>CM046846.1:2216641-2816641 GCA_025618425.1 Heliocidaris tuberculata | reverse complement strand
TGCTTTTACCATATTTGCAATAAATTGAAGTGAATTATATTGAATTTAATTAAACTTAATTGTAATGTAGCATCAAATATGCATGAAATAGATGAATGTTGGTCATTGAACTTAGATCAGCTAACACAAGTACTTTTTGTCCATTTTAATTCTGCAGATGTATATCTAGTTATCTATGGCATATTATTAACTTTCTAGTTACTTTCTAGTTAAAAATTTCTCTTGAGTCAAAATCATTAAAATCCTTAATATAACTTTTTCATTACAATCAAATTTGTGAAAATAATTGCTACCCTGATCTTGCAATCAATTATCTATAGAACCACCCAAATGCACAACAGTGGCCATGTCTTTCTATTAATCAAATCCATTAATTCCAATTGAATTTTTGTTTCCCTTTTAATTGTGAAAGTGGACGCCGCTCCCAGTTATATGTAATACTTTCTATCATGCATGTCCGATGACAACAGCAGCTTACTGACCGTGAAGCTCTGATCACTGGAGCATGAAATAGAGAACAGTACATGGTCAGTGAACTTCACAGGGTAGCCAATCAATATACGTTAGAGCCATCGGTGTCACCACCAGTGACCATCAAACTGGCAATGTTTTATCTGGAGATCCGTGAGAACTTGAACGTGTGGATGATTTCTATTACAGAAGGTCAGTTTACATAGAGATCGAGAGAACAGGGGGTAATAGAAGTTAGGATATATTGATCTTTGCAATTAAGAAATTAAGGGAATGGTTGAGATACAACGTATTTATACAAACACTTTCAGTGTTTGTATATAACAGTCATTGGCTTCTCCTCATTATGTGGTGTATCACTGTAGTTCATTGGTTGATGCAATTTAGTATTTACTCAACGATTCATACATTGCTTTTCTTTATCATAATTCCAAATCATTCAAAAATAGAATAGCTCTTATTGGATAAAATACCAATTAAGCTTGCTGTGAATATTTCTTCCATTTTGTTTATTTCATCCTTCTCTCTATATTGCTCCAGGAAATTCACTACTTGATCTTCCTTATTCTATCTATCCCCCTCTCTCTCTCTCTCTTCTCTCTCTTTCTCTCTCTCTCTCTCTCTCTCATTCCCTCTCTCTCTCTCTTTCTCTCTCTCTCTTTCTCTCTCTCTCATTCCCTCTCTTTTCCTTTCTCTCTCTTCTCATTCAAACTCTTCCCAATAACAAATTTCTTAGACCCCACAAAATACATCAACAAAATGTCATTTACAAGAGATTGCTCATTTTACATCTAGAGCTTACTTCTATTCTAATACCATATGTGGCTATATATCTAACAGTACAAATCCTCTACCATCTAACATGCATCTATCTAAATATAGAATCCTAACACTTATAATCCACACACATGAAACAAAACTACCAGCTAACAGAACCCTTCACAGAAATTATTCTACCCTTTTCTACAACATTCTAGAAAAATCTTTCTACAAAGAAGTAAAGTTCTACATATTGTACCAATTAACGGATAAGAACAAAAACATCACATCAGAGACAGAAAAGCATATATCCTTCTATGTAATGCAAACAATTAATGCCCTTCTAGCTCCAAACAGACCATAATATTTCTATGAAGCAGCTATGTTAATATACCTCAACGTTTCTCTTTTTGCGTCGTCGTCTTCTGCGGTTTTTAACAACCCTAGGTGCGTTCACATCTTCATCGGACGACTTCTCAAAGTACTACAAAAAACAACAAATATAGCATCACCATACTTCACATCAGACAAATAAATACAGACATAATTTCCAGTTCCTCCAACTCACTTAGTGAGGGAAACATTCTAAAAGCTCTCCCCATATTTGACAAAAAACATTCACATTAACTTTCCTTGTTAAAAATAATCAGGATCGGCTGGTGTTATAGATCTTGCTGTTTCACAATAGCCCAATCAAAGACATAATTAATTCTCTTTATATACTTGACTCTACAAGTTTCTTAGGTTTCATGAAAATGTATGCAGATTAGGACAACACAAACATCACAAGAGGGTTTAGAGTTAGAAGAAACACATGTGAACAAGAAGTACACATTTTCATGACGGCCTACAAGCAGATACGGTCTGCTCAAAACATACTGAAATATTGTAATGGGAGGGGGCTCTTATCAAAATTACATTGAACAAAGTTGTGCCAAAGAAGGAAAAGACAGGTGGTAGGGCTATGGGGGAAATCTCTGTAAATTGTAGTTCCGAGACCAAAGTCATCCTTAATAGCTTCTGTTGGTTTTTTTGTTTTTCCTTTTCTTTTCTTTTTAAGTTTCCTATGGTATGGGTTTTATATATCCCTAGAAATAGAAGCATTACCTGTAAATGTGGAGTACAGCAGTGTTGATTATTATCGACTGGATGAGGGAGTCGACAGAATGAGAGAAGGTATGACCAGTATGCTGTGTCGTCATAATACTCCGCCATTCCACAAACCTAATTTCATGTCGCCAGGTACTTGTTTTGACAAAGTTTGCACACAAAAAGGACTGAAAGCGAG
Source organism: Heliocidaris tuberculata (assembly GCA_025618425.1). NCBI lineage: Eukaryota > Metazoa > Echinodermata > Echinoidea > Camarodonta > Echinometridae > Heliocidaris > Heliocidaris tuberculata. The sequence goes on along the minus strand of CM046846.1, from coordinate 2,814,123 downwards.
TTACGAGAATCCTTCAGAGCACTTAAGAAGAAACCTTCGGCATCCATCAGGCATGGAGAAAGAAGAGAACTGGATGGTGTCACATTAGATGAGTTACTATGGTAACTTCACTAGCCCTGTGGAGAAGTCACTTCCATGAAAAAGCGATAAATTCTATCCACTTATATGTATGCAGTAAATCATGAATATCATATTAAACTAAGATGCAATTCATATCTCAGATTGTCCAGAGAGGTTATTTCAGACTGTCCAATTTTTAGGTGCTACGTAAGTGTTCATGTGATTAAATGACATAATGTGCTGAAGAGACATGAGGCCATACAAAGTTCTATTTCCTTTTTGATTACCATGACAACCATGTCATTTTCCAACTTTGGAGCTTCTCCATCTAACAACCACAAAGAAATGATCTTGAAGCCAAATCTATTCACTGCACAACATCAGAGAAGGAACCGTCATTATACTGAATCAATGAAACCACACCATCCACTATAGATGGGACTGCACTGTTTGAACAATCACTATTATTGGACGGTAAGCTAATCAAACTTCAGAGCAATTTCCTAGAAAATTGGTAACTGAATGGTTTGCGTTGATCCTTTGTTCACGTGGGGACGGAGGTGGGGAGAACAGGCGATGATGAGGGTAGGGAAACCAACGATGAGGAGGGGGAAGAAAGCACTTGGATGCAGGGCCTGGTTAATTGTCGCCTGACGAGCGAGATATAATCACCTTTGTGCCGGATGGTAACATCATCATACTTTTGTCTTTGTCTCAGATGTATTCTACTTCTACAGATGCCGATCCTCCCAAACAGAATTCAGCGTTGATGATTGCGCTCTCATGATAACGTTAGATGATAAAATCAATAAGAATATCATAAGCAGTCTTTCCCTCACTCAAACAATCCTGATGAACTGCTTAGTTTTATATTACTCAAACTGAAGCAACGACTATGATAGTGATAAACACAGATTCCAAAAATAAGACACATACATGTCTTATCAATTTATCAATGAGCTTGAAATGATGTGAAGTCAAACTTTCGATAGAGTACAACAAATTGTCTGGTTTTATTTCAAGTTCACTTTTGATATAGTACAACAAATTGTCTGGTTTTATTTCAAGTTCACTTTTGATATAGTACAACAAATTGTCTGGTTTTATTTCAAGTTCACTCAATAATTCTTCTTCAACTATCTTTGATGAATGAAGTTCCTAAGAAGGTGAATGTGACTTGGGTTAAAATCTGAATGATATATAGTTACAGCTCCAGACGACTATCGAAGTGGATTAAATTTCAAATTATCTGATGATAAATGCTCCAAATTGGTAAACTTGATGAGAAAGTCAAATGGGAGACACCATGGAAGAAGACCAGCAGTCATGAATAATATGATGTCATTCATCCTAAAACGAACTTGCTTCCAGGATTAGATCATAAGATGAGATAAGGACAGTGAGTCAGAACTTCTTAACGATCCTCATCAAACCCATCGACAGGAATCCCTCCAAATATCACAAACTCCTTTGTCTCAACTAATCTGTGATTGGAGGAATTCTATCCAAACGGAAATATGCCATACAGAAAATGATGACACTTCTGTGAATCCAGTGATGACATGAAATCTCCAGATGACCAAAACAATCCATAGCAAAGTGAATTATATCCGGACAGAAATACTCCATCAAGCAGTACCTTTATTATAATTGAATAGAGATGGAGAGAGAGAGAGAGAGAGTTGATTCACAAGGGGATGGAAGAAAAGTACCCAGCATCCAGAGAACTGATGGGTTAATAAGCATTTATTTCACAATGACCAGTAATTTCACATCATCTTCGTCTTTTGGGGCAGAATCCTGGCAATGATAGATTATCCCTCAGTTCAATCAGTCCCAATTTAGACAAAGTGCATCTCGGTCTTTTTTTCCAACCAAAGTAAACAATCAAACGTCCAGCAGAGAAATTAGGTCACATCGTTTGTGTCTTTGACCCCTATTTCACGACATGAATGAGCTCTCACGTAAACATGACACTATCAATTTAGATCATGCTCTGTTCCTCTTTAATTATTCTTAAAGAAGTGAATATCAAACACTAAAATACCTGTGTCCGATGAGCTCCTGATTAAGATTTCAAGTAAGATACTACAAAAAATATCTCTCTTGATACCAGATAGATTTAATTGGATGGGGCATGATGCCCTTCATTCATCATCTCTTACTCATATCAATGAGGGAGGGGGGTAAGTACTGACCACCCTCCCATCCAATCATCTCCCCTCATCACCCTCATGTTTAATCAATATCATATTTACAAGTGTGGAGGAAAGTGAACGCTACAACCAACCGAACCAATAAGCCCTCCCTTCATCCTGCCAACCAATCATATCCACTCGTCCCCCTCCACTTCATTTAAATGACAAAGCCACCGGGCATCCCTCGCTCGAGATGATATTTATCTAGGATCGGCCTGTCCACGTTACCGGGGGTGACTCCTCTTTGTCACCTCGTAAGTCGTTTGCTCAGTTGGAAGGCGGCTTTTCACCCTCAAACGCTCTCTTCAGGTCCACTGGGAATTGGATGCACGCCTGAGTGAAGCCAAGCCAATAATTTGATTATGAAGCCATATTTCTATTCTCACTTTTATCCTCATTTTTGTCTATCTTATCGCATACACCCCCTTAATCTCTCTCTCTCTCTCTCTCTCTCTCTCTCTCTCTTGCACATCTCCTTTTAACGGAATCGCCCCTCTTTCCATCCAGTTATCCTTCCCCTCTTCTCTTTTTCTCTCTTTCTCTTTCTCTATCTCTCTCTATCTCTCTCTATCTCTCTCTCTCTCTCTCTCTCTCTCTCTCTCTCTCTCTCTAAACTCTCTTCCTCTCTCCATCTTTTTATGTCTCTCCCTTTCCTCCAGACTCACCGTCTCCATTCCATTTCACCTTTTCCTCATGTTTCCTTTCTAAGAAGAGCGGATGAGTATGGTATCATCCCTTTAATCCCATTATACCTAATAGAGTGAATCCAAATGTTTTACACACACTAATGCCCTCAGACACTTCAATATGAATAATCCTATTTGCCCATTTGCAGGGCACATGACACTACTCTTCTCTCCGTCATAATAAGTATACAAAGAAAGCTGGGACATTACAGAAGCCATTAAGTGACCATACTTTAATAGCAGTCTGGAGGTGAAATTATATCATTATCATATTTCTAAAAACATATTTGCAAATCTGAACTAAAGAATTTTCAATACTTTCAGTTTAAAAGCTACTAACAGTTACAGATCTTTCAAAGAACTAAAAAAAAATCCTTAAAAGTATTATATTTCAATGCATGTCATTTAGATTTGGCATCTGCATTATAGAATATTTTGATCTTGAAAATCATTAGCAAAGAGCCACATAGACTATGGATGGATATATGCATACAATCAATATGGCAACAAGTCATGAAGTCCATAATTGATGATGTGATGATACATACACCAATTTCAAATAAGATTAATTTCTACCATCATCAAAAGCAATAACTTGCCAAATGAAACAAGGAAACATTTTGGATGACCACAGCATTAGTTAGAATAACGTAATCACAAAATCAACTTGTACAATTTTGGAATCTTATTCTTATACCCTCTGGACTAGCTGACCACTTTTCCAAATTGAATTTTCCAGGTTCTAATTAGTCTGACAACATCTAGTTGATTTCCTGATCACTTATCACATCCAACCAACCAACCACAGATCAGCTTCAACCAAATATAATCAGAACATTCACACGAGAGAAAAAATTTATACAAAATTCATATAAAGAAATGCAGTATAAAATATCATTGCATAGCAAAATGGGGCACACATATGCCATGGGTTACCAATGGGGTATAAAGGAACATTATATATGAAGAAATTACTTCTTCGGAGGTTAGCTTAAACCATACATGTATGTTTAATGTCATTTTATTTTGGGGCACTGTAATAAAGTGTACATCATATTACAGTCAGCATGTCATTGCAAGCTCATGATAGTCCTCACCCAGTTATACAGTCTTCATCCAATACAATGTTAACCCTTTCAAGACAATTGACCACATTGTGTGGTTTGGCTCTATAACTTTTGATTCAGAGCTCTAAAAAATATACCAGATGCATGAGCAGAAAGAGCAAAATTTTCTACACACACTATGTCCATTTTTATTGCATGACCATATTGCGTTTGATGCCAGGAATTTTAAAAACGAGAATAAACTTTGAGATCCTTAAATTGGCAACACATTGAGAGGTTCAAAATCACTGTTTTTTCATCCAAATTGGCAATTTTTAAAACTTTACGGCTAATTCCTTACCATGTATATTTTTTTCAAAGACAATACAAGTTATTTGAATTATGTACCACTAAAAGAAAATATTACTGGTGCCAATTTGAAGAACAAAATGTGATCAATTTAACCCTTAAATAATTCCTGTCCTGAAAGGGTTAACAAGGGAGATACAAATATTGTAGCCTCTAATTCTTTATTGAGTATTTGTTTGAAAGGATGCTTAAACCTTTAGTTTGCTAATATTTCATTAAACAACATTCGTGCAAGAAAATACTACATGTACATGTATATACCTATCATTAGATACACAGTTTTAATATCACTATACAATGAGTTTTGCTAGTTCGAATGGGTTGAACCTAAAACCACCATGCTAATTAAGTATTTTCTCTTCCTTTCAAAAAGAGGAGGGAAAGTTCCTATGACTCATACATCCAGTCTCAAATAAATTTATCAATAAAATTTGCTCCTTATGCGAACCTGTGAAGAACGAAATGTCAGCTAGGCAAAACTTGCAGATACCCAAATATGTCCATAGCGTTCTCATATTGGGTCTATGTAGTGGGTAATATTTGGTTACAAATTAAATCAATTAGGCAATGAGCCATACCGAATGGAACTGAATAATATCTGGTTCTAATATTTCTCTTCCTCTGAAATGTCATCTTAATTTTATAATTCAATTATGAAGAAATTTTATCCTCTTTGCTGTTCATACAATGATGCATCGGAATTTGCCTCAACCAAAGTGTTGTGATTTCAAAATATTTAGATTCCTGCTAATTTGATTTTCTTATACATGTACCAACAAATAGTTCCAAGACTTTCCAAGACTGTCCAAGACCAATCAATAATAATGATCAAGTGGAATCTTTTTCATGACAAAAAGTAAGATTTCAAAGAAATGCTTTTGTCCCCTTCTTTTTCTACTTTTTCAAAACAAATGTTTTCAAGAAAATGTTTTCAAGGAACTGATTGTTTCATTTAATAGTTATTTTCTACGATATTGTACAGCCTGTTGTTTGTTTGATATGCCCATTGTAAACACACTAATCTGCCAAGTGCTGGTTAATACATTCATGCATTAATAGTGAATATTTCTCCAAATAAACCAGTCAGTATCCCTTTCCTTGACCAAAGTTAGGGCATTTTCATCACAGTTTTTGTAATTTACAAGCTCACTTAAACTTGATATTGAATGATTGTAATATTTCACCACTACTCATCATCCCCACAGTAGCCTTATCATTAACAAAAAAAAAAAAAAGTAAATTTGTAATGTCATTTTAGAACTTCTTCCTACATTACACTCCACGGAAAGGGAGAAAATAACTTTCACCTAGCTGATGCTGATGCTAGATGTGATAAACCGAAAAGTATGTTCTTAGATCAACATATGTAGGTAAGGTTCTAAAAGAGAAGGAGAGTGTTGTTTATGCAAGGCAACATGAACATTCTATGGTTTTTTAGTGCACTATATGTTTTCCTATGTGGGAATCCAAGAAGGAATTATGATTTTTTTTATTTCAAAATAAGAAATTCTTTAATAACTTATGGTTTGGAATATATGTATAAGAAATAAATTCTGATTCTACACACCAGCAGTAATATAGCTTTACCGGTATGTCATTGTCAAATATATTTTCTTATCTACAAATCATTAAATATTTCTTATTTTCTTTTTTTAATGAAATTATTTTGTATTATTCAAAATACTTAATTCTGAAAAGGGTTAATATCCTGACTCCCTCCAAGTACAAGAAACAACTAATATCTCCGCATCAGACTACACAAGACTACAATATTTTTGAAGCATACGTGCATTATTCTGGAAATGAAATCTATTCAAAAGGGTGCACTGATTATCTGGTACAGCATTATTCAGGGCAGCCTGTACAAGCTACATGTATGACGGAGCAATCACCAAGCCTCAGCCTTGTTGACTTGAGCGGGTTATCAACACAAGATGGCAGTATACAGCACTAAACTATAATAGTACTTGTACTTGTAACATTGCTTGTTACTGTACGGACCCTATGTGCTGGCATCTTTCTATCTGTATAATGTTATCAAAGCTGTAAAATGAAGCCCATTTCTTAAAATACAAAAAATTGAAATTTTTATTAAAAAACAGCAAAGCATATGGAAAATGTTTCCCACATGTCCAACAACTGTAGCTGAAGTTAAGAACTTGAAAGTAGCCTCTCATAAATTATGCATATTCAGGCAGACAGGGGCGTCGATCTGTTTTTCGGATTGGGGGGGGGGAGCCAAGACAGCATAACGTAATGTTTATTTGGCACATGATTTGTTTCACACCTCTTAATAACCAGCTTCTCCATGGTTACATGAAGCAGGCAAACTTAGAGAATTTGCACGCAGAGCATGCGGCGAAATTTATGTCTGATCTTGTAATACCTTATGTGTTTCATTGTTTGGAAGGTTTCAATTTCCCGAGTTTTGCATCATTTTCCTTAGATTATTTTACACCTCCGGATATATGGGGGGGAGGGAAACAATATGTTTGCCCCCCCCCCTCAAGATCGACGCCCCTGCAAGCAGAACATTTATATTCAAACAGAAATGTGTAACTTGTTAGACTCAAGTCTTCAAGACAATTTCTGTCTCATTCCAGGCACAGCCCAAAAAAGCTCACAATCAGTTATCACATTGTTCAGATACATAATTTATTTTTTTTCCATTGGCCTAATCGTGAAATCTGTCACCTCTCTTCCAACGTGTGCGCTCGCATTGACCATTGTGTACAAAGTCTATGAGAGTGGAATGCTGTCACCAGCACTGACGAAATAAACTGTAGTGTAGTGTAATGGACCGGTGACAGATTTCTCGATAATGCCTTTCCGTTTATAATCAATGTGTTACTGTTTCACATTTTTGGATTATCAGTCGTTGTCATAATTCATGTTCCCGTAAATTTAATAAACAAGATAAATACATTAATCGAAAATCGATCATACGCGTTCGGCTGATCTGCCAGGCGCTTACGCTGTCCCACCGGATGTCCCACCCGGGGGCGTGCCCAGGTACTTGCCTTAGATCGGAGCCAGAGCCGGACCAAGGCATGACAATGAACCAAACTAAAGTCAGTATCAACTAATAAACATTAATAATGACAAATTAGTAAACTTAAAGGTTAAAAGACTATCCATTACCTCATTAAAAATCTACTCAGGAAATAGAGGTCTTGTTTTCTTCTTTGACTTCATTCATTTGATTTTGGCGCTTTCAAATCAAGGTGAGAAAATCCGAGGTAGTGTACGGTCATATGGCTTCTGTGCGCCATATCTGCTGTTGTTTATGTACATAAAATCGTCATGTACATGTTGTCAACAACACACACACTCCCCATATTGCATTGAGCTAGCTACACGTGTGCATTGAAAACAAAATCATAAGTTGCTGTACGCCATCTACGTTGACTGTAAGTATAGTTATTTTTTTACTTTGGTCTTGCTTGATACCTGTACCATATTATCTTGATTTTTAGAAATTGCTCAGTATTGATAAAAGGGTCTATTTGAAACCTAGTTAGTTACTATTGCCTTTTCTAACAGCACAAATAGACAAATTGCTTCGGTCACTGATGCTATGTAGGGGAAGCCGACAGGGGCTAAAGGCGTCAGCCCCCTCCTTGCGAAAATGGACCTGTATGATCAAGATCTCTACATCTGTGATTTTCTTTTGTTATCATTTGTTGGGGGAGATTAGGGTGCAGCATTTTTGTCTGCAAATTTGGATGTGACATCCTAAAAATTTGTCGGAAAATTTGGGTGTCACACCCCCCCCCCCCCCCCCCCCCCCATTCAAAATGTTCTAACGACGCCCCTGGAAGCCGTTCTCCACATTCACAAATTTTTTATGTCAGCAGTACCAGATACCCGACATTTTCTCTGGAGAAATTTGCTCCAGGCTTTAACTTGTCAAAGATATAGGGTTAGGGTTAGGGTTTGGTCCAGGACCGCGAAACAATAGCAGGTACTGAACGGAACCCAGCAGCAGTCTCTATTAGCTGGTCTTCGCTTGTTCGCCCGTCCCCTTTTTCCATTTACCCTTCCATAATCCTGGATACGCCATACAAGTTAAAATCGTCTGCTCTTCCCCCGCCAACGTCTGACTATACGCAATTTCATTTCCTCGGGTCATTAGGCCTTGTTGCATTCTTAAACGCTCATCCAAACATAACGATGGACTTAGCAGAGCTCATTAATGTCACATACAGGGATATACATTAACATGATATGACACACGGCTGTCTGGCCAACCAACATCACGTAAACTAGTTAATGATCTGTTTAAAGTTAACAATTCGCCGCTTAAATGGAAGAGATATGGAAAAGGTTACAGAAATGAATGATATCCAAACCAAAATAGAATTAGAAACGCCATCAGAACATTACTTACACGAAATGTTATATATCGTAGGCCTACATCAAAAAGAACAATTTTGATCAGGAAAAAGGAAGTCAATTTAAATAGATCTTAATGCTGACAAGTTAGCCTGGAATATTATCATTATGAGGTAAATGAAATTCAAAACTCAGGAGTGGAAAATACAGTGCAGTTCAAACTCTCGCATAGCATTTTAGTTTATTCTGAAAACGTCCCAAGAGACGAATACGAAACATTCATTAAGGAAAATGATAATGTTGGATTTCTAAAAATGACATGAAAAGACCGTGATAAAAGAATAAGTCACAATACCAAAATGCTCTCTCTGGATATACTTTAATAGGCAAAGAGCTTGTCCCGAAGTGCTATACTCCAACATTTTCCATTGGGAATGATGTGTCAGATGATCAGATCCCCCTTGAAAAAAGCAAAGTAAAGTACAAAGCTAACCAAACTTTAGCTTTTCCCCACAAGAGAAAGAAAATGCTCTGGGTGTAAAATCACTTGTTTACTGATGGTTGTAAATTTAAAGGGTCAAATATTTGAGTGACGGTCTACATGATCTAACTATAAGTTTAAAGGGTTACATCTTGTGGTTATTATACTATAGCAGACAAGAACAGCTTCCAACATAAAAAATATCCATCAGTCCGTAATTACATAAGACAACTATAACGTTCATGAGCCAAATGGCTCCAAAAGTCTCTCGATGACTCTCGGAAATTGATTACACCTTGAACAGTGAGGAAGGATAAGCGTTGCTTAGCAATGAACTTTTTACACGTTAAAATCGCCCGCATCTGTCAGTTTAGCATAATAAAATATTTTTCCCTTTAACAAATTTAGATTCAAGCTGTAAGGATACATCTGTTACTTTGTGAACAAAGCAAAATCTTGAGGTGATCAGATCAATATCAGATATTTCAACTATTGCAAAAAGGGTGCAAAAAGAGCGCCATTTTTTAAATAGAGTCACTTACACGGACTGGATGATAAAAAAATCAAAAAAAAATCAATAGATCATACCAAATAGGACTTTATTTTGTCATATATGTAGGCCAATATAGTGAAAACAGTAAATGGAGCGAGACTAATAGAAAATGAAAGAGCCTTGCACCCAAATAATTAATAAGCTACATTGCACGGAAATTGATATAGCTTTGTTCACATTTCAAACTTGTTGATACAGCAGTTTGTATTCATCAAGTCTTGTATTCTTTGACATAACATTTATTATATCCGTCATGAAAAGAATCTGCGCAGTTTATTGGTCGAATGCGCGTCATGTGACAAAATACAATTCTCACTAGCCTCATGCAAATCAGCAAATTGCCATGGAGGGTAACATCTGACGTCACGTGAATAGTAGTACTATTTACGGATACTATTTACGGCGTATGACATCACAGACGAGAAGTGCGTACTACATTGTGATGACATTCATTTGCGCGTATCTATTGTATTAGGCACCGGCGCATGATAAGGTCATCATTACGTGTTTTGATATTCGCGCAAATTCATCCCTTCTTCAAAACTGTTAGCGTATGTAAGTTTGCTGTCTGCCATAGGCCTACGGTGCAGATGATCATAATGAGTAGATTTAGGCTTTAGTTCAAAGATGACGGATATAAACCAAATATATACTTCCTACATTCGAGTCTCTGGTTAAAACAAGGTACCCTCGGTGACGTGAAGACGACCATTTTCCTTCGGAGCTGCGCCCCTCATGAAAATAGTCTTGGTTCACGTCACTTTGGGGACCATATTTCCAACCAGACCCTCTCATATATATTTGTATACTATTCCAAATATCAAGATTAATGATATTCACATTTTTCGCATAATTCTAAGGTGAAAATGTACAAATGACTAATTTGACTAAAACATCAGTCATGCTAATAATATTTTTTTTTTCTATATCTATAGGCTACACTCGCAATTGTATCTCAGAAAAGAGAGCGTCGATCATTGATTTGACCGAGGTATGGCAGGGCAATGGCTTCGTGATCGATCAATCCCTGGAAATTAATGAATGAACAAATATGATGAACACAAGTTCTTCATTCAGAAATATTGTATCAGTTTGTATAAACGTTGGAGAGTGATCCTCATATGAGGTGGAAAAGCAGAGTAGCCCACAAATAATTCTAGCGTGGTTTCTCTTCTTTCTTTTTTCATAATCACATAATGAACGCCGAGTTCCAAATTGTTAATAAACATGATAAATGAACGAAATTCTGAATCTTGACCTTTCTTTTGTTTTCAGTAATATATGTTTTTGTTGGTATTTTTCGAGAGGTCTAATAAGAGAGCAACTAGTGGCATTGCCTCCTTGAACTTTAAATGTATTAGATTTTATTCCATATCATATGAATTCGTCACCATTATATTTTACTAATATAAAGTATTAAATTATATTAAAACGGTAAATTTAGCTTTAAAGAAATTTAGAATGATCAACACCGAACCATATACCATGAATAGGCCAATAAACTTGAATAATAATTATTCAGAAGCAGTCGTGCTGGTCAATGTGCGCTGATCAAGAACACCCTAATCATGATATACACAAACTAAATTACATTAATTTGGTTCAAGTCATTTCAACGAAGTGTTTCAAGTAGATGCATGTAGTACAGAACCTTTTAAGTAAATCATATACTAGTCTCCTAGCTGTAAAATGGAAATGATCCATTTCTTCAAAAACTAGCTGGAATTTGACTGGTAAATTCATAATGAGATCATTATTGTCATTGTTAGCTTGTAAAAATTATCTTCAACCCATCCTCCTTATATGGGGGTACATTCTTACCCCCTCCCAAATTAGATTAACCCCAATCTGTACCCCTTATCGGGAGTGTAGTGCAACATGCTGGTTTCGGATAAGATTCAATGTTCTCATAAAATTCACCCCTCTGAAACCAGTACATATCTATTTCGTCAACTGCTCTTTGTAGCCGTGGTTAACTTCATAATGAGATCGTTACTGATGTTGTTATCCTGTAAAATTATGTGCGACTCATCCTCCTTAGATGGAGGTTCACTCATATACCCCTCCCCAAACATATTAACCCCAATCTGCACCCCATATCGGAATGTAGCGCAACAAGCTGTTTTCGGACGAGATTCAATGTTCTCCTGAAATTCACCCCTCTGAAAGCAGTACTATATATGTCTATTTCGTCAACAACTCTTTTTAGCCGTGGTTAACTTCGTAGTGAGATCGTTATTGATGTTATCTTGTGAAATTATGCGCGATCCATTCTACTTATACGGGGGTATACTCATATACCCCTCCCCAAACAGAGTAACCCCAATCTGCAGCCCTTTATCGGGAATGTAGTGCAAAATGCTGTTTTCTGATGAGATTCAATGTTCTCATGAAACTCATCCTCTGAAAGCAGTATTATGTATATTTCGTCAACACCTCCTTGTAGTCGTGGTTAACTTCATAGTGAGATCGTTATTAATGTTATCTTGTAAAATTATGTGCGACCCAACCTCCTTATATGGGGATACGCTCATATACCCCTCCCCAAACACATTAACCCCAATCTGCACCCCTTATCGGGAATGTAGTGCAACATGCTGGTTTCGGATGAGATTCAATGTTCTCATGAAACTCACCCCAATGAACGCAGCACGACTCTGTTTGTAGGTGGACGAGAATGGACCTACTGTGGTGTTCAGTCGAGACATGGTGATACCTCTTCCTTTGTGACGACGACTTAGAATTGAATTATATGATTGCTCCAGATCCAAGACAAAAACCAGGTGATGCTGATCTCCAAGAATCTGATGTTTTTACAGAAGGAAAAGCGTCGAGGATGAAGAAACTGCATGCAATGGCGAAATAAGATAGTAACGTTACGCAGCTATTTGAAGAACAAGGAGATAGGATTGTAGTTGATGTTGTAGATGCATGCCCTTATCACAAGTTCGTAGTAAGTAGGTCTAGTTTAAAGAATTATTATTTCATTATATGAAACTGGCTTAGAGAACTGAAGTGGTATACCAAAGTGACATATTTAGCCTGCAGACATGCAGTCTCGTGTTTTTATAACGTCTTGTTAATAACAATCACGTATTGTATAGCATATCCCATAGTGCATTGAGTTCCAGTTGATATCGAAAAGAACGGCGTTGAAATAGAGAATGGTATATACGCTATATCATTTCCAGATGAAAAGTATCAACCTGAATTCGACGTTTTTAATAAGTATTCCTTTCATTCACAAAATCCAAACTATATAATGTAAGAGAATGTCAAAGTTTGGGATCATTCAGAAGGCATCCATCCATCTATCATTTTCGCGGCAAGAGAAGTACCAATCCGTGACGTAAAGACACTCTGCACACAACTTTTTCGATAACAGTATTGCTGGTATGGCTGAATCCTACGACAATTCGCTCACTTGATCAACTTCGGGAATTATTGTTTCACGATTTAAAAAAATTTTTTTTTTTTTGGTGATAATTATTATATATATGCATCCATCATCAACCCCTGTCTAGCCATATTAATAACAGGCCGCGTGGTTACAGTGTTACACAGAAGTGAAGTAATCCTGAATAATAAACACCAATGAGATAATCAACAATTTCTGAAGATGTCCAAGATCAAAGTTTTAGAGGAAGCGTTGCCACGACCCTCCCACTCCTCCTGCATCCCACGAAGTCAGGACTGCATCACATCAGAGGGATGAGGCATCTAGACTCACTGACGAGGCTTCCAAGCCCCACCGTACATCCCGTAACACAAGGACCATGATGAAAAATGATCATCCCTATTACACGTTCATCCATCCTAGCATTCCAATTGAGTAAATAATCCACTCTTGCTTCATCCCTGTTTCTTACATCAACTCCAGGAAATAAGTATAGGCCTTATATTATATACCCTAGCTTTGAAGTCACTTATTACACAGGCCCAACGCGCCTCCCGAAAGCGAAAAATAACATTCTTGTGGGTTGTATAATCTGCTACACGTGTATGGTATATTCATATCACACCCATGCTCGGTAAGTCGCTACTCGCGCTCACAGTAATAATACCTAGTAGACCCCTCTGTTATTGCTTCCCACCGGTCTCGGTTCGAAACCAAGTTCAGAAGGGCAACTAATATTTAAAGCCCTTTGCTCATTCTACAAGCATGCCAACATCCGCCCGTAATAATGTTTATGATGTTGGTATTATAGGGTTGAGAAAGAGAAGAAAGGAGAATGGGGAATAAATTAGTAAAGGAGAGAATGGACAGGGGGAGAGGGGGGAAGTGAGACCCGGTGGTGGTGGTGGGGGGGGGGGGGGTATGTAAGCCTACATAATAGTGTTTATTAGTTATCAATCTAAACCGTCAGAGCAAGGAGTTATCTGTGATAACTCCTTGGTCAGAGTAATGACAACTGAATGACATGGAAAGCCTACATCAAGGATTCACACAATCGTTTGTCCCTGACCGTTTCAAAACCTATTTGCAAATATAGAACGTGAGCTTATTGCTTATGTCGCAAAAAGCACCCACCAGTATTTTATCCAGTATGCACGGTAAGGTTTGTGATAACTTTTTAAGCTAAAGAATGAATAAGTGATTAAAATGTGCTTAATAATGTCATAAACAGCTTGAAAGTATAGAATGTTTGTGGCACAAATATAATTTTCATCTAATGAGAGACCCGTCTAAAATAGCATACGTTTGTTTTTTTGTTTTTTTTTTAATTATTCGTTATCTTATATCCCAAACACTGGCAGGTTATCTTTAGCTGAATAAAAAATTGTCAAAATCCGAAAAATGATTCCTCTGTCAGATTACTTGTCAAACAGGAAAATAAAAACTCAGACAAAAATAAACAAATCAAATCAAATATTGTAAATGTTATTGCCTTTTGATAACATAACCTGCACTAAATTCTGCAATGGGTGCGCACAAACTACAGATACTTATCGTCAGTTTCGCGCGCTTTTCCTAACCTTGGCGGGAGCTATCAGTCGTCTCAACATTTCCTCTCTGCTTAAGACGTATCTTTTTGGAGGCATTAACCTCTTGGGGCTGTATCGGGGCTCCATTACAAGCCCAGCATTCCACAGCTAGCTAGAGAGAAACGGGGCCCTTGGGCTATTACTACACACAGGGGGATACCAGGGTGTTGGAATTGCTAGGAGAGGAGGGGTGGGGTACGATGGTCAGGTGACCATCGAGGGAGGGGTGTGGTGGTGTGGTATCAGGTGATACAGGTCAGAATGAAACATAGTCATCAATCGTTTTTCAGAGAATATGCTAATACTAGATTATGGAAATTTTACGTGCCAAGGTGACCCCCCCCCCCCAAGAAGTAATGAATAAATAAATAAATGAATAGATAATAATGAAATAAATCTATCTATCTATCTATCTATCTATCTATGTCCCATAGCTTGGAGGCCGTTGGGTCGACAATGTGATGGATCTTGAGATACAGTCATGTTCTACAAATGAATAAATAAATAAATGAATGAATCAATGAATCAATGAATGAATCAATCAATCTTGATTCTCTTCGAACCCACAAAATAAAGGGTTAAAAGCAAACAATGTTTATTATGTTCTTATCATTACTGGAGAATATTTCACGAAACATTATTAGGTACTCCTTCTTCTCTTTTTTAATTCCCCTCCTTCTCTATATATAGGCCTACCTCTCTTTACCCCTGTGCGCTTTCGTCTCCTTCTTATCCCCATTGTCCTCCAACGACCCCTATACTTTATTTTATCTATCTCCTCTTCATGTCTCCCAAAATTAAAACATTATGATAATAACATTATGGATGCGATATCTAGGACATCAGCTGCGCCATGTTTCATGACACGCTTTCTAAAGACGTAATCAGGTAATCACAGAGGACTATGAGAGTATCCTATATGATACTGAGGCATCCTTCTCTCGGAAGCGCATTGTTGTACGCTATCAATTTCCTTTACAACGCTGAACTGTTCATACTAAATAGCAACACATCAACACTGTTAAATTCTTATATAATGCTTTGTTGGAACAACTAGTTAATTTTATTTTGAAAAAAAAAATCATGTATACAGTGGAAACTCATTATAACGAGGTCCTTGGGACCATCAAAATTACCTTGTTATAGCAGGAATCTCGTTACAGTTACATCCTTCAGATAAAAAAAACAACAACAATAAAGAGTTGGGACCTGAATATTACCTTGTTATATCAGGAATATTGTTATATCAGACCTCTTTACACTGAGTTTCCACTGTATTACGTGTCTGTACCGCACTATAGATGGGCATTGATGCTATTTTAATGACTCTCGAATGATTTTTTACAATCTGTGCTAATTGAAGCGTGTTGGATAACATATTTCAAGTGTTCAAGTTTAATGACTGGTTACGAGGCAAGTTTAGATTGCAGCTGTAAATATCCCATGCAGCTGCTCCTCCCCTCTCCTGCTCCTGCTCCTGCTCCTCCTTTTTCTCTTTCTCCTCCTTCTTCTCTTTCTCCTCCTTCTTCTCCTTCTCCTCCTTCTTTTTCCACAATCCCTCTTCCATTTCTACTATCTTGTTCCTTAACCTTCCCTCTTCCTTTCCCTATCTCCTCATATTCTGACAACCATCATTTTCTTACTTGAAATCAAAGGGGGGGGGGGGAGTGAGGCAAGAAAGTATATAGGCAAGAAAGAAAAAGAAAGAAAAAAAGAAAGAAAAATATAATTTCGCTCTACATGACATTAATCCTTGTCACCATGTATGTCGTCTCAGTTATGTTTAGTTTGGTCAGTGACCGTTGCCCTTCGCTTGGACGGCAGAGATATATTACTTCATCTTGTTGAATTCAGAAAGGATTTTATTCTGAAGCACGGTTCAAGTCCAATCCGGGTAAGAGGGTCTAGAGATACCCTCCATGCACAATCCAATTAGGACGTCGTGACATTTGGAGAAAAGAGGTTGTTACACGAGCTCGAACAAGACAACAATGAGAGCTGGTGACTCATCTAGTCATCGGAGTCGAGGTGGAAGGAATAAAAGAGATGGTGATTGAGTAGGAGGGGGGATGGAGGAAAAGGCTGGTGGCACTAGCGTACCCAAGGGGTGCAAGGGGGGCACTCTGTCCCCCTGACATCTTTTGACAAAAAAAAGGGTTATCGGGTTGATGAAAAAAATTCTCGACCCCCCCCCCCCCCCGGGTGACTTTTGGAGGGCTGACGAAAAGCAATTATCGGGACTGATAACTTTTTTGTTTCTTCTTTTTTTTTTGCTTGTCATAAAAATCTGATAAAGCCCACCCCCTGAGCGACTTTTGGAGGGCTGGTGAAAAAATAAATGTCGACACCCCCCCCCCCCCCTCCTCCACTGAGCGACTTCTGGAGGGGCTGGCGAAAAAAAAAAATCTCGCCATTGATACCCCCCCCTTTTTTTTTTTTTTGCCCCTCTTGACGCCAAGGTCCAGATACGCCACTGGCTGATTGTAGCGGTGGTGGTGAGGTTGGTAAAAGAGGGAGCCAAGAAAAGGTTGGATGAAGATGTAGAATGAGAATGGCAAATAAAACTGGGATGACTGAAAGGATGTTGTTATCGATATTGATGTGAAGATGGATTGAGTGACCGAAAAGGCTACGCCCCCTTGAAATAAAGGGAACTAAAAGATAATAGAGGGAAGAAAAGTGGAGGAAAAGGATGAGAGAGGACGAAGAAGAAGAAGAAGAAGAAGAAGAAGAAGAAGAAGAAGAAGAAGAAGAAGAGGAAGAGGAAGAGGAAGAAGAAGAAGAAGAAGAAGAAAAAGAAGAAGAAGAAGAAGAAGAAGAAGAAGAAGAAGAAGAAGAAGAAGAAGAAGAAGAAGAAGAAGAAGAAGAAGAAGAAGAAGAAGAAGACGAAGAAGAAGAAGAGGAGGAGGAGGAGGAGGAGAGAGGAGGGAGATGGTAACTGAGAGCCGGGATGGTATTTTAAATGGTAATGAGAGGGACGTTCTTTTTCTCTCCATCTTCTCCATCTGTTTCTCTCTTCCTCCTTTTCTATCTATACCTCCATCATTTCCCCCTCTCTTCTTCTCACTATATCTCCAACTTACTCTCTATGAATGAAATTTCGTGATAATGAAAAATTCCTCCTGTTTGCGGGCTGCTGGCATAGAAAGTTAAAGAAAGTGTCCTTCCCGACATGGCAGCAATGAAAAAGACAAAATTTCCTCTATTAAATTTGGACTTTGGTTATCTATATTTGGTAGTGTGCTTTTCGTATTATGTCATATTCCTCTCTTCGACTAGCACTAAATAGCCACACCTTCCTGACATATTTGATGTCATTGAAATCCCAGTAAGTTCCACCATGCTCTGGAGCTGCTTATGTTATTCTGTATGCTTTGTATTATTTGAGTATTTAGTCAAATGTGTATCACTGGAAGAAATAAATTTTACTTTTAAATTGAATTGAACTGAACTGGGTTGCATCCCCCTCCCTCCCCTCCCCCACATAAAGTGAGTGTGATCCTGTATGAATGTAAGAAAAGTGTGTTCAACAAAACACGAAAAAGGTAACATCATAATGTTATATCTCAAATTGTTTGCAAAATACAAATTAACGCTATAAGGATCAAGAGAAAAGAAATCATTCGGGAAGGGAATTGTCCATGTAGATTTGTCCGAAAAGGAAAGATTTCATTAAACCTATGCGGACCACTTTTAGACTGAGAGTAAAAGTAACGGTTTAGCTTGGGTATCCATGGTAACAAGAGGGTAATTTCTTAATAGGGAGTGGAAATTATCGCTAGGAATGCATCACATGAGATGGAAGGATGGATGGTGGCAGGAGTAGAAAAGGTATCCATGCAGTGTGTAGGGTCAACTCATCTATGATGAGAATGATAATTATCTTAACCGATGTCGTGAGTAATTAAGGATTATGCAGGATAATCAATACAAGGGCTGTTGATCGGGGAAAGGTCGGCGGAGAGGGCTTGTGGTGTGCTGATGGATTGGGGATCAGGATGGGGGTGACACCAGAGAGGGGAAGAGTTTCGTGGTATTGGTAGAGGGGTAAGATGGGAATACCAGAAGTAGGATTGAATACCAGTAAACTATTAGCATAGATGACGTCGATGATGATGATGGGGAGAACAGAGTAGAGTTTACTGTGTTGCTATTTTGAGGTAATTGTAATGAGTAAGTTTGCAGACTGGAGTGGGGTGTCGGGGGTTAGTCTGGATTTAGAGTGTGTGTGCGTGTGCGTGTGCGTGTGGGTGTGGTTGGAGGCAGGGAGCTAGATGAAGACCGAAGAAAATGGATTCCTCATCTCTTACATCCCTCAAGACTATGAATACTTCCTTCCTAACAAAGCACAACATTATTTTTGCAACATCAATTTACTGTGGTGAGGTGTTGCGCGGTAGAGTAGATTATCGTGTGCATGGTCTGTATGGTGTGTTGCTGTGTGGTGTGGTATGGTATGGTGCGATAGGTGTGAAGTGTGGTGGTGTGGTATAGTGAGGTATGGTAGGATGTGGTAGATGAATTATGATGTAGTGTACGTTGTATGTAAGGTTAGGTGTGGTATCGAATGACATGGTATGGTGTGGTGTGACATATTTTGTTTAAAGTACAACTAGGCTCCCAAATGTCCGCAAACTTTACATAGGATTATTTATTTTTTTATTTTAGTTATTTTTCAAATGAGGGTCATGTGAGAGAAGGCATGCAACATAGCCTGCATGAACACACATCCATCTTCCCACGATATTTCCCATCCTGAAACCCAGTGAGTTCGTATCCTGTCACACCTCCAACACACCATGTGAAGAGATACCTGAGCTCAGATGTAATTCAGGCTACTACGCAGGGAATGTCACTGCACCCGACAGGAGAGACATCATGGGCCCCATTAATTAGCACATATTGGTATATGATGATATACCTTCATGTCAAGTTACATCACATGTGGAGTCCTATATAGTTACAAGATGAACTGCGCACCCAGCGTGATTTATACGAGAAGGCCTATTATATAAGCATCACCATAGTGGAAACACGCTGACACGTACAAGCTCTATGATTAGTATGGAACACCAATACAGCTTTTGTTGCTAACCCATTTGGAATTTAGGGCAGTGTAAAAGGCAGTGTAAAAAAAAACAACAACACTTGTTAATGACTGAAGAGATCCTGTTTTCATATGAATATTATCCAGATCCAGAAACATGAATAGTCTTTATAAAGAAATGAATTTTCATTCCTGTCTGTAGCCGCCATCAAGTTCTTCCTAAAATAACCTACTATGCCACTCTGTATAGGAATGGAAGCTCGTACTGAATTTGTCAAATAATGAAAATATACTCGTGCAATTGTTTGTGTTTACGTTATGATAGTGGAATCAGAAACACAGGACCCCAAATTGTCTGTGTGGATGTAAAATTATGGACAGCGATTATCAAAGTGTTCCATTGTCCTTAGTGGTATGGCTCCCTCTTTTGACAGGAGTGTTGCGAATTACCATCGCCCATTGGTAAGGGGGGGGGGGGGGGAACAAAAAGAATAGGGTAAATCTAGTTATTTTTTCAAGATCAGGATGTTACCCCGTTCTTAGTTGTTTCCTCCAAAATGGTAACGCCGACCGCGTCCCTCATTTTGTAGGTCATACTTTTTAATTTTTGTTATTCTCGTCTCTCATTTGAAACCGTTGTTCAAAAAACCAAATATCTGGCACCCTCTCTACATCACTTTTCTCCTCGAACTCTCTGTTCCAGTGATATTCTATAGTTCCTTATGCTTCTTCTCTCCCCTTTCTCTGTCTCTCTCACTCCTCCTTTCCCGACATCTCTCACTCCATCTTGCTCTTTCTGCGTCTCCCTCCCAACCGCTCTCTTTCTCTCCTTTCTTTCACCATCCCCCAGTCCACTCTTTCCCCCCTCTCCCTGATCTCTCCTCGCTTCATATATCCCACATTTTACCCATCTCTAACTCAATCCGCCCACCCCACCTCTCTCTCTCTCTGCTCTTTCCCCTTCTTCCACTCAACCCTTCTTTCCCCTTCTTTCTCATTACCCGCTCTCTCCCGCCATCTCTTTCACTCGCCATCTTTCTGTTCATTCTACCTCCCTTCCTCTCGATTACCTGAATGTTGATTTCCCTATATTCATCAATACTTCTCATTTCCCTACATCATCAATAAAGTGGGGTAACCTCGCTAGTCATAAGGACTGTTATTCATAAGGACCGCTATCCATAACGCGTGACTAAATGAATAGCGGTCCTAAATAGCGAGCAAACCATAGACAAATTACCGTGTTATTCATAAGGACCACCATTCAAAAGGACCACTATTCATAACTATTCATAAGGACCGCTATTCATAACGCGTGTTAAATGAATAGCGGTCCTTCTAAATAGCGAGCAAACCATAGACAAATTACCTTGTTATTCATAAGGACCACCATTCAAAAGGACCACTATTCATAACTATTCATAACGCGTGTTAAATGAATAGCGGTTTTCTATGAATAGCGGTCCTTCTAAATAGCGAGCAAACTATAGACAAATTACCTTGTTGTTCATAAGGACCACCATTCAAAAAGACCACTATTCATAACTATTCATAAGGACCCCTATTCATAATGTGTGTTAAATGAATAGCGGTCCTTATGAATAGTGAGCGGACCCAAATAAAGTTGGATCAATACAATTTCCAATTAAGACCATCACAAAGACTTTAAAATAATAAACCTAAGGCAATTTCAGTAACCTCGCCATTATTACGTGCAAACATTATGACAATATATCAAATAATCAAAACATGATTTCTATGGATATACATTCAGGTAATGAAATTGCCCTTGAGATGCTTTCTTGACAGTCTTTATGATTGTGTGAATTGATAATACTTCCAAATATGCTAGATCACACTCTCACCATGTTTACATTCCTTATGCACTCCACAGAAAAAAAAGAAAGAAAACAAAGAATGTAATATGATCTAAAGCCTCATTTTATTCAAGACTGCTGGACAAAGATCTCACAGACTACTACGTATCTACACAAATAAAAAAGAAAAAAGGAATTTACAACCGACCCTCTTCATACCGAGACTAATGATTTAGAGTCATTCAGTTAAAAAAATGCTGACACAATATCTCACACCATAATGTACAAATATTTCCATCTAAAACTAACCAGTGTTTTTAGAATCCAATATTCATTACAAAAAGCGGCAAGTTGATTTCACTCCTCAATATCTAGTTTTACATAGAAATTCTTAATTTGTCGTACTTCTGCAAATGAAAAGAAAAATTGCATTGCAGCTTTTATACTTGTCAAGTCTTAAAAAAATCATATTACAATCTAGTGCATTCAGACCATATACACCAAATTTTACACTTACATAAATGCAGATAATTATTGGGTTGATTCATAAAGTTCATCATTACTATTAAAAGTGTCAAAATACTTCATAGAATGATAAAATTACATTTTTTTTTTTTCAAGAAAAGTAAGAAGAAAATCAAAAGCCTGTATCCTCAGGAATGTTCAAAGGTTTTGAGAATTATGAAGAAAAAGAAATGTTTAGAATAGCTCATGATTTTACAACAAAATATTAATCTACTTGATGGCTACATTGTGACTTATGGTATAGACAAAGCAAAGAATGACAAACAAATTATAACACATGATTTCCCCTGCATTTATTTCTTTTTGATATCTAGAAATACAGGGGACCTGGGCTAACTCGGAAATAGGGCCAACTCTGACTCAGAGGAAATCACGGCCGGCCGAGTTATCCAAAACAGCCGAATCGTTCGCAAATACTAGTGTCAGTTTTTGCATTAAGTACGTCTTTTTTAACACCCACATGCAAGGATATTTGATGGAAATGTGTAAAATAGTTACTAAATATGTAGTGTTGAAAATTTCGAGAGGATAAATTGTATTAAAACATGAAATTTATAGCTATTTAGTGATCTGGTGTGTAGATTGCACTTCAACTCTTGGAACCTTTTCACCATGCAGTGCCGAGTTAGCCTGACCCCAAAAATAAGTACTTACGATCATTCAATTGTTGAGAAAATCTATCATGAGTTCGTTTCTAAAACTATAATTGTATCTATGATCCAATTTCCATGTTTATTCCTGACAGTTCAAATTATATTAACCCTGAAAGTTATTCAGCAAAACCAGACGGATATATTTGGAACCATGATTCAGGTTTTTTTTTTATGTGTTTGACACTTTATAATGCCCGAATATATTTTTGGGGACCTTTGACTCTGTTTGTAACATTAACTGACAGATCAAAAACAAACCTGGGGACTGACTTTTCCTGAAAACTTCTCCTTCCTTCTTTAAAAACTTGCAGCATTTTTCATTTGTGTCCACTAAATTGAGATAATTGCACAATATTACAACATCTTTGTTATTATGCCAATGACATAAAAACTGCTACTGGCAGTTAACTCAAAGCATTCTGTGCAATGATACAAAATGTACTGAACACTTAGCAAACGCTTATAAACATACTATTTCAATCATTTTGAAGGTAGCTTTCCATAGTTAAATTGAGATGGCAATGTATGCTTTCAACCCAAGATATGAGATATTTGCCATCAATATGGATTCCAAAATGGTACCAATTTAAATGATACACACAGAGGCATACATGTATAACATAAGAGATGATAAATTCATAGGTTTTGTTGTGCAGCAAAATGAGTGTGACAATCTTTCTCCCTCTTTTTATAACCAGGAATACAATCTCAGAAACATGATTTATTAATGAGATGTCAAAGTAGGGGAATCTTAAATCCCCCAAAAGAGAAACAATGTTTTATTTTACACACATAGTTAACAAACAATGACATAAAATCTTTGAATGATCTGTAACTCTACGTATATCTAAACAGCACATCACACTGGAGGGTGTCAATGGGGAGATTGGAACATGTACACACCAACATCAAATCATGTGATAAGCCGTCAAAGGACAGTTTCTGACATATGACCATTGGAAAAAAGCCTCACTAGGGTAACTAAGATGAAAGGGCTAGAAATACATGTATGTCCATTTATCTCATCCAAAATGAAAAGTTCCGCGATACAACCATTGACTAATGGTTCTTTTTTCGCATCACCACAATGAATGCACAATTATTTGCTCACTCAATAGGCTAGAAAATGTGTACTAATGTCCAGTATAACATTACAGCACAGCCCAGTATCTTCTACTAATCTTTGAATTATGCAAGAGAAGTAAAACAGAAATCTGTCCAGAATGCATTTGGTTGGTCAACAGGGAGAACAAGTGATCAACGAAACAATGCTTGAAGTTTGACACTTTAGAAACGGATGAGCAGTTACAGATCCTGACTATACATTTCTCATATTATTGACACAGTGGTCTATACTTCAGAAACTGACCTTCATTCGATTATCAAAATTACATCTATTTACCGGTAGCAACAACATTCAGACCTCACAACTTTATCAAAACACAGAGAAAATTGGGCAAAAACTTATCCTGGAATTCAACTTATACCACAAAGCTGGCATATGAGATTATTAAATGAGCAGATGCCATGTTGTGTATGTTTGATCTGGTTTTAAGACTATGATGCTAGTAACAGAAGTCAGCCTATGACTAATGATAAACATACAAAATCAGTGCGTTTTTTTCAGTAGAAATTGTGCTGAATTTTGATTATGTAAAATGAGCCTAACTTCAATACTATTTCACCTTTGACCTATTGCTTGTAAAAATTCCTTTAAATTCATGCAGATAAGAAGAGTGAACAAAAAGTATATCAGATATTTGGTATAAAGCCCAGAGAAACACTTACAATTTACATATTTACAATGAGATTCTCAGTATGATGAATATTATTTCTACACTGATGGAAAAAAAAAAAGATTCAAGAAAGAAATAAGAAAATGTATTTATAATTAAAAGCAGTCAACACAGTCTTGAATACATAAAATAAAACAATGAGAATGAATAGATGTGTAAATCAAAAAGTTAAGATATCATACAGATTTGCATTTGATTTGGATTAGGTATATACAAAAGATAAGATATTCTTTATCATTCTGCCCAATAGAAATATGACATACTCTTCCTGTAGATCCTATAGCATTGATATTAACAATTTCAGATGAAACACTGATATCATTTCCATTCATAAAAGAAGGTGAACATGTTGGATCCTTAGCCGAAAGGCACAAAAACTCAAAACTTAATGGGTTGATAAAACATAAAGATAAATGTAAACTCCCAAAGTCTCCTTTCTATAGAACAAATCACTGTTTCTTCAATGAAGAATGTTCACTCGTCTTCGAAAGAGTATCATATTTTCCTATGAAATTTCTCTGTCATAAATCATTCTGTTAACATCCTCTGATCTCAGACAATGTTACTTGGTCTTATATGTTTAGTCTCTTTATATATCACAATTAGAATGTGCACCAAAAGCTATTCAAGTTCACAACTTAGTCAAAAACAAATGGAAGATACCAGTGCGTATAGAAAGAATCTTCTTTATAAAGATAAAGAATCTGTAATAAGAAGTTTGTTGCCCTTTGCAGGAATACATGTGATATGCATCTCATAATAATGGAACCAGACAATGGCAAATCTACTAGTATCAGGTTTGAATCAAAATCTGTAAATTCCAATATCTGCTTATTGTCCAAATGAAATATATAAAAAAGAAATAATTATTAACTATACAAAAGTGCTGAAATTGTTGAAAAGGAAATAGAATTGACCCATTTTCATTATAAAAATTTCAGAGCTAATATTATGTAGTGGTATGTGCAATCATGATACTGAGGAGATGGGATTGTGTGGGGATCCCATCTGCGTCAGGACCTTATCAAGCCATTGTAACGGGCCGTTGAGATGAATCTCAATCCAGCAGGGTGTAGAGGTGACGTCCTGGCGATGGTATTCAGCGCCCCAGCCCTTGACGAAGCTCATACGGATGGTACACATCTTGGTGAGTTCGTAGACCATCTCAAATCCGTGGTTGACATACTGGGAGAGGAGGGCAGCAAACTCCTGGTTGTTGAAAATCTTGAGAGAGCATCCTGGAGGGATCTTGCAGACTGTTGTAGGGTGGAAGCCGTGCCGATGGTTGCAATTGCGGCTCTGGACAAAGATACTGCTGTCACTGAGACACTCGGCGTAGACCTCACCTCCAACATAGTACAGATGGACACCTAGACATGGGACATAATCAGACATAGAAACAGTTAAACAATATATATACACGAACATGATTATGTTGGTTACATGTTCAAATGAGATACATTATATCCCCTCTACAGAAAAGCATTTGACCTAACAAATCAACTGATCAAGGAATCAATCCAAAACTGCAGCACTGACGTTTATGAATAAGACTTGGTGAGACTTGGCCAGACTATCTTACAATGCTATCCCATACCTGGAGATAAATTGTCCGAGTTGTTACTCCCAAATGCAAATCCTTGTTAATGATGAACAATCAATTGTATACATACATTATTATTATTATTATTATTATTTTATTTGGCAAAGATAAAGATAAAGATAATGCATCCACCAGGAACAGAAAAAGTTTACTAAATAACTGTAGCATAAAGCTTTCTGTGTAGATTCAGATGGGATAAGTTTCATTTATTCATGACCCCCAGGTTAGGAGTCACTCTACGAGACTATGAAGTGCAAGATCAATGAAAGAAGGCCTATAGATCAGTCCTACCTTTTCCAATGTGTCTCCTTGTATTCTCAATAGTGGAATTGCGGTTGACATTAGAGAGAAGACCCAGGCAGAATCGGTCATGGTTATTGGATGGATCTGTAAAGCCGTCCACAATGACACTGGTTGTGGTAGCATGGAAGGGCTCCCCCACTCTGTTGTTGAGCTCGTAGTAAGCGATGGAACACCAAGATTGGGGTTCTTGATATGTGACTGGGGCTACATCACCACGTTCTACAGCTGTAAAGGCAGAAAGGAAAAAAAACATACAGAGATAAATTTTACAGGAAGTTACCTTAATGTTCAAATTCAATCATTTCCCATTGGAGGCGAATGCAAACTTCTTAAAACCTTGAATCCTATGTGATTTACACATCGATCTCCATTTACATGGATATCGCATCGTGCGCACGGCTCTATGCGAGCAGTTGATATGCCCGCACAAACAAAATTAGGAGCCCTCACTCAGACACAGTAAGCGGGACTGCGTGGAACATAGTCTGCTGCGTACGAACCCAGTGTACTCCTATTCGAAAGATGATTTGATTGTTTACTTATAAAAGACATTATACTAATTGTCACATTAAATCGCCTCTAGAATTTGTACGGGTACACTGATTTTGCAATTAATTCGTGGAAAAGACTTCACAGTGCTGAATTATTTGATTCTAAAAATGCATAAAATTGTATTGAAATAGTACTACAGCGTTGTTTTTCTGCGAGCCCAAACATGGCGACACGTCATGCCAGGTCGCATCGAACATTGAGGGCATTGCTTTATCCAGTGGGTAGAGATCACTGGATTTACATGACATACCATCTTGACTTTATTCAAGCTATATAATCACTGAACAGCTACAAGTAATTCATTCATGTAATTATCTTCTTTTTTTTTACATGTATACCTTTTAAATCAGTACTAGGAGGAAGGACATTCTTAAAGGGAAATCTCTGCCAATTCAAACAAAAGTATATTGCAGATATGATACACCACTTACCTGGCTATAAGGATGCACAAGGAATGGAATAAAACACACAACACAACAGCAATCAATACACAAATATAAAGCAGTGAGCATAAGATTCATGGACTGACATGGAGTGAGAAACTACATGAATTGAACATGTCCATGTACGGGAAGGTTGTACACTAGAATTATCAACAAGGACTATCAAAACTATATACACAACAACACCATTTTCTGTTGTGTAAACATGAAATACAGGTTGATATACTACATGTATGTTTAGTTTAATCAACAACTACAAACAATTAACTCTCCTTGAACTAGGTACACTATGTAGCAAATAAGAAGAAATTTTTGGTTTCTTGGTGTCACATCGGAGTTACACATACAGAGAAGCTACATGTAATACAGGAGAATACCATCCAACCTCATTGATATTCAACACATGTAGCTTCTAGTGTCAGTGCTCCAACACAAAGGAAATATCCTGGTAACTTGAGACATTCCAGCAAACATGAAGGAATCCATGAATTTGTTACCAACCCTGAAGGTGGTATATTATACATCAACACAGAAATTTGCCAACAGGAAAGATCTGACTAAGTTGAAGTTTGATATGTTCTACAACATATGGAACTACATATACCTACATGTATAACATGTAGGGTACATGTATATTTTCTATTGCTGGATGTTGGATAACTATGGCTTAATTTCTTTTCTCAAAAATCTTCTCTTGAATATATCAACAATCATGCTCCACTAGTGCTTCATGGCATGCTGTGTTTCTCTCCTTTGAGGGAAGGGGGGGGGGGGTGGGTGAGAGGGGTAGATTGTTGACTGTCTTCATGTCAGGGGGAGGGGAGGGGGTAGATTGTATATTGTCTTCCAGTCAAAGGTTTAACCCTTTCAAGACATTTGACCACATTTCGTGGTTTGGCTCAATAACTTTTGATTCAGAGCTCTAAAAAATATACCAGATGCATGAGTAGAAAGAGCAAAAATTTCTGCACATACTATGTCCATTTTTGTTGCATGACCATATTATGTTTGATGCAAGGAATTCTAAAACAAGATTAAGCTTTAAAATCCTTAAATTGGCAACACAATGAGAGGTTCAAAATCATTATTTTTCATCAAAATTGGCATTTTTTTCTTCAACTTTTCAACAAAATTCTTAACCATATATATTGTTTTCAAAGACATTACACCTTATTAGAACCATGCAGCACTAAAAGAAAAATATATTATTGTTGCCAATTTGAAGAAAAAATGTATCAATTTATCCCTTGAATAATTCCTGTCCTGAAAGGGTTAAAGAGGTTCATTTTCCATCTGACCCTTCAAGCTTCTCCTGGGACTACAGTCAATACAGACTGCAAACACAGAGCTGAAAGTCTCCATCGCTGCAACTGTTTGACTGGACATGTTTACATGGAACAATGTCATACCTCAAAATGACATTGACAATGCCACATGTCACAATGACATTGACAATGTCATTTTTTTTTTACATGACAGAATATCAATAAAAATGAAATGCAGTGAGAGAACAAATATCCATTACCGATACTTCAAAAGGACAGGAAGTATAGATTACTTAATAAGCGAGGACCAGTAGCAATTGAAACCAAGTGCTCAGAACTATAAACAATTAGCAGTGTCTTTAGAAGAAATAAGCACTGTGATAATCATTATCACATATTTTGTATATTAAGTCTATTCCGAAGGCTGTTTAGTATCTGCTGATAATAACTGCACCTGTATATTTTATCAAAATTATGTGAATATTTTATCTAATTGTTTCTCTTGGTGTCTATATTTTTTTTCCAACAGTTGAAAAGCTGATAGCGAGACAACTCAAAGAATGAATATGATGTGTACATCTTAAATAAAGTGAAATAGAATTAGTTAGTATAAGAATATTATAATCTAAATTTTCTTTCTAACCAAGCCTCTTTACCCATACATGTAAATACAAGGGTGATTAAAATATCTTACGTGTAGTTAATTCACTCAATAACAATAATAATAATAATAATAATAATATTATGAACACTTGTAAAGCACCAGTATTTGCTCATGGTACACGTACAGTGAAAGGAAGATAGAAAATATTTTTAAAAAATATGAGAAAAAAGGTAAAAGTAACATAATTTACAAGAAGGCTTGTCTAAATAACCAGGTTTTGAGTGAGGTCTCAAAGTTAATGAGAGAGGATAGATTATGAATGTCTTGTGGGAGTTTATTCCATAGGAATGGGCCGGCATATAAAAATGAATGATCAATAAGTCTACACTGTATATTATCATTGCCTTTGAGTCGGACAATGTATCAGACCAAGGCAAGGTTGAGTCTCTTTAACAATTCCCTGCTCAAGCATCACATGCCTAGTTCAATTTCACTCACGGAATGTTCTCTTATTGGCAAGGTAGGGGGTCGTGGGTGGAGGGGGGGCGCGTGACACCAGCCCCCTCAGACTGTCAATACCCAAAAGCCTATGTAACAGACAGATCAACACGCAGTAGAAGCATTGCTCCTCGTAAATAATCACTGCCAGACAACACCTCATGCCAACTGCTCTGCCAATCATCCCTCAATAACATTAGCCAAGAAGGTTAGAATTGTTTTGTCTGGAGGCATGTATCCCTGTTCAGACATGAAAAACTATACAAGCTAGTATGATAACCCTTCAGTGAGTGAATAGTTCAATTCTCATTGCATGAATGTTTAAAGCAAAACAGAGTTTTTGGTATCATTTGTACCATAAATCTGATAAAGAATCAGCTTTATCTTGCCTTTTACAAGTCATATAAGATGATAATTGACAAAAATACACACTTCCGTCCCCCAAAAGTGCTCTATTTTATGTTTCTTTCCGTATGCTCCTTTCGCTATAGTACATGTATATGGTCTTCAGATGTGTTTTAATAATAATAATAATAATAATAATAATAGTGAATATTTATACCGCGCCATGTCTGTCGAACTTGACACTCCTGGCGCTACTGTGAGGTATGGTGTAATTGCGGGCATACATGTAAATGAGTAAATTCAACATAAAATGCAAAGTAACATAATTTCCAGTATAAAATTCATGTAAGAGTATACAATGTATGCCACACAATTGGATGGAAAAGAGAGAGCTCACACAACTAGCTGCCACAAGGGCGCATTTCTTTCTCTAATTTATTATTATTATTATTATTATTATTATTATTATTATTATTATCATTATCATTATTATTATTATTATTATTATTACTATCATCATCATCATCATCATCATCATCATCATCATCATCATCATTATTATTATCATTATTATTATCATCATCATTATTATTATTATCATTATTATTATTATTATTATTACTACTATTATTATTAAAATTGTTTGGAACCAGCAATCTTGACAACGTTCCTTCATAGATTTTCCTTTTTGTGTGAAAGGGCCCGACATGTAAGTACTGCAGGTGAAATGTTTTGGCATGCATCCATTTCATGGGGAATAAACGTGTCAGCAATGTTTTAACAAGCTCTGTTGGGATCCCTTCATAACATGAATCATGCTTTAATTATTGGCCAGTCAAAATAATACAAACAATGTCTCCTGACATGTGCATGTACATATATATGCAGCCTGCTTCCTACAAAGCTGTGACAAAATAAGTGATATTGAGTGGGCAGAGAGCTCTAAATATACATGTATATGGATGATGATGCCATGTCGGTTCATTAAAATCACAACAGTCACATTCCCTTTGGCTGTATTTGCCCAAATGTGACTGTTGTTTGTCCAAGGTATTCATTTTCAATCCAGATACCAAAAGCCAGTTCATAATTAGTACACGGTACAAATGACCCTGAAATGACCCCAGTTTGCACGCGCATTAGTTTTGGTTTACACGCTAATTGTTTAACATGTAAAACCATACTGGTGTGAGCATCATTGTGTGTACAAAATGATAGCGCATAAACGTCAAATTTATACTTAGTACAAATGACCTTTATCTGCATATGCGCAAATTGTAATTACGAACTGGCTTATTATAAATGGCTTATTATAAAAGATTAGGGTATTCAAACTCTCAGGAAATCTTGGTTAAGACTATCATTAAATACTAAATCATAAATGAAATGATGTTTCCCAGGTCAGTCAATATAACTAGGAGGCTTTGTTCTCATTTTTACCCCACAATTGAATCTAAAGAATATTGTTAAAGTACTAAATCATAAATGAAATGATGTTTCCCAGGTCTGTCAATATAACTAGGTGCCATTGTTCTCATTTTTACTCTACAATTGAATCTTAAAACTATTATTAAATACTAAATCATAAACGAAAGGTTTCCTAGGTCAGTCAATATAACTAGGTGCTATTGTTCTCATTTTTACCCAACAATTGAATCTTAAAACTATTATTAAATACTAAATCATAAACGAAATGTTTCCTAGGTCAGTCAATATAACTAGGTGCTATTGTTCTCATTTTTACCCAACAATTGAATCTTAAAACTATTATTAAATACTAAATCATAAACGAAATGATGTTTCCTAGGTCAGTCAATATAACTAGGTGCTATTGTTCTCATTTTTACCCAACAATTGAATCTTAAAACTATTATTAAATACTCAATCATAAACGAAATGTTTCCCAGGTCAGTTAAAGTAGATGGCATTGTTCTCATTTTTACGAGACAACTGAATCTTTGTTTTAGATGATGTACATGTATATTAGGCCATATATTGAATAAAAGATGCATCACAAATATTTTCAATTTCTTTGTTATTTTGTAAGATTATGTTGTTGTAAGAACTGATATCTTGTGGCTCGTCTTGAGGTCAGGAAGTTGAAGATGTTTTAACGGAACATGACCGTCTGATAGGCTTCCTCCAGACATAACACCATCACCTAAATGCCTATCATCATCTTCACTGTTAACACACTCACTGATACATGTACGGAGGCCTATCATCATCATCACTGTTGACACCTCAGCTACATATCTATAGATATCATTAACACCTTCATTGTTTAACACCTCACCTATATAACTATTATCATATAATCATGCACATCTTCACTTAACACCTTTCATAACTGTTACCACCTAGTCTGCAAGCACAGACCCTAATTTGACACTTTATCAGAAAATCATTGTGTCTTGAGAGGAGCCTAATCCAGCTACCTACTGGTCGTGTCCTGGTCAGGAGCAGCTACAGTACATGGCCTATGGTAGTCTTACAGCGCAGACTCTCTTGTACGACTGACCAGGGTTTGTGCCTGCAAACTAGTTACCACCTAACCAATATCACATTTATATAGGGGTTAATACAACAATTATTTAATTATTATTGTAAATGGATTCAATTGCTATTCCACACCTGTATACAGTGCACACTCTCCACTCCTCTGGGAAGCGTTCCAGCCAGACGCCGTTTTACAAACACACACATACTAATCCAACCACAATGACGTTTGCATCGTACCAGGGACCCATTTAACACCTGGGTGGAGAGGAGCAATGTAGATAAAACGCCTTACTCAAGGACATAAGTGCTGTGTCGGGGATCGAACCCTAAACTTTCGCATCTCCAGTCAAGTGCCTAAGGTTACTAAACCACTCAACACCTCTATCTAAACTACTTTTTATCATCATTTTATCTTCAACACCTTCGCTGTTATCATATTAACTGCTTATCAAAACCTTGTATCTTTACTAAAAGACAGTATCACACCTTTGTACAGTCACATATAATTAAATTGCCCCTAAAGATGATGTTCAACTTTTGAAGTTACATGTTGAAAGATCAATCCAAAACAAGATGGGAAGCAATATTATATTACACAAAATTTCATATTTTCCCCATTATCTCTCAAGGTGCATCTTGTCTCCTTAGCTCAAGATGTATCATGAGAAAATGTATTTGACACAACATATGTTGAGTTCACAAAAAGACAAGGAGTATCTTTAGAGATAATGGAGAAAATATGAAATTTTGTGTACAAAACATATTGAGAGTTGTACATGTACTACTAATCCTGCCATTTTGAAGCAACATAGCCAATTTGAGAATCGCCATAGAAAGTAAATTGAGACTTTTCAAACTTTCATAACTTTTTCATTTCGTAACCGATTTTGATGGAACTTTCTAAAATTGCTTCCCTGTATCCTCTCTTTTCATTAAAATGGATATTTCCCCAGGGTTTCATTCTCCTTTAAATTTGTCTGGGATGATTCCCTTTACTTTCCAAAGTCAAATTAACACACAACTCACTATTTCAATACCATGTAACCATGTAAAAATACATGTACATGAAATAGGAATGAAAATGTTCTTCCCCATACCACAGTCACACCAAAAAGAACGCCAGACTGACAACAGACCAAACAAAAAATTACATTGCCAGTTGCCACAAATGGCCAAGAATAGGTCAGTTTGGGGTCTGTGTGGGGTTGGTTTGGCGGTGTGACTGTGCTATGTACCAACCACCTGAAAAAATAATTTGTATACAGCTAGAAAGTATAAAATTAACCTCAAAGAACTTTATCTGAAATTCTATAGATCAACAGTTTAGGAGTATGAAGGAAATAAAGGATAACATGAAGGTGCTCGTGTGGAACTGAACCTCCGAGTTGGGTTCCACGCGAGCCCTTATCTTGGCGAGTGCGTACAGGTGCGTTGAGTAGTCTACTCACGAGTCGCTTTTATGCTTATGGAGAGTATGATTAAACTTGTAATATCTCTTTATAGAAGTGATATTCTTGTACCTGTAACTGTAAATGTCAAAAATGTATTACTGTATGACTAATCACACGATTTCCCAATTGGTAAGATTGCAGGAACTTGGAGGGAAAAATGCTGTCAGAACTCTGGATAAGTGCGTGTGTGTTTCATTCTGTTTGTACATGCTAGACAAGCATGAAATGCCAAACTCCCGGAAAATATTAATTAGCTTTGCTTTTATGAGGCTGAGTCAGAGCAATTGTATGACCTATATAGCCTATACAATATGCAGACAATGGGCTTTGAATATTTCTCTGTGGTTTTGAAAGTATGATTAGCCTTCAAAATGACAAGGCCAAACATGACATTCCATCCAGATATATTTTTTTTGTTTCTAAACAAGGAGCAATGTCTGCAAATGATACGCAGCTTTAAAGAAAACATCAGTACAATCTATATTGGATGTACTGCCATTTCTGCAATGCTGTTTGCCTGTAAATCAATACAAAATTGGATTTTATCTGAATATCTGAAATGTTAATAATTCTACAATAAGATTTTTGTTCAAAATTGCATTTACAAGAAATAACAAGCTGCTACTAATTTACAGCAATTATACACCTTTAAAGGGGAAGGTTGAGTTCTGGGAAAGGTGAAAAATAATTTGTGAGCTTTTTCTTTCTTTTTCTGTTAGTTTGAAAGAACATCATAGTAAAAATGTCCCCTGAAAAGGATAGCTCCTCAAATGCCCTCATATTCAAAATATGACGAGAAATAGCTGAAGTGTTCAGGCCGAACATTCATGCCACAATGTGTGTGCAGTCCCATATACCCATTTTTGTGTACAGTGGTTGTGTGTTTTCAGTGTGATTGGATCAATTCATTATCATTTTGATGATTCCAAAAACTCACAGTATACACCAATTCTTATGTAGACATGATCAACCTTTCCCTATTGCTTAGAGACAGTTTCTTTCACAATGTAATCGCATGACCAGAACTCAACTTTGTCTTTAAAGACTTTCAATTTTATCTGACCTTGCCCTACAAACATGCCTTTGATAGCTTACTAT
Organism: Heliocidaris tuberculata; assembly: GCA_025618425.1. Taxonomy (NCBI): domain Eukaryota; kingdom Metazoa; phylum Echinodermata; class Echinoidea; order Camarodonta; family Echinometridae; genus Heliocidaris; species Heliocidaris tuberculata. The sequence continues at coordinate 2,778,907 of CM046846.1, read as the reverse complement.
GTAAATGCCCGTCACAGGAAACTAACAAAGCGAATTGAATAAAATTGAATTTTTCAGTATGCAGAGAGAGGGTAAATGAAAAAAATCCCCGACCGATATCACCTGTTTGCACTGAAATAAAACAGTACCTAAAGGCTATGCACCAACACCCAAAGTGTGGGTTTGTATTATGACTCACTGCCATAGAGAGAGAGAATCAACAACACCTAAAATAATAAAAATGGTGACCATGAACTTTAGATGGGAATAGATTGAGAATCAATAGACCCATTCGCACACACAAAAAAGTGAAATATGTACCACTATTCGATTCTCAATGTTTTGTGCGTATTCCCATGTATGACAAATTAACTTGATTTTCTAAGCTCACTTCCATGGTGACACAGAGTTCACAATAATTTTAAAACGTGGTAATTCACAAAAAAATGCATCATTAGCGTGATTTGAATTGTTATGATTCAAATCTCACTAATCAGTGAAATTGTTTGGTTCACACACATTAAAAAAAAGTGAGATTCTGATCACAGTTCTTCAATTGCTCTGTGTATGTGAATGACACTACTGGTTGGGGATTGTTACAGGGTTGTGAGGAACATTCTGTTTGAACATATGCTCCAACCTCCAAGACATACTGTTTGCATGCTATGTACTCACAGACAGGTATTCTTGGAATGCAGAAAGGAAACTGAAAATTATTAAAGGAAGTAGTACATGCTTCTAAGGTGTGATTTTTGTTATCAGTCTCACAAATATTCAGTTATTTCCTCCAGATTGATAAAAGCAATGGAAAATAACAATAAGCAATATTTGCAGGTCAACTTGAAGAGGTGAGACCATCTAAAAAAAAAATGTTGTAGGTTACTCTTTTTATGCTTCAGTAAAATGTTTTCTTTACAAATATCAGGGCCCCACTGCGATTGATTTGAATCAATTGCAACTCTTTATAGGACAGGGTAACATAAAATTAATTGTGTACTTATGAGGTAAGAGTTGCGATTAATTTCAAGTTGCGATCGATTTGAATAAATTGCAGCTCTTTATAAGACTAAGCCCTGGACAGGCAATAATTGAGCCAAACATTTGTAAATCCTAAAAAAAAAATTTAAAAAAATCATCTAGTACAGAGTTCAGGATCTTGTTTTCGTAGAAAGATAATTCAATTTACATCCTGCTGTCTCTTAACAACAAGAGAGAATATCAAGTACTTCCTTGGATGGCTGAAGCAACAGTGTTCTTGGCTCTTATTCCTCATCCAATCTCTATCTACCAACATGTAACACCTACATGTGGGACTATCATATTTTGACAAAAATCACATACAGGTAGTGGTGTGTTGACAGAGGATTTCCCGGCCTTCCGTCAAAGAGTTTATTTTGCGCATCCTGAAGTAACACCCTAATGACCTCTACTACCTTGTTGAGAGTATTATACCCCTTATATCAACACAACAAGCTGGCTTTCACATAAACAAGTTCTACCTGATCGTTACAAGTAACAAGTGTTCTGAATTATGTGTTTGGAATTCTCTCAATTAAAAAAATAAAAACAGCTAAGCCGAATAAAATTGAGCGAGTCTATATTCAAAGTAGATAATTAAATGACAACTATCATTTTTATTACGATTTTTAAAAAATTTTTTAAAGCTCATAGACAGTCTTGGCAGCAAAAATCATACTGGCAAGAAACTTATCTGAAATAGTCACATACTATTCTCCTTTTATCATAAGACACATGTAAGAGATTATTTAACATTCCATTCAAGATCTCGAACAAATTTTAGTGTAAATATCTGAAAGAAACGCTTGGTAACGGCTTTTCACTGCCTCACACTAAGACCATATCCACCCGAAGTTTCCCCGCACAATAAACCCAGCGCTTCGCACTATGTATAGCGTATTCTACACACACAGCAATCCTCATGTAAGTAGTGTGTGTCGCCGTTGTTTGAATTTACATCCCCTCTTATTTGGGCCAGGGATTTTTATTACTTTTCACCTCTCATTCGATAAATATTTCACTTAAGGGAAAAAACTTCACAGCATCTTAGTTATGTTAGTACCCTGCTGTTTATTAAGAAAAATCAAAGAAATCTCACGAAAAGTTTTTGAGGGCTTCCCAAAACTATCTGTTACCTTTAAGTAATAACCCGGCACAGATTTTGTATGAAATAATTCAGTTCAAATTTTGTTTTCTCTCTTTAAAAAAAAAGAAATCATGTGCTGCATCCAAAGATGAATGCAAAATGAAATGCTTGTTCAATAAAATCCAAAGTTTAAGACTTATGTGAACTTAGGCAAAAATTGCATAAAAGCTTTTAAATTGTTTGATATGACTTGATCTCACATGACCTGAATGACTAAATGTATTAATGTGATCAGTGAGGAGGACAAGACCTTCTTAAGTGAGTCTCTAAGGGAAGGACAAAAAAACAAGTTTCTAATTCAGGGGTTTCCCCCATCACAGCTGTTTTATAGGGACATTAACAGAAATAAATACTGCAAATGCCCTGTAATCTCTGACTATTAACAGCATGTTTTCTTAATTACAAGTATGAGAAAGTATGAGAAAGAATAAGAGAGAGAGAGAGGGGAGGGAGAGAAAGAGGAGAAAGGAGGTGAAGCACAGACATACATTAACAAATAAATGAAGAGAGAGAGAGAGAGATGGGTTCAAAAAGAGGAAGAGAAGTAGGAGGGACTTAAATAATTGGACATAGATCTATTTCTAGGCGATCATTGACCTAATAGAGATTTTGAATCTACTTCGTTGATTACTAACAGTTGCACTTTCCGAAGGGCGATGCGATAGGACATTACTCTAAACTTGGCACAAGTTCTTAAGCATAATGCGTTCAAGAACCTCTCTCTTAAGCAATCTATCTTGCCTGTTGATCCATTGTTTACCTAAAGCAACCACAATCTATTTTTATAAACCTCCATTCTCCATTCTCGGGAATTAAGATGTGATCAATTTGCACGTTACATGTGATTAATTGAGATATAAATGAACCATAACCATACTTATGAATATTACCATAAATCAATAAGTACTTCATTGTATAAAAAGAAAAAAAATTCCAACCCAACATCAAGCTAATTTGAATAAAAGCAGAAAAACGCACCAAACAGGTGAATGAAAGTCTGATTAAGGATAAGAGAATGTTTGCAGTCATGAAAATCACTGGCAATACTTGTTACTTCCTTTTTGAGCAACTCCTGCAAAGAAGAAAGAAATGTTAAATATTTACCAATGATTTGGTTTGGTTGCACACATGATGGTGGATTGGTATCCATAGGAGTTGAGCTGTTATCATTCTGGTTTGGTCCTCCTTCATCTGGTGGCATGTATGCAGGAGGGGGTGTGTCCGCTGAAATATATAAGAAAACAAGAATAGTAAAATACATCAATAATAATTAATAACAGAAATAATATTCTACTTTTGTATAGAACACCACTACACACTCCCAAGTATCGTCATGTGTTCTTTTTGTGTTTTCACACACTTGCTTAGTGTGCTTATCATGTTAATGCTTAGACATTAACATGATATTGTGATTATTCTCCTAGAAGGCAGGTCTACAATTTAACAGATGTCTCCAAGATTGAAATAAAATACTTGACCTCTAATGACCTCTTTTGGTTTGGTCATTAGAAGGCTGGTATGTTCTCTGAACGTGACACTTTAAAAGTGCATTTAAAATGTTAATGATTCTGTCTCCCTACTGAAAGAAGCAATTTGAATTTCATAAGGGATAAAGCATCTAATCTACAATGTGTAATGAAAGACTGCTACTGTATATTTAGCACAGCCATACATAATTTTAAACTTTAACCAAGTTCCTGGGAATATATTACATTGCTTCTCTGGCAATAGTATAGGATAAGATATTCTGATCTTTAATATCGATGAAATTATTTAGAACAAAATGCTCTTTGTTTAATTAATTAACCCTGATCTCCTTTCTCCAGATGTCACAGGAAGCAAGAAACACAATAACCTACTACATGTAGTATTTGCATGTTATAAGGGATATAGCATCTAATGTACAATGTGTAATGTAAGACTGCTACTGTATGTTTAGCACAGCCATAAATAATTTTAAACTTTAACCAAGTTCCTGGGAATATATTACGTTGCTTCTCTGGCAGTAGTATAGGATAAGATATTCTGATCTTTAATATCTCCGGAATTATTCAGAACGAAATGCTCTTCGTTACATTAACTCTGATCTCCTTTCTCCAGATGTCACAGGAAGCAAGGGAAACACAATAACCTACTAATGTAGTATTTCATATTTTTCTAAGATTAATTTCACGCTATGAGAATAAATAGCAGTGTATTCCAAGAAATATTTTGATTATGCAAGAAACAGAACTCTGTACAAATGTCTGTTTGTATGTTGCTCAGGGTAAAGGTCTCGAAGTTGAAGACATGATAATGTGGTTATAAAGTCTAAGATTAGGGCATCTTAAAGGCCTTACATCGAAGCTTGCCAATGTTAGCATATAAAATAACCTTGCATTCTAGCCTATGGTGTCAGTCAGTGGATACATAATCAGATTCATCAGTAACAAATTAAAGGGTCTTTGTTCATTAACTTCATGTAGGAATAGATGGAGAGGCTTGCCGTGCTCATAAAGAGATATCACGTCTCGTGACTAGGACTCACTCATTAGACTAATGCTCCATTGATCTTGTTATTTTGGTAAGGGTCTTTACATTATCTCATGATCCCTTCCATTGCCACTCACAAGTGAGAGAGACAGATTTCAAATTTGCTCATTATCCTCCGAGCGGGGCTGGGGACAGTAGGTTTTGTAGGTGGCGTATCACTCGTTCCTTCAACGAGATCTCGGGTGACCTCGGTCAGGATTTATGGTTGTTTTAATTGGATGCGACAGTAATTAACAAGGTCCTCCTATTACAAGATACATCTGGTTACAAGAAGACAGTGGATATGGAATGCAGGATATGATATCTGCACCTCCACGTACTCCAGCAATTAAAATGTCATTCGATACAACATGCACTTGTTTAAATTGAACTCCTCAATGCACACATAACAGAACTATATTTACATGGGGTAACTACATGCATTCATTACAGAACCCATACTAACATATGAGTACTACATGTACACTGAATGAAAATCAACTTTCAGTTGCTGTTTTACTTCATATGGCCAACGGAAAACTTCTTTATGATGTTAAAAACAATATTCATTATATACACTGAATGTGCAAGCCACATACTAATTCATGAACAAATGTTAAAAAATTACATGGACATGATATATATCTTGATTTAAAAAAAATATGCTTCTTTTTTTTTTCAGCCCAGGAAACTGTAATATTCTTGATACAAAGCTTAGAAGAAAGCGTGTTTCAAGTGTGCAGCTTTCAACTGAATATTGCATCTCAGTATAACAGTTGCAGGAGAAGCTGTATGTAAGTCAAGGCTCCATGCTAACTCCCCCCCCCCCCCCCCCTTGGAGTGAGTCTGGAGCAAAATATTGGGGCTCACTTGCACCATGCCTCTGTTTACATGCTGATATCTTGAGGTCCTAGACTAGAGCAATTTTTTTTCGTTGGTCCGTGTGTACTGAACCCCTGTTAGAGTTGAGCCCTGTCTCCCATCTAAAGGTCTGGTCAGACCTCACGATAACAAGATCTTCAATTAAAACTACAGCCTACCATGTTGTGTGTACATGTGAGTATGCTTGTGTATGACAAAAGTAAGTCAGCTTTGCAGTGCACCTTTAATAAAAGTCTCATTATCGTTATCGTTATTGGTGAGGTCTGATCGGCTCTTAAGAGTGAAGCTCCATACATACCAGGTAAGCCATAGGGGCTGTTTGGGTTGGAGCTGGCAGGGGAAGGCTGTGGTTGTGAAGCCCCATGAGGTGAGCCAGGGTGAGTTGGTGGTGGTGGAGGAGAGTTCTGCTGCTGAAAGCTCTGAGGATATGTAGCATTGTGTGGGTACGCTGGCTCAGGGAGACTGCGGTATGGCAGCAGACTGTGAGAGGGTATCGACTCGCTGTGGCGCGGCACAAGCACTGGAGGAAGAACTGTCAGGGAAGAACAAAGATAATTAAAATTAAACAGTAATATACATTGTAAACATCCTTATTAAATATATAAAAGTACACAGCTTTTGTTAGAATATGAAGTGGGAAAAATGAAATCACTCACATTCGCATACGTGATAGTGTAAAATCAGTATTACCAAAGTAAAGTCATCTTAAATAATGAAAAATCATATTCTTACAAGTACTATATAGAATGTCAGAACAAATAAAAAGATGTCCCATCATGGATTTCTAAAGAAATGTAACACCTGCCTTGAAAGTGAATCTATGGATCAATAGGAAAAAACTTACTTGAATATGGAATTTTATATACTAAAATGGAATTGAAATTGAAATTTAATATGTAAATTTATAATTTCCACTTATGTTTTATCTTTGAACAACTAGAAATGGTTTTATCCTGCTTTCATCTGTAAAACTGAGATGTTTCTGTTTCGTGTAGCATCACAATAGACCTGTTTACTATTTTTATGCTGTTTTTATGCATACTTCTTGACCAAGTTTCTCTTGACGACTCAAAGCTTGTCAGAGGCTTGCCCGACATAGCAACAACTAATGTATGCAAAATGGATCCATCCATAGAGATGCCAATATGCATAGCAGGTGCACTAAATAGGTGTTAACTAAGGATTCTGGAGAGAAACATGTATAAATTGAAATACATACACCTGTAGTAAATATGCCTATTTGCAGTATCAGGAAACAAATTTGGTCCTGAGTTCACTACTACAACAATCATGATTCATAACCAGGTGAGATCTTTTTAAGCATCAGAAATGGTTAAAATTATCAAAATAGTTAAAGGGAAGAAGTTTCAAGCACCACTACATGTAGATGGACGATGATTCATAACCAGGTGTGATCTTTATAAACATCCAAAATGGTTAAAATTGTCAAAGTGGTTAAAATGAAAGTGTTTCAGGCAGCATTCCTAATTAGCATTGTCGGGAAACAAGTTTGGACCTGGGCTACACGGCACTGGACTGATGACGATGATTCATAACCAGGTGTGATACGCGTATTCATAAATATCAGAAAGTGTTAAAATGTCTTAAGTGGTTCAAAAGATGAAGTTTCATGTATCCCAATTAGCAATGTCAGGGAAGTGTAAGGGTTGGGCTTGCTTTGCAGAAGTAGAATGATGATTCATAACCAGGTGCCAGAACCACAGTACCAGGGCACACACAAACCACACCAATGTTTTCATCTCAGCTTGATATAATCAGAAGAGATGTTTCATCCAAATTGAATCATACGCACATCGTATTTTGGGATACAGACAATATTTGGGTCACAGATACAATGTAAGAACACATTTGGAACCTGTGATAAAAAATCCAACACATTTCTAAGCTATTTAATAATTTGGGTTTTCTGAGTGAGACTTCAATATCTCCTCATTATTACTCATTCTTTTGTATTTTTTTAAATAGTAATTTTGAGATGATTCACTTGATTTACATTTTCATTGCAGTGGTAAGAATATGATGGGGGGCCCCTTGTCTGCGCACCTAACATTTCACTTGAAATTGACAAGCTTTTCCTTTGGTATTCCTCTAATGACTGACCTCATTTTAATCCTCATATCCTAGAGAGTAACTGTGCCGAAAATCTGATTAAAATTCGAATATGAACAATTTCATTTTCACAAGAATAGGCGACGCTGTCATTTTGACACTAAAAAAGGGAAGGTTCCCTCATCTGCGCACTCATTCACTTATCATGCAGTTCGGGATATTTTGCATGAAAGGTGGCATTTTCAAGGCATGTGAGTAAAAATGCATAAAATAGACGTTCTTCACCAGTTTTTCCTCATTTTTTCGTTGATACATATCACTAAAATTGATATGAAGATGATTGCGTTCATTGCGTCTTTTGTGATGTTAGAATCGCGCAGTTACGCGTACGCGCAGACATGGGGCACCAAACCATACAATCAACAATGCTTCTAATGGAGATCCCACACCACTAATCCACAATCCAAACAATATGTTTAAACAAAAAATGATGTACAAGTCCCCATCACACTTTTCCCATATAAACCTATGTTGTCCATAAAACTTTGTTCCCCTAAAAGTCATACACCAACTAATTATGTAGCCTACATGTACCCCATGCTACTGCATAGAAACTAGAAAGGTTAATAACTGTAGGCAGTAGTTTGGAACAAACTTACCACAGATCAATCCATGTATGTCTTCAAAGGAGAATGAAGTAGGAAGTGTGTAGGCCTACTTCACATTCCATCATGTTTCGACATACACGTGTGAACTCAATTTGATTATGTTTGAAAGCAGAGCCAGACAGATGACCTATAGTACCATCATCTCTCTCTGAATGAGGTCAATTTACAAGAGAATACAACACAGACAAACAATGACCAACTGGGACATCCTGGGTTCAGCTCAGGTCAAACCAGACTTGTTTACTTGCTTCTCAATTCCCTAACCAGTGATTGATTACTACAAATGTACCATGTACTCCTCTAAGTGACGAATATCAAGCTTCATGTACGTGTACTCTACATTCAAACATAAATGGAAAAATAATAACTGTACATCAATAAATGTTTCTTCATTTCCTCACCTCAAACACCGTACAAGTACATGTAGGTCTCAACTTTTACCTTTTCTTCTTGATTCTAATACAATTAGGGTCTAATCAGGGGATTCAATCATTTTGCATTATATTCATGAAGCTAACATTATTATTTCTTTATTTATTGGTATATGTTGATTGACCAGCAGCAATGCTGAAGGGGTCAATTTACAATCAGATATGCATGTACATTACTTGTATGTGTGTCTGAAACATGCAGCTTACTGGTATAACATTCAGTTGAATAATTAATTTTCTAATAAAAAGAGGCATTTCATCTGGACTGTTGGAAGTTTTTTTCTGTCTGTGCTTTTTATATTTCCAGAGCTAAATATTCCAGCTCTTTTACTCTTATGTATTTGCTCACTTACCGAATACAAACCTCAAGTAATCAATTCAAAATATTAACTTCACGCAAACACACCAAGGTTTAAATGCATGCATGAGCAAGACTATTTATTTTCTAAACAAAAGCTGATTATGTTTAGGACCAGCCCCCTCCCCACCCCCAACGGTACCATCTGATAAACTGCAGACAAATGCAATTGTGTAGCCATGGGTTGGCGGCCATGCATGTACGTACACACTTTACAATGTACTAACCATGACCTTATCCTATTCACTCCTGGCTGAACAAATCAAGCTAGGAATTTCTGCCACCCTTGTCATGTTGGCGAGACCACTAATGCAATTTACAGATTTTAACCAGCTTTTCTCCCAGCAGACCTACTCCTTTTCCCACTCAATACAGATACATCCTGCATAATCTTACTAACATGTATATCCAGATGTAGGCAAACATGTAGACAAGTTTTAGACTGTAAGATACATAAAGCCATAACCCCCCCTCAACTAAGGGGCTAGGAAGTCACAACATATATGTACAAATGTAGCTGCCCCCCCCCCCCTGCAAACTTGAATATTTTTTTTTAGCAAAATGCCACTAGAAAGCTTCCTTACTGTATACAGCCTACAAGTCCATGTATTTCATTTAGCCTTTTAAGTCTAAGCATCTTCTTTTCTACATGTACATAGTTCGCTCTTTCCTACATGTATAATATCTAGCATTGGCAAAAGCTTCACACACTACATCTATATTAAACATGTAGCACTAGTATACATGTATGTGCAAAACACAGTCTTTTACAGTGAAGTGCCATACAAAGATACACTGTACATTGCTCATGTAAAGACTAATATACAGACAGGTAGCTTTGAACACTGCAATACAGTAGTGTATAGGAATAATACATATATTGGTAAGTTAGGTGCTCTGAGTGGGGGTAATTAGTGAAAACTTCCACAAGATATAGCTGTAATATGGTTTGGAACTTTGGATTTTAGAATTCTTCATAACTTACTACATACATGTACATGTAGTATGTGCTTCATCCACTTACATGTATAAATACATCTATGTCCCAATAGAAAATGCTTGGGGTATGAGATACATGTACATGTATATATAATAATAATAATAATAATAATAGTAATAATAATAGCTGTTTCTCATATAGCGCTTTACCAGTTACAATGTAACCAACCAAAGCATTTACAGCATTATTAACCAGGTCACCGGATTCAATTTACATGTAGCTAACATGCAATCATATTATACATGTACATGTAGGTGGGACTATTGGTGTGCAACTGTGCATAAATGTGCAGTGCCTCAGCAGACATGCCTGATCCAGCTTCGTCATGGCAAGTGCCCATATTAACATTTTTATTAGGGCAGATGCCATGTGTTTGCATGGCGTCTCTGCCGGCACATTATACCGGCAACACACTGCGAAATCAAGGCATGGATTTGCAAGCTAAGTCAGGAAAAAGAGAGGACAGAGGGGTTTCCTAATTCAATAAAACATTTCCATGGAGCAGTGTAAGACCTGATCTGGCTTAGCCAGCTAGCAAGGCAGCCAGGCAAGCAGGCAGGCAAGGCTGGTAGCCTGAGGGCAATGATGAGCTGTCACTAGTCAGCAGGGAGAATAAACCCATCTACATCAACAAAACGTGACTGTGGGATGGTACATCCAACAGGACGACAGATACTTGGCCCAAAAACGATAATTTTAAAGAAATTCAGTTATAACGTGCATACAGTGAATTTGTGTGCACATAAAAAACTAGAGACAGAAGGAAAAAAGACTGAAGAGATCAGATTCAGAGATGTTTAAAAGTGAGAGAAAGTGAACAATACAGAAAGAATGAGAGAGAGAAAAAAATTTTATATAAAGGTTAAAAGAAAGAGAATACCAATAACCATAATTTTGAAAAGGGATTAGGGCATAGTCCTATATAAAGATGATTTGGAAACATACACTGTAAGCTTTTCATTAGTAGAAGACAGATCAAAGAATCAATTTTCACACCATACCAGCACAGAGAGAGAGACCGAAACACAGCTACAGATTTGTGGGAGAATGGAGAGAAGAGAAGAGAGAGAGAGAGAGAGAGGGGGGGGGGGGGGAGTGGAGAGACAGAGAGAGCTTGGGTAGTGATATGAGATGATGAGATAGTATGAGTCATTTTAGGCTTGAGGATTGGTTTTCACTCAGTGGGATTCACACAGACTTGGTAGATGAGGGTAAGCTGCATGTTAGCACACCTGTCTTCAGCTACTTCTTGCCACTCAAAATGGTATACATTCAATGTACATGTACATTTGTAGGCCTACACGGATGCCCTATGGGTTCACACAAATACATACATCTCTGCATATTTGCAAAGGGCTATAGTCTTTATAGATGCTCAGGGTATCTAATTGATATTTATCTGCATTTCCTCCCATACATGTACATGGATGTTCATGCATACAATACCACTGCCTAATGTATGCAAAGAAGTTGCACTGAACTGGTACTTCATGCAATATGAGGACTTCAACTGAAACTAGGGTAATCCAAAATTTAAAAATACTCTAACATTTTGGTAATTATTTTGCCACATTTAAAACAATTAATTTGTATAAAATGAATGTTAATTTCTACCAGAGTATCCTTACATTACAGATCATTTTGTTGTTGCTGTCTTAAGATTTTTCCTTTACCAAGTCCTTCTGGCATTCCTCAAAATCATAATGTACATTTTGTATTGTATGCAGCAAAACATTGAAATAAACAAGGCCTATTTTTTTCAGCGCTAGATCTATGTATGATGAAAAGTACTTTACAAATTAACATTAAATTATCTTTATAGTATGACTGTTTTCTTTATGATTGATTCATTTACTTCAAAGGACCCTTTATATTCTGTAGGCCCAAATGCAAATTATAAAAACTAGTAGGGCCTACATACAAGTATTCTATGTAAAGGGCAATATGCTTTATGGTTTGAGCTTCTGAAAGAGAAACAGCTTGCTACACATTAGCTTGGCAATAAAAAAGCACACTTGATATCTATGTAAGAACTTCCTTGAGTTGAGTGAAGATCCCTTAGTTCCGTTTCAATGAGATTGAGATCAAGAATACTTCCACAGCACATAAACATACAAAGTACAATGCCCCACTTAACCCCTACCCCTTTGTTTTGTTCTCTACATCACCCACCCACTCAACCTGGTGAAGGTACTTTCAGTTCATGTAGCCCTCTGTCAGGGGGAATGGATTCCTATTGTTTCCTGGAAGTCCTGAGTTGTTGTTCACTCACCTGTGCCATGCGCACACACCCATTGATTAAGATTTTATAGACAACTCAAGGCACATTATCCATGTACACTCATGAGGTAATAACTTGGTACTTTGAGACCCCAATCAATAATAAAGGTGTTTTGTCTAAGTGTGGGTTGAAAGCTTGTAAGGTCCCCTTTTCTTGGAATGAAAATGACTCCATGTTAAATAAACTTCTTCCACAGTTGAAACTCTTTGGAGCAAAATACAAATTATCTGGATGATCGATAGAATCGAATAATTCTTATTGACAGAGCATCAGGACATCTTTTGTTTGAGACTGTATGGTATTCTAGTATTGATTCCTGTTTAGATTCTCTCCATTGCTCAACCATTAATCATCCACTGTGTGTGGAATAACAAGAGAAAAGGTGTTAAAAGCACTTGCTCCCAAATGAAAGTAGAAATGCAACAAATGCATTTGTGTATGACTCATGCATATTCCAACCGCCAGGTGGCAACAGAGCAGTGGAGAAATTGAGGTGGCAAATATTTTATAAACACTTTATCTCTTAACTGTTTCATCTGCATTTCATGTACATGTTCCTGTGGTGTTTAATTAATATCTATTTCTTAAACTTTAATATCACATGTATGCCTATAATGTTATCAACAAAATCAGATTTAAAAGATGCAGCTTCATAAACCTACAACATGTACTTAGGGACATGTACTTGTCTATAAGATATCAACGAACACAGGCCTAAGTGTATATATGTGTGGGCTACAACAAGATGAGACAAAACATAATAATTCTGATTCGTTTTCAGTTACATTATTTCGATATAAAACCAATCTGTCGAAGTTGGATTTCACTTTCATTGCAACCTAATTTCAAATATGTTCAAAGTCCACATGTCCAATAAGTGTAACTTAAGACACTTGATTATAATTGAACAACAAAAACAACTTAACATAATTGAGTGATGACTAACTTCAATGAATCACTAGTTCATGAAAGGTCATTTACATGTTAATGTACGATATACAATGTAGACCTACATGGAGTTTTATTCACAGTTACCCTCATCTTGATGTAGATTAAAGGGATTCGGTAACTTTGTGGAGGCTTGATTTAATAAACTGTTGAATTTTGATATCGGTCTTGTATAATGATGTTCAGAAGGATAAATAAATAGACAGGCATAGAAAGGTTTTCAAATATATAATGCTATTATTAAGATATCTATGACTGAATACTCCCATTTACGAAAGCGTATGGCCATACGCTTTAGTCTAACACTGAGTCTATGAGGGAAAATGAGTCTGGCATTTCCAGTCACTTGCATACGTTCACTTTTGTGAAGCACATGATGATTTTGAAGTGCTTTTTTTTTTCCTGGGCTTCATTTTACACCATATTACATACACTGATAGCAAGTAAGGCCAGGCAGCTCAGATTTTATCAAGCCTCTACAAAGTTACCAAATCACTGTATATGTACGTGCTTATTACAGGATATTACAGTAATTCAACACAATCTCACTGAACATGTTTGTTCAAGTTGTGGCATAAAGTTCTAAGAATTTTGATGTAGATATCAAGATCCAAGAGTGAACAATGAACTGATTTGGTATCTACAGAATATATCCCACTGAGCGAATGAAATATGAACAAGACAATATGAGTGATGAATTGCTTAAAATGTAACCATTGATTCAAAATGAAGACAAAATTGTTTTTATTTCATTTTGTGTGAGCCAATAAATATGAATGGCGTGTACTTGGTGAAAGTTCTAAAAAAAATTATTTAGTAATCCATTCCAAAAAGGGTTTGACACAGAATAATAAGACATCTTAAAACAAAAACCAAAAACAAAACAATACAAGGGGAATATAAACAGAGGAAAGATGTTTCAAATGTTTCCAAAAATTCAGGGTCCAAGTCCAGTTTATACCAATTCTTTTAAAAAGATAAAATCATTATTTCATTGTAAATCTTAAATACAGGCACATGTACATGTACACAGAAAACTTACCTGGACTTTCAACTCTCTTGTAGTGGTAGGGGTTAATGCAGACCTCTTTTTGCTTTTTACCAAAGGCATAATCACAACAGTCCAATGCTTTGAGTTCATGATGGCTCTGTAAATCTGGCCAGCGCCAAACCCTGCAATATATAACATGGGGGAGTCCTTTCCTATGCGACACTTGCAACCTGCCGTCCAACGACCTGGGGATGGTCACGCACTTGCTGAGTTCTCCGGGACGCGAAAGGGCTCGCTCCAACTCTTCCATGGCGCCTTTCTTCTTCTTAAGCTTCTTTACAAGAGAGTCCACGGCCTTCTCGGCCCATTTTTCTTCTTCATCCCCCTGCTTCCAGCCCAGTAGCCGCTTCACCACTGGGCTTGTGAAGGAGAAGAGGCTCGCCATCGACATTGTGAAGCAAGCTTCTCTTGGAAGTGGCTTGCCTGTAGAAGCTCTGTTCTAAATGATGGTGTTGCTCCTACTGCACGCTAGCTAAGAGCACGGTTGTCCACATGGGATAGTGACTGATAAAAAGATGAGTCAATACTGACTTGTTATCCTCCCTGAATGTTGATGTCTTGCCTTGTCAAAGAGAGCCTGCCCAGCACCTAGGTGAAGGAAGAAAACATATCAAAAGGAAAATGACAATGAATCATGATGATACACTTTCCCACTGAAAGAGTTCATTACCTATCTCATATAGTAGCGCCATTATAAAGTTAATGCAGTATACAGTAATAGACAGAGATGTGTTATGAAAAAATTATATAATCTTCACTGTACACTGCATCTGTACAATTTTCTCAGCAGAACCTAATCTGTCATGGACTTGTCAGGTAACTGATCATTAAACCAGTGGTCATTTCCGTTATAGACTTTCGCAGAAAATCATGACGGCTATCAGCTGTAAAAGATCTACAGATGTGCTAAAATTTGCAGGAGAGTAATGAAGAACTAATGAGATTAGCAGCCTGCAAAGTGGTACACAGTGATTTAAGTACAAGCATGTTGGTCCCACTCGAAATGAGCAATGATCTCCCAACTTGATGAATGAATGACGATGGCAATAAAGTCACAGACCCATAGTGCAAGTTCAAGTTGCCAACTTGCCATAGTGGATTCAGTATCGCATGCAGATATATCCACGCGCTGTATAATTTGAGAAAGTACTGCTCAGATTATGATAATCATCATTCCTTTTCTTTTTGAAGATTTGTGATAAAAGAGCATATAAAATTTGAACATGAAGAAAGTACTGTACATACATTGAAAATATCTTAGTTTTGGTCTTTAATCCTTTCAGGACAATTGACCACATTATGTGGTTTGGCTCAATAACTTTTTATTCAGAGCCCTAAAAAATATACCAGATACATGACTAGAAAAAGCAAAAATTTCTGCACACACTGTGTCCATTTTTGTTGCATGGCCATATTGCGTTTGATGCCAGGAAGTTGAAAAAGGAAAATAAGCTTTAAAATCCTTAAAATGGCAACACATTAAGAAGTTCAAAATCACTGATTTTTATCAGATTTGGCAATTTTTTCAACTTTTTGACAGAATTTTTAACCATGTACACTGTTTTCATAAACATTACACCTTATTAGAATCATGTAGAACTAAAAAAAAAAATATTGTTTGCCAATTTAAAGAAGAAAGTTTCATCAATTTAGCCCTTAAATAATTCCTGTCCTGAAATGGTTATAACATTATAGTTAATAGAAGCTTTTTTAATGGTACTCAGAAACATACATGTACACATATACATGGTCCATTACAGTAACATTTCCGTAATGAAAGGGGGTCATACACTGAAATATATTTATACATATGTACACTCTATGGTGAGCAGCGCCTCTATTGTCTATTTTTTGTTTTCTCTTTTAAAAATCATCTAGAGCTAGGGGCCTAGGGCAGATGTAAAAATTGTGAATAAGCTTCTAGCAGAACCCTCCCAACAATATTTGCTCATCCTTCTACACAACTATTCTTCAATTCTGTAACATTTGTGGACCTCGTTGCCAATTCTATCAACAGGATCTGTCCACTTCATTACCTTTATTTACAAATGTAGCTCTAATGAAGCCTCTCTGATACTAATTTTGATGTATGATGAGGGTTGCTGTCTTGCTGAGAGACGAAATTTGTAACCATAATTTCAAGTTACAGACAGGTACATATCGAGGTTTTGCCACAGATTATCGAGATGTAATTCCTTTCTCCTTTTCATCAGTTTCATCAATCGTCTGCACTGACCAAATACAACATGACAATAACCTGCCGCCATCCTACTCCATTTTTAATAATGCTCTTTTCCCCCACCAAACATAGTTATGATGCCCCTAAACTTTAGGTCTTGGTCTCATCTGATCTGATCACAGAATTCTCCTTCAAAAATCGAAATGATATGTGTCCCAATGCTCTCTATCACACTTTATTCTCTCCATACGGAGGCAGTTATAAGACAAGGCCTTTTTCCACCTCTCTCTTGAAAACCTTGAAGGCTAAGCCTAAGGCATCTAATTTCTTTAACTGACCTACTGAGTGAACATGCATTCAAAAAACAAAAAAAAAATTAAAAAATTAGGGCTCATCCATTACAGACAGTTTCCTATCGTTGTCATGGAGCAGAATTCTTCAGTCAGATGTCAGGGTCAAAACTTGGTATTTCACCACTCATAGGCGCCACATACATGCCTACATGTACAATGTACATGTATGTGGGACTGTGTCAAACATCCACATTCAATATAGCATTGCTGAATGTACTTATATTTTTGCTAATGACTTGCTTCCGGGACTTTTCATATATATATATATATATATATTATAAAATTATAAAAATTTGAGTTTCCAGTATGAAAGTGATAGATTTAAAATTTCAAGTCATTATTTTCCCTTTGACTCTAATATGATCTACATGTAGCCTGGACTAATGCAGGCTAATGCACACAACACCTATGGCAGGAAATCTAAGAGAAAAAGCTATTTACCTTTATTACTATTTTTAAAAAGGCAACCAAACTAAAGCAGATTCTGACTTAGTAGATTTGTACCTGGAGTGCCACCGCCTTCGGCGGCGTGCTCTCTGGGCTCGAGTTAATGTGTACATGTAGATCTAGCCTTGTACATGTACATGTGTGTATTTCACCGAGACAGCAACACATAACATTCACTGAAATTGGATTTCAAGACAAGCCAAAGATAAAAACAAGCCAAGTATAAAATAGTGGCGATCACAATCACTATGCAATACAGTATCAAATAAATGTGTCTTGGAAAACAAAGAATGTTGTCAATCCTTCATTGGGATGTGTTTATTTCAAAGCAGTCTAATGTTACACTCTGAGAACACAAACAGAAATTCAGAACACCAAATTAGCAAAACCACGATTCAGTCATGCTAGTTAAAGCGAATATTTAGTTAAGAAAGGTAAGAAATAATTTGTGAGCTTTCTCATTCTTTTTATGTTAGGTTTGGAAGATTATCATAGTAGATATGTCCCCTGAAAAGGATTGCTATTCAAATTCTCTCACATTCAAAATATGACAAGAAACAGCTGAAATGTTCGGGCCAAACACTTGTGTGTAGTCCCATATACACATTTCTGTGTGCAGTGCATGTGACTCTCAGCAGGACTGAGTCAATTTCTTATCATTTTGGTGATTCCAAAACCTTACTGCATACACCAATTCTTATGTGCCATATAATCAACCTTTCCCAATTGCTTTGAGTTTCTTTCACAATTCACTCTCATGACCAGAACTCAACTTTATCTTTAACAGCTACATGTAGATCCAATTAGCAGCTATATCATTAAATAGGAAACTACTCATCAAGGGTCCATGCACACACTTGAGTGCAAAGTCTATGGAAAGAAGACACCAATGCATATTTCGAGGAAAGAAAAGCGATACTGTGCGGAGTGAATGAATCATGAATGGTTTCCCATTTCAGGATATTGCTGATATTATAGCTGAACATTGTTCTTCATTATCTACAGCAGCTGGAGTGAAATATGCAACCGAGTCACAGATATCCAATGTAAACTTGTCAGGCAAAATGCCTTGACCATGTTCACAATAATTGTCACTGACATTATTCATTTGTTGACTGATTGAAAAATTGTTCATGATTTCTTAATCATGTTAATTAGTCTAGATTCTTATTACACATGACATGTGTCAACACAGGAACTGCAATTATAATTGGCATATCCTTTGATTAGAAAATAACCTAGATTATTCATTCATTTTATGATGAATATTGAATATCTTACGGGATATGTTGGGAAGCAATTTTGTTGTGTTAGATGTGCATGAATGATGTGTTAACTAGCATGACTAAGTTAGTGCAACGGTAAATCACAACTCTACGACGCCGCATTTGCCGGCTGCCACACACACAACAGAGGGCAAATAAACCACACACCACAGCAGTTCACGTTCAAACTTCAGTGATCAAGCTACAAAACACTATCGGAAACTCTGAAAATCTTCTAAATTTCTTACCCAAATTGAAATAGACCAACTCAGGATGGACGCTGAGGAAAATGCCTATTGCCTTCTGGATTCATTCGCTTGTGTATGTTGTTAAAATCCTCCCCATTCATAAGTGAAACCACTCGATTAACAGTGAATCGCGCGGATTACATTCCACGCCGATTTTCTGCGAGCGAAAATCCCATTTCGCTTGTACACAAAAATTGGCGACAGCTAGACTACTGCAATGTGTATACAACAGGCATTTGGATATTCATCCGCGCTATCTGATTCATCAATTATCGCATTTTCCTAGAACAAGTAAATTATAACCATAATGTCAATATTAATATGTCGTCCAAAAATACATGGCACATTAGCAAATTTGTTATTTAAGATTCCATTAAGATAAATTCTAGGGGATAAATATTATGAACTCGCTCTTTGCGGTCAACTGAGGTGGGTAGTGGTGTGGCCGTAATACACATAGGGTAATACGTGACGTAAGCTTTTCCGGCGACAGGGAGTCGGAGTCGCACTCCCGTACAAACACTGGGGTATCGTACGGAGACCACCCCGCTGCGATTCAGGAGTATGCAGTGCATACTACCACTGCAAAGAAAACCACATCACTAGAATTATCTTTTGGGTGAAAAAAAAAGAAGAAAAAGAAGAAGAAGAAAATGATAACCATATTGAGCAAAACCTGAATTGAATATTCATTGTTCATGTGACGATACAAGAGCTGCCACCGAAGATTTCAAGAGATAATGGCAGGCAACCGGAATTGGGCCGCGCCGGGAGCCGGGGGGGGGGGGGGGGGGGGGGGGGGTGGTGGCTTATTCGTGGCTATGCATGCATCTTTTTCAAAAAAATCTAAATCACCCTATCTCAATCCGAACTGTATCTCAGTGCGTTTTAAATACCAAATACACACGAGTCCGAACATCAGACCTATAACCTGTGTGTCTCACTTTCATTAGCTTGAAAGTGATAGGCCCATAATAATTATGATCGGCGATCGGCTTAATTGGGCCCATGAGACCGAAGCCGGAGGGGGGCGACGGTGACTTGGCGCTAGGTCTCTAAAATAGATGACAAGAATGAAATAAAAAGTTACATCTCTATCCCGTGGGAGCTAGCACGGGTTTCAAATCGCTCACAAGTATTCCCCCCCCCCCCAAAAAAAAAGAAATACAAAGAAAAGAACGGAGAAAAGCAGAAAAAACGAATGGTCAAACTAGTGCATTGGTACTATATGGCTCCGTGAAGTGCCCTTATCTCCCTCTCTCAAGACTCGAGGCGCACTCATCTACCGAAAACATGCGTAGTCCTATTGAAATTTATATGAATCAAATAATGGAGGAAATTGTGTAGCATATATATGACGCCACGAAAAATGAAGTGACTTGTAATTTAGCTGGCGCACTTCATATACTTTCATCGGCATAGCGTTTCCAAGATTCTTTTGGGTGTATATTCGCTTCTTGTGCAAGTCCTACTCTTGTAATCATATTGATAGATTCTTGGTATTTTGGGGTGTAATTATATAAAGATTACCGATTGCTGCATCGATGGGATAACCCCCCCCCCTCTCTCTCTCTCTCACTCTCCCCCACCCCTCCTCCTCCTCCTCCTCCGGCTTCTCCTCACTATACGACCATCATCTCTCTCTTTCTTATATAGTTTCTTATAGATACATGCATATATTTATGTATATAGTCTATACAGAGTTCCCTCTTAAATCTAATATCACTGATTCTATGTTGCCCTAACAGGACAAAGGACGCCCCTTTTATATTCAAACTCGGAACTGAGGAAGGAAACCAAATAAATGAGCAATTTATGTACAACCACTACAGCTCTAATGAAAACATGAACGATGGGTTTAATGAATCTAACGACATCCATAAAAACATAAAAAACAATTAACCTTTAGAGGGTTTTCCGTTCATTATTCTATGAAGGTAACAAATCTTAATCTCAATATTGCAATAGGCACGACAGGTGGCTATCTCTCTTTCATTCAAATCATCATGGAGGTAAAATGAAATAAAAGAATGTTAAATCATCACAATTCCCAAGTTATCTGCAGTTTATTAGCAGACCGAATTCCATGTGAAACACCTTTTCACTAATCACTGCATGTTGGGAGTTTTCGACGAGTGATTTCATGACGAAATTTAAACGATTGAATTTGTAGATTGCTGAAAAGCAGTTTCTGTAGGCTGATTTAAATTTTATCGTGATTAAATAAATTCAATTCAATATCAACATATTGAAATTGAAAACAAATAGGCCTAAGCATTCACACTCATGCTGTACTAAAACATTCATTCGATTCAGATACCTCCGCTTTATGCAGAACTAAATATCATACCATTCCTCCAAAATATGAAGTTCGAAGCTTTCCCTTTAATTTTTTTATCGACTATGACACTATTATCTCCTGAGGCGAAATAATATTGCATCATCATTATCTTCATCATCACTTTCACACTTAAAGCATTAGTCTAATTGATATACATTATTAATAAGATGGCTAGATTGAGTACGTGATTAAGAAGTGTCGTCGTTTTCTCAGTAATTCGCAAAAACATTTATTATTTACCCATTAATTGTAACTAAAAGCAACATCGCATGGCACCTTCGAATTAGTCATAATAATCACGCATGGTCCTATATACTGCATTGTCCTTCACCTTCCTATTAATATAGGGTGAAAAAACATACCCTCATTTTTTTTTATTGCCGGGGGAGGGGGGGGGG
Source organism: Heliocidaris tuberculata (assembly GCA_025618425.1). NCBI lineage: Eukaryota > Metazoa > Echinodermata > Echinoidea > Camarodonta > Echinometridae > Heliocidaris > Heliocidaris tuberculata. Next base: position 2,757,333 of record CM046846.1, on the reverse strand, counting down.
GCCTGAGGGTGGTCTTAAGATAATCTTAATCAAGTGAAAATTAAAGGCATATTGTGTCTATATATTGTCTCACTGAACTATCAAAACATTGTTGATTTATAAAAGCGAGAATGGAAATATGCCTAGTCTCCAAATTGGTTTTTTATTTTCATATTATGACATACATGAACATCGGCCCAATTTCTTTGTTGCCAAGGTTGCCTTGGCAAACATATTTGTATTCCAGTTTGCCATAATAATTGTCATCGTACCAAGAGTGTGTATACATATATGCGTATACTCTTTTCACTATTTATACACCAATAAATAGATAGGCCTAAATATATAAAATACTTTTGACAACGTGTCAATATTCTTCCGACTATCTCGTCTGGTTCATGCATTTTGGAAAAAAATAGAAGTTAAAAAATAGGGTTTGAAGAAAATGTATATTTGGATTGATTGAAAACCATACTCAAACTCATGGGCAGCGGAACGTTTTTCAAAGTGGGGATGGGTAAAAAAAAGGGGGCACTTAGAAAGGGGAAAATTCAGAGGGTCAGAGAGGCACTGCAGTTCTTGATTTTTTGAAGAAGAGGGCATCAGCACCCCTGCTCGATCCTTCCCAGGTTCCACCGCTGCTGCTCGTATATGGGAATGAATGGAGGCCTAACCTAACAAAAGTAATTTTTACAGTAAGAAAATAAATCGAAATGTCTGAATTATGCTAGCAAAATATTCAGCAGGATTGAAGAGATTATTGGGAATAATATCCGTTTACCCTCCCATCTACCCCACCCGCCCTCACCCCAAAATAAGAATATAAAAGAGAAGAAAATAAAACACTCTCCAATCCATACATTCAGCCCAATTCTGGCGACCTTTATTTTATTTGATTGACGTGAAAGCAGGATTACAAGCGTGAGGCACAATTTTATTCTAATAAAGTTTTGAAGTTTCCACGAATCTAATAGATCGAGCCAGTAACATGCATGGGGGTAGAGAATAAAAACATCCACTCATGTTTCCTGACATCATTGAGAACAGACTGTCCATGTTGTGCTATACTTCCGACTTTAAACACACTCGGGAGGATGACTTTATTCAGACGAGTATGAAGTGACAAAAGGTAGTATATGCATTTTTCAATAAACAGATTGTTAACAACACAGCAGACAACCCAATTAAGAAGAAGAAGAAAAACAAAAAAGATTTTAGGACAAGTGATCTCTGGACTACCTACTCGGACAATTACCCAAAGGACAACAACAAAAAAATACCAACATCCTCTTGACAAATATAACCCCCATTTTGTTGTGTGAGGGGTAATTGGGTAATAATAGTCCAAGAGGTTAATTGTCCAGGGTATATTTGTCCGTGGTAATTGTCGTAGGGACAGTTGTCCAGGGTGACGGTCCAGGGGTAGTTGTCCAGATGGGGTTTAGTAGATATGGCTAAACTAAAAACAGATTTATTGAACGAAAATATAAGTCTAACTGTTAGCGGTACGATGCATTGAGAAAAATAAAAATAGTGGAATGAAATGGTTTTCATTTCGCAAATTATGATTCGTTTTTCTTATTGACAATTCAACACCTTTCAAAATATTGTATCTGGTAGGATATGAGAACCTGAAATTATTTTTATTTACAATAGTCTAAACAAGGAAGTAAAGTAATGTTTGGGGGTAAAAAAATTATTTGGGAAATATATAAAGACATAAATCAGAGAAAGGTTATTGAGATTATATTTGATTATAACTGATTATAATTAAGTAGTAGAGGACTGGTGTCGTGGTCAAGTGGATACGGCACCGGACTCTTCATCACATGGTTCGCGGTTCGAGTCCCTCTAATGTTCTTTGGCAAGACATTAATCTACATTTGCCACTCTCCACCCACGTGAAGTAAATGGGTGCCCGGCAAGAAGAAATTCTTTAAATTCTTTAGCGCATTATGGCAGCTGGGCTAAAGACAGGGTAATAATGTAATACTTTGTAAAGAACAGCATGAGTATATTTGTATAGTAGCTGCGCTATATAAATGGACAATATTATTACTATATCATATATTTATATATAAAATTGTCTAATTAACCACGTTAAGTATCGACATCCAATACTGAAGGAAAAGAAAGGTTTGATGAGAACTGAATGATAAATTCATTACTTTCGTGTCTTTTTGATATGATACCTTATGAAATCACAGAAGGCAGATCAAAATTCGCACGCAATTTGTGACATTCTTACAGTTAATTTGAACCAAAGGCCAAAGCTTGGAGCTAAAACATTGACTTTCAAGGGAATTAGGGGATTTCCCTCATAAACATCAACCCACGCAATTCGTCGAGATAAACATTTGTGCGAGATAAAGTTGAAGTGTGCTCTTCAGTAACTGTGTCACGTTTTTTTCCTTGATATTCACGGGGAAAACGGCCAACGGGAGATTCTTAGTTTATAAACCACTGTTTATACGGAAACTCCTCAATTACGAAGGCCTTGTTTGATCATATTATATACTTAAGAAGACAGCCAATTTCGAATACAATGTAGTAACAAATTATCCCATCGAGCCGATTTTTTTGTTTGTTGCATGTATGCATATATCATTCATTACTTGACGGCCCTATAAGTTTCCCGACTTTGATTCATTAGCCATTCATTGGTCCTCACGTCAATCTTCTTGTATACACTGGAGTAAGCAATGCATCTATCAAAATAACCATAACAACCCTTTCATCTATACCATCAATTGTCATCTTAGCATCCTTCCTGCAATAGTCCATATCTCTCCATTTATTCATCATCCACAGTGGCATAGTTACAGGGGGCACGGGGCCATGTGCTTCCAGTCGAATGGTGAAAAAAAAAGAGAAAAAAAGAGACAAAAAGAGGGGAGTTGAAAGAAGTGGAAGGTAATGTGGAGAGAGGATAAGTTCCATTTTGTTGCATAAATACCGTAATGCCTAAAATTGATAATTTCAAGATTAACTCAAGATAGACCCTCCCACATATTCCCCTTATCGGCGGCCCTGTAGCCACAAAGTAAGTCTGGTGCCTCCCTCCCTCCCGGCGATGTCAGTGCCCCTTCAATGGCTTGACTCACGCTATGCCATTGGTCATCCAGTTTCCAAATACCACTTACCTAATTGCAACTTGCCTTCTTTCGTGATGTTACAACACGATACAGCACAAGCTCTGAAACTCTAGCCAGCCTTTATGCGGAGGGGGTTTTCCCTGCTCTCAATGGCACCGTGTTGTACTGAATATGAAGGAGATAGTAGTCTAATCTTTCCATTATTTCCAACTTTCCAGGGATTATCTAATCCCATCTGATTACAAACCCGATATATCATCGTCAAAATCCAATTTCGCATAGATCTATAATAGAGCAGTATCTATGAAACCATCACATTCAAACGCAATTCGATTCACCATTCTCCTAAAATTTTGAGCATAATTCCTTTTTAAGCACATTTGCCAATTTAAAAAAATTGTTTGCAGCAATCTTGAACATGTGTATTACGTACATCCTCGCCCTAAGCTTTCGCTTGTAGAGGTTTGTCCTTCAACTATGTATGTACCACATGAATGTATCTTACGTCAAATTTTTGTTAAAAATACACATACATTATTTTGTTCATTTATTACTTTGTATACTTATATTGGACAGTTGGAAATAAATGTGTTTAAATTGAATTGAATTAAAAATCAATGTCATATTTCAGTTCTTGCAGGACAATCAGTATTCAGACATATGAATTGTTTTTTCTTTATAATTATCTAGACAAGAGTTTTTTCTCAGTCACCAGAATACAGGTTAAATCTATTTTAGTTGTTGCTTCAATGGACAAGCCTGAAATAAATTTCAGAGTTATTGAAAAAAAATGCACATCTTGAATATCTAATTACAAGTTTACATTGTCACTCTTTTATTTGCTAGCTTATTCTGTTTCTAGAGTGTGAGAGCTGTATCCTCTTTTCTGGATAAGTTTACTTTAAAAACAATCCATATCAGGGCTCTAAAGCAGTAAATGACATAGCAAAACATAGGAAGAAACTTTATACGATAGTCAGAAATCTGATATTCATAACTTTATTCTTCATAAGTTGTACATTAATATACATATCATCTTTAAGTCAATAGTCAAAAATAAATTTTTTACATGATCTCGCTACACACCAGCAATATCTTATTAAGTATGACATCCACAGTATTGCTAGTAAGAAAAGAAATAAATTCTATTTGGAATATAATTAGTCAGCATCTTGATAACTGATTTCAGTTACAAGTAACACTGGATATACAACAATGCAGCAATGTCTTACCTGTCAAAGTATTGCTCGTAAAAGAGAAATAAACTTAATTTTCAATTTCCCTTCAATATCTGTTTAAATTGATTTCATGTCAAGCATCAATACTTAATAGGCCTATGTGAAGCTTTACAATTCAGCAAGTCGTTTCCATTTAAATTTTAATCATATTCCTACAGGTGCACCTTAAAACACTTGCCCTCAGGCCTGAGGCAAACATGTCCATTTACTGGACAAGTATTAAATAATGTTTAATTGCCCGATCGGGCAAGCAAATCAACAATGATGAGCAGTTGAATTCTGCCTCACAATATCAAAAAGGTTGGACCTCTTGAGGGGGTTTCATTCTTCTCACAATATCACTTCTTTCCTCCATAGAGAAGAATAATCTATACAAAGATGATCTGTAACAAATACTTTCTGGCATTTACCCAACAGTGGAACCTAGTTATTATGAACAATGTCATAGCAAAAAGATATTATTTTCAATACGTGATAACAATGAATGTTCTGAAAATTATTGTTCTTAAAGTTATGTCCATGTTTAATGTAGATTGCTAAAAATTGGAGCAAAAGGGATCCTTTTTATCATTCAGCAAATATAGATAAAACCTTATCATGAAAGAGTAAAATAAAAACAGTGGAAAGTTGTATCCAAAGTTTCAAAAATAAGAGGAACGAAGAGGAACCTTATAACCAAATTGTATGCCTGTGTTCTTATATAAACACTGAGCTCATTCCTGAATTCTCATGATAACCAGCACACATATAACTACAATGAAAAGTGGACATTCTTCGCCACTATTTCCAGTTGAACTATTCCTCGTGGATGGTTACAACATCTAAACAAATAATCACTTAATGAAAGCTGTGCAATGACATGATTGGCATGTACATATATATAAAATAAATTGACACGGATAAGAAATGTGGAAAAGTACAAACAAATAATATAAATAACCATCTATAAGCTTTAGATGACGAGACTATGTAGTGTTTTCCTTCAATATATACTTTGAAATGCTGTGTCTTAGTGGTATTATTTGACCTTGAGAAGATCCTTTGAAAAAGGCAAGACAAACTTATTAATTCCAGTTTTGAAAGAGGCATTCTCAAAAGAAATGATCATGTTTATGATTATTACAAGTAAAAATTATCTAATAGCCAAAAAACTGCCCCTATGTATTCCATGGATCATAAATGTGCTGGGAAAAAAAATCAATTATACAGTCTGACTTACATGCAATTCATAAGGTTGTCAAGCAGTCTAGTTGAACTTGATATAAATTATTATATTGTCTATTGACCGCCATAAGGGCGTTAACTCATATCATACTTTAATACAGAGTTAACGCCCTTCTGGCTCTCAACAGACGATTTGCTCCTCCCACAATAATGCTTTTGATACAACCTTACTTTCATGAATGAAGGGAATTTCATTGATAGAATTCTCTTTGGTTTATCTTGATCTGCCTCAGATATGCATCATGAAAATGCAGTATTTTCAAGTTTAGTCTTGGTTTTTTTTTTCCAAGAACATTTACCTCTCTAAAAAACTCATCTTAAAATTGATGAAAATTACAATGAATCAAATTCCTTTACTTCTGACAATACCAACATAATTCATGATAATATATCCTCCTCGATACAATGTAGATTTTGTATAATAATAAAATAGTATAAACCATAGAAATATATTTCATTTTGATCCAATAGCTCTACAAATCTATTTCTTCACATAATTCAATCTGATGATGGTATCCACTTGACAGCGTGGCTAGAGCCATAAAACATGGTTTGCACCTCAAGGCAAAAGATGCTATATAAAACTAAACTTAATCATCATTATGACAAACAGGTGGGTAGTCTTTAAAACTGAAATTGAAAATGCACAATCTCAAGTCTTTTATTTGCAGATAATGTCCATCCATTCACGGCAGCCACAGTGCTCTGTTAATAACATGATTTATAAAGAACAAATATTTTATGATACCAAACCTTTGGACTATCTGGAATTGTGCATTACCAAAGTTGTGTACAGACATATAGCTCATCATATATTGAGGAGTTGTATCCCAAAAGTTCAGCATTAAATTGTAGTCATAACTGTAAAATAATGGACAGAGAGAAAACCTGATTTAAATAAAGACTTTAACCATGGATAACGACTGCAAATTGTGAAAAACCCTGATAAACTGCTCCAATAATCATATAAAAATATCTTTTAAAATATTAACAGGTATTTTATATGCCATCATATATGTCGGCAAAGTCTTCCTGTTCAGCAAACCACATATGCCTCTGTGAAAGGAATAGCTGCACTGTATGACTGACTGTTCAGAGGATCTATAACACGCAGGGTATTCAGTGAAAGGGCACTAGGTCTTGAAAATCTAGGACTTCTCTAGTCAGCTTTTGGTTTGGGGTCTATTTTCCAGAATCCACAGAGGTAGCGCAGTCGGATGAGGATCAAGTCTCGTCCCATCTGGGCCCAGCTGAAAAATGGAACCATCTTGGTACCTGAAGTTGGAAAAGATGAAGGAAATTGAAACACCATTTACATATGTATATAACAATACATTTTAATGATATTGCAATAATTGGTACAATACAAAAAATAATTATGAAATCATATAAGAAATATGTCCAACTAATCAATAAATCGATTGCATTTACTGCTGAATGAAATTGTGAAATGCTTCCAATTTTTTATACAAGTAAAGATAAATTAGATTTTTTGTTGTTGTTGTAGTTTCATTCAGTAGCTAAGTAATTGACAAATGTGGAGGTGTTATTTAAGATTAAGAACTATTGAGTTTTTCAATACAAACAGTATGGCACTATGTTCCAATGACAATTTCAATTTCTAACACTTGTTTGATTCTGGTCTTCAACTCTGGACCCAACATTCAACCTCAGCCAAATCCTGACCCTAACACTGACCCTAAGCTTAAAGGAGAATGAAACCCTGGGGAAAAATCAATTTTAATGAAAAGAGAGGATAGAGAGAAGCAATTTTAAAAAATTCCATCAAAATCGCTTAAGAAATGAGAAAGTTATGACAGTTTGAAAAGTCTCAATTTACTTTCTATGGCGATCCTCATATTGGCAATGTTGCTTCAAAGGGACAGGTTTAGTAGTACAACTCTCCATATGTTTTGTACACAAAATTTCATATTTTCCCCATTATCTCTCAAGGTGTATCTTGTCTCCTTAGCTCAAGATGTATCATGGGAAAATGCATTTGACACAACATATGTTGAGTTCATAAACAGACAAGCAGCATCTTTAGAGATAATGGAGAAAATATAAAATTTTCTGTACAAAACATATTGCGAGTTGTAACTACTAAACCTGCCATTTTGAAGCAACATTGCCAATTTGAGGATCGTCATAGAAAGTAAAGTGAGACTTTTCAAACTTTCATAACTTTTTCATTTCGTAACCGATTTTGATGGAAATTTTTTAATTTGCTTCCCTCTATCCTCTCTTTTTATTAAAATGGATATTTCCCCAGGGTTTCATTCTCCTTTAAGTCTAAAACCCAAGGACACCTAAGATGTAACCCTGTATCTTTGACAAAATAAAGCTTGGAGAAAATGTTGGATCCCCCATATGTGAAATGTTAAAAACGACTGGAAAATGCAAAACAACAAATATTACTGTCAAAAGTAAAACAAATAAAAAAACAAAACTCACCTTCAATTTCTTCCCAGTTAACTGCAACCTCTGATAATGACATACCTAGGTATTGTGCAATGTATAAGAGTTCTACATCAAATGCCCTGCAGAAAAAGAATGAGAAGGATACATGCAGGGTCAATGACCCAGAATAAGAAGGCACTTAATGGAGAAAGAATGACAGATGAATGAAAAGCAAATCTTGATACATATATGTAAGAGTGTGTCAAAAGAGAAAGAAAGAAAAGGAGAGTTTTGAAAGACAACATGAGAAAGAATACAGACAGAAAGAGGATAAAAAGAGTAATAGAGATAGGCAAGGAGAGAAAGAAAAAAAATGAAAAAGGTAAGAAATGTAAGCATGGAGAAAGAGAGAGAAAGAGAGAGAAAAAGAGAGAAGAGAGGGAGGGAGAGACTGCAGATCTCATTATATAATCTCAAAATTATATTTGAAAGATACTGCCTTCATGATCTATTCTACACAATACATCAAGTGGTTGGATGTAACTGTCCACTTTCATCATCACTGATTTAAAAAAATTGATAACATCCCCTCCCCCATTTTGCTAAGAATACATGGAAATAAGCAAGTTAACTTACCACCTTTCTACATGCATATTGGGGAACAATATTCTGGCTGATTCTCTTGTTAATAGTTTGAATCCGCACTGAGTGTCTTTGATCCCTCTTACACACAGGAACCAGACTAAGAAATGGAATCCATGCATTAGGATTGTTCTGAAGAGAGAGCGCTGTAAAGATATAACATGGAAATAATTGAAGTGAGTAAAAGAAAAATAAGAATATTCTAATCAATGTTAGAGGGAAAAAATGCATGGGGAATAAAAGCAGGTCCCGAGAGAAATAAGAACAAAAAGGGAAGATGTGAGAAATAGGTACAACAAATAACATAAAATAAATAAAGGGGGGGGGGGGGGGAGAGTGAGAGAGAGAGAGAGAGCATGATTGAAAGACATAGGCAGATAGACAGAGAATTTAGAGAACATAGGAAGAAGGGAGTATGAAGACAGCAAAGAGGGGAATTTTCCATACATCTTGATAAAATTTGATTTCAAACCAGAAATGTAGAAATGGGTATTGGAGTATGGGGAGGGGAGGAGTAAAGGTATAAAAACATAAACAAAGCATTGTCAGAAGTCTTAAAATTTTGTTTCAATTCAAAGATAAATGCACAAGGCTTTATCTATCAATCAATATTCACTGTCCACTCACACAGTGTTAATGAACTTCTTTGACCCACATTGATGTGAAATCAAGTTATCTCAAATACCCCAAGGAGGACACTTCAAGTGAAAGCATATGAGGAAGGTTTACTCTAGCAAATAACAACCTGCCAATCAAACCATTAGTCAAAGGAAATATGGTCAATCAACTACACACCGCCCCTAATATGCACCAAATTCTCTTTGTTAGCCACTCAACGGCATTCATATTTTGTGGCTGAAGCATTTTCCTTTTAGAGTGACCATTGTTTGGATTCTAGATTTCCTTAGCATCTCTCTGGAGAGGAATGCTTGAACATCTATGTTTAGATGAGATCAGTTTTCTTGAGGCTAGGCACACAGGACACTGGATTATGATTAGAAGCAGCTGATGTGTGTTCAGACAAAAGGCATGTATAGAAGATTAAAGTGGATGATTTCCCACTAGGTTGGTAGAATAAACACACAAAAAACATAAATATCATTCAAATGAAAGTAACAGCTGATAGTTTATAGGTGTGCTCAGAAAAAAACCCAAACAAAAACATAGAAGATTAAACAATAATTTATTACTGAAGAATTTCTAAGATGATTTATAAAAAAATATAATTAATCATAAATTGATTTTCTATGTCATCTCCAGAACATAACATACATGTAGCACTCAAGAGGCAAAGCAATTAAATTCTGAATAATATTCTGATTCTAATGAATTCTTTCTTCTTTACCCTATATGTACATAGCCATTTTGAAATATTTAATGCTTTCTCATTGAGATATGAATTCATCATTTCACTATCGTATGGTTGACAAATCAAAGAGTGACAGAATATAATTAAGAGTGACAGTGATAGAATAATCGGTGGAAATCCTTCAATCTTCCCAGCCTTAATTCGGTCAACTTCTGCAAGATGGCAGCTATTTCCCTCTTCCCTGGGAAGAGATGGTTCCAATTAAAAAAGGCCTTTTCGTGATTCTTCCTCATCACGGCATATGTTAGCTGGAAATACAAGGACTGCTTCTTCTGGACCCTGTTTCATAAAACTTGTCATCAATCACAAGTTGCAATAACTGTTATAAGCTACTGAAATCCTTGCATCTGATTGGCTGAGAGCAGATTTGTCAGTAAAAGTCACTGACAAGACACTTGATGAAACATCCCCCAGGGACTGGCTGAAGATGAAGGTTTGATGAGGACTTGTGACAAATTGAGTGTTGCTTTCCAAAAGGAGGTTATTCCAGTTTTGATAATAGTTACAAAACTTGATCATTTACTGCAAACCTCACCTATCTTACAATAATCTTCATAGAATTCCAATAAAATCATTTCAGGAACAGGGGATTTTTAAGCTTTCTTCAAACATTTATCCTACATCCAGTTGTGTTGCCACTCACATCCGATTTCAGTTGAAACAAGACTGAATGATAGAAAACTTTCTTGATGTTTAAGAAGAAAATGTTTAATATGTTCTCTTGACTCCAAGTTAGACCAAATTATATAAAATCTACATAAAAAGTCTATGGATCAGTGACATTTTGTTCAACACAATTTTGCAAAGAGGGTGTAATAAAAATCAAATGCATTAAGAATGGATAAAACTGATGGAAAATTGGAAGAAAAAAAATTATGTTTGAAAATGGAGAAAAAGAGGAAAGATCCTATAAACATTTTCCCAATGACTCCATGTTTTTAGCTCTTTGGTTCAATAGCCAGGTGATAGCTATTCTCAGTATTCATAAAAAATGGAGGTATTCCCTTCTGCAGTGGAAGTATTCCATTGACCAGGGGCAATCAAAGGAAATGATTAAATGTAGTATTCATCACCTGACCCCGTTTCTTTAGCACGCAGTTTGACTAGACCCGATGGGATTGCGAGAGAGGACCTAGTACTTCCCCTTCCAAAGCTTCCTACCCTATGGGACTCACGTGCAGGACTCAAGAATGCCAACCAGAAATTAGACCTGGCAAATTGGTCGTAGGAGAGCCAAACACGGTTATGATCAACAAGACCGAGACTTGTATTCTGTCATCTTCCGTATCCCGATCTAGGATGTATTGCGTTACCAGCTGAGGATGATGGTTGATTGTCTTATGAAAACATCGACTTTACTTTATTGCTCCCCAGGGGAACGGTCCATATCTAGCTTCTCATGAATTTGGAAAGAATTTTTGTTTTTGAGACGAGAGCTACAATGTACAGTTGATTATGAACATGGATGTCAAGGGCATGCACAGGAAAGGGAAGGTAAATCTATTACATGGCCATACCCCAAGGTAGGGTGTAGTCATTCAACTTCTTTAAAGAATACAGGCCAACGTGGATGCCAACAGAGCACAAAGTCACGCAATTCCTCTTTTTGTATATTTCCTTCACCAGGCTCAAGGTTAAAGGTAATAAACAGTAGTGGTAGCAAAATGAAAGTTGGCATGAAACTGCTCAAAAACAGTCTCATATTGTTCGGCTTGCATAAAAAGATACATGAGTGAGGTAATCCGGTATTTTATTCCTGATTTCCGGTGATTTTCAGTAAAATAATTCAAATGATCGAATATCAACGGTTACCTTATACCCTCGCTAAGGACCACCTACCCCGACGCTCCCGGCTCAACGGCGCACAGCGGTTCGAACACACTGTTTACATGGTTTACATGTGTGTGAACTGTCAACGCGGTACCGCGCTTGTAATTCGATGTTTATTTTTTGGGATATTTTAGCCATTTCTAAACATTTTTCTTCAAACAAACGTCACCTACGTTCGAAATTAATCATTTCACAACAGTATATGTAGTAATTTCCATTCCAGCTGACAAAGTAGTTAAATATCCAAAGCGCCACCTTTCCCACTACTGTACAATACCTTTAAAATACCTTTTTCAGGGGCAATTTTCATTTTTGTCTTCTCATACATACTTCAAGAAATATTATGGTAGCATTTTCTATAAGATAAACTATGGCATAACTCCAAAACAGGACCCTCATAAAAACTATACAAAAAACAAAAACAAAAACAACACAATACAATACAAAAAACATAACACACAACAAATGAAAAGAAAAGAAAAGGCAAACAAAAAGAAAAAAGAAAAGGCAAACAAAAAAAAAAAAGGAAAAAAAAAAAGGAAAGAAAAGAAAAGAAAAGAACAAAGAAAGAAAAGAGTACAAACACATCATGCAATATATTATATTATATCAAGAAAAATAGCCATGTATAGATAATTCATGCAACAAGTAGATGCATACTTATAATACTAAGTCAGTTTGTTTTGTAACATTTATTTATTGTCTGGAGAAATGATAAACAAAAATGCGCAGACTTGTATTACAAAATTACACTGAAGAGAAGGTTGAGTTCTGGGAAAGGTTCAAAATAATTTGTGAGCTTTCTCATTCTTTTTATAAATGTCAGTTTGGAAGAACATCATAGTACAAATGTCCCTGAAAAGATTTCTTCTTCAAATGCCCTCATATTAAAAATATGGCGAGAAATAGCTGAAGTGTTCAGCCGAACATTCATGCCACTTGTGTGTGCAGTCCCATATACCCATTGCTATGTGCAGACAATTCTTATCATATTGATGACTCCAAAACCTGACAGTATACACCAATTCTCTTGTAGACATGATCAACCTTTCCCAGTTGTTTTGAGACAGTTTCTTTTACAATGTAATCACATGACCAGAAGTCCACTTTATCTTTATTAATATCAAAAAGATAAAACATGGATGTACAAACTATTTACATAGAATGGCTAGTTCAAGAGACAGCCATCACACAGACAAAGTCTATAGACATGTTCACTTATCACACGGACAGCCTTTGGGTGCATTTATACTCCCATCATTTTCGTATAATCGCCGATTTAAAACGCTGATGTAGAACTCACAAAAAGTTGTGTTTCAAATCGGCATTTCTCCAAGAACAGGGTTTCTGGGGAAGCATAAACACACGATCATATGCAAACACGTTTATATGACATCATATAAACGCTTAGCATGCGCAGTGAGGTTTGCAAAACCAGCTGCAGAGCCCGAATTCACCTGGAGAAAAGAAGTATAAACAGTACCCCATGAAACTGCGTTTTAGATGAGGGTTTCAAAAAGCCTATTCTGCCTTCGCAAAGGAATTATAAACGCACCCAGTACCACACAAGTTCTGACTATGAAAGCAAACATAGATACTGGTCACTTACTGCTCAAAGAGATCAACTATTTTGACACTGACTCTCCAAACTCCATTTTATGACCAGCTCTCTCTCTCTCTCTCTCCCTCTCTCTCTCTCTCTCTCTCCCCTCCCCTCCCTCTGTCTCTGGTTGCTATCCATCCTCCCTTACTACTAGCTCCCAATTGATGCTTTTCCTTGTTATAATTTGTTTCTTTTTCTTAAAGGAGAATGACACCCAGGGGAAAAATCAATTTTAATGAAAAGAGAGGATAGAGAGAAGCAATTTTAAAAAAGTTCCATCAAAATCAGTTACGAAATGAGAAAGTTATGAAAGTTTGAAAAGTCTCAATTTACTTTCTATGGCGATCCTCGAATTGGCAATGTTGCTACAAAGTGACAGGTTTAGTAGTACAACTCTCCATATGTTTTGTACACAAAATTTCATATTTCCCCCATTACCTCTCAAGGTGCAGCATGTCTCCTTCTTAGCTCAAGATATATCATGGGAAAATGTATTTGACACAACATATGTTGAGTTCACAAAAAGACAAGCAGCATCTTTAGAGATAATGGAGAAAATATGAAATTTTGTTTACAAAGCATATTGAGAGTTGTACTACTAAACCTGCCATTTTGAAGCAATATTGCCAATTTGAGGATCGCCACAGAAAGTAAATTGAGACTTTTTAAACTTTCATAACTTTTTCATTTTGTAACCGATTTTGATGGAACTTTTAAAAAATTGCTTCTCTTTATCCTCTCTTTTCATTAAAATGGATATTTCCCCAGGGTTTCATTCTCCTTTAACACGACAGTCCTTGATAACGACTAGTTTGGAGAGCCTTTTTAACAGTAAAATTTTTTGGGGGCTTATCCCTAGTTAAAATCCTTTCTCATAATCTTCATTTACAGCATTCCTGTGTACTCATTGTGCCAAGAATATGGATAGTTTAAATACGTAAATCAAAATGAACAGACTTACCGATGCTGTTGCTTCATCTTGAAGATGTGCTCTTGACCCACAGACTACACCATTATCTCCCTGAATTGATAATGAACGTCAAATACATATTTTACACTTAGGCTAATAAAGCTAACCAAAGTTAGCTTTTTCAGTAAACTTCACAATGGAAAGGGACATGATTTCAGTTGATGCACTGTAACTATTCTATGTAACTGTACAAGATTATGATTCATTTTGGGGTCTCTTTCCGAATAAATCTCATGATTTGTTTATTATGTAGTTTTCATGTACAGTTGATAATGCGGTGAGATTTCTCCTTTTGTGACCCTTCAACAAGATTGTTTAATCACAAACCACTTATATCACAAACAAAATTTCTCCAATAATGGCTGAGTCATTGTTTCTTCAAGGTTACTCTACATTTGTAGCAATAATATTTATTTGACAGTTCTTTTAAGAATTTCCACCCAATTGAGAGATGCATCCAAGGATTCGGAGTAAATCAGGGGCTACAGGCTATTTTGAGCCAGAGAAAATGAATTAGCCTGCATTGTCCTTCAAGCAGCCCTTATATTATCTATTTCACACACACACACACAAATATACATATATATATATATATATATATATATATATATTGCTTCTTAATGACAATATATCTAGTTGTTTTTTTTGTGCAAACATGAAAAGAGTCTAGAGAAAAAACAAAACAACAACAACATATTTTGAGGGTTTTAAAATTTTGTTTTTGTAAAAATCTTTGAAGAGGCTGCCTCCTTTTAAATACATATATCTATTATACTGGTATATGTATGTATTTCAACTTAAGAATACAAACTATAATTTGATTACATTCAAAATTATGAATACATATTAACTGCTAAAAATTACATGTACATGTGATTCAAGCATTCAAGCAACAAATCTACTAACTTGCTCCATGATTATTCAAGAAACAATCTTAAATCCTGTAGTAGTTTGCAAAAGTTTAGTATAAGTAGGCCTCTGCATTTTGTAAACTGTAGAGGGCAGTTTACCATTTAATATATCAAACCTCAATTAAGTAAAAACACAGAGATGTGCAATGTGATACAACTCTGTTTGCCCATAAGAACACTTTGTTCATTACAGTATACTGGAACAGAATATGTTACTTTGCTCTGTTTAGTGCAATTCCATGTATCATGTTCCATGTATCATGAATCAATGCCCTCCATTTTCTTATGGCCATTTAAGATATGAACGTGTATTTCATTGTTTTATAGTCTCTGGTTAGTGATACTTTTTAATAATTTTTTTTTCCCCATGGTCAGCACTCAGATTATAAAGATTCAACTTATTATTATCATTATTTTCTTTTTTTCCCTGTGTTTTCTAATCAATGTTTCATATATCTTGGTTTCTATAGTCTGTTACCATTTGATTCTCTCTTGTATATTTGATGTATCATTTAAGTATTTATTTCTTTATGTAACATTTTTATGCTTGTCTTGTCAACTTTCTTGCCAGTGGAGGACGATTTTCTGTATTTTTAATCAGACAATAAATTTCTTGAATCTGCACACATCATAGTGCACTACCGGTACAGGTCTGTGATGCAAAAACTACAGACATGGATAGTTTGAATAAAAAGGAACTCCCTATTTTCATATTTGAGAATGTTGGAATCTACAGAATAGTTTAAAGCTCAGCTGAAAACACATCTCTTCATCTAAATTCTCATTTCAATTAACTGTTGATCATCTGTTGAGCTCATTATTGTCCTTGTATAATTACTATCATTGTGTCTTGATCAAAGGTTTCAGATATGTGCACATTATAAATTCATACCATAATTGTTATGAACCCTTTCGAGACAATTGACCACATTTTGTGGTTTGGCTCAATAACTTTTGATTCAGAGCTCTAAAAAAATATACCAGATACAGGAGTAGAAAGAGTAAAAATTTCTGCAAAAACTATGTCCATTTTTGCTGCATGACCATATTCCGTTTGATGCCAAGAATTAAAAAAACTAGAATAATCTTTAAAATCCTTAAATTGGCAACACAATGAGAGGTTCAAAATCATTGTTTTTATCAAAATTGGCAATTTTTAAAACTCTTCGATAGAGTTTGTAACCATGTATATCAATTTATAAGATTTTACACCTTATTACCACCTTGTAGCATTAAAAGAAAAATATTATTGTTGCCAATTTGAAGAACAAAATGTGATCAATTTAGCCCTTAAATATTTCCTGTCCTGAAAGGGTTAATTAACAGAGGAATCAAACATAATAGAATTACATGTAATCAGTGTCACAGGCAGAAGAAGCAAAAAGAAAAGATTATATTTTGAAGATTAGGAGAAAAAGAACATGAGGAGCGTAAGAACAAGAGCTCAAATTTTGCCTACCTTTTTCCTAAGCTCCACCATACTCTTTTCTAACTGAGTAAGGTCAGCAAACTTTGTAGCACCATCTGCATCTGCAAACAAGAGGTCACGACCCCTGGCACTGAGCATGCCCAGTCGTACCGCTCCACCTTTACCTCGATTCTTTTCTAATGTTAGAACTCTGATCATGTCTGTGCCAAACTTCTTGGAATATTCTAGAGCAACCTTGGGAATAGGGAGGAAAAAAAACATTACTATTGTAAATGATTGATTGATTGTTAGGCCTGATCTGCACAGTGTTGCAGATGAAAAAAAACCCCTCTCATTCGCTACTTAAAGGTAATGTTTAGTTTTGGTACTCCCTCAAAAACTTTTCGTCAGATTTCTTGGATTTTTGTTGATAAATAGCAAGAAACTAGCAATACTAAGATGCTGTGAAGATTTCACCACCTAACATGAAATATTTTACAAATGAGAGGTAAAAAATAATTTATATACTGGCCAGGGATATAAACTCCCAACAACAGCAGCATGCACTATACACTATAACGTGTGCAAAAACTTATGAGCCATTGGGGTGGAAAGGTCTGAGCATAGAGCAGTATGTTACCGTGATCTAGCAGTCCTTAAAGAGATATTTACACTAAAATTCACTGGAAATCATTGATGGAATACCACATGATCTCGTACAAACCTCTTTTGATACAAGTAGAACAACATGAAACTATACGGAACACGTTTCATTCCCATTTCCTTTTTGCTACCAAAACTTTCCATGAGCTTTAAAAAAAAATCTTTTCGTTTGTGAAACTTATCTTGATGACATCGTGAAAATATTGAACTATTCCCCTAGACATTTAAATGACTTTGAAAACATTTGTATTTTCAAATGGAATATTCCCATACATACATGTATTCAGTGACCTAGACTGAAAATTTACTGAAATTTCTTGAGCAAACTATTGCATTACAACTACAATCGGCATGTGGACCTTGACCCTTACCTCTGTTGTGCCATCTCTACTTCCGTCATCTACTATGATGATCTCAAATGTCTTGGATTTATCTTTCTTCTGCAATGAGAAAGGTGAGGTGGGAAGATTGGGATATTATTGCAAAACAAGTCTCCTTTAGTTTAGTAGTGAAAGAACCACGCATATAATTGAAGGAACCAACTCAACTAGGTAGGTTTCTTTTCAGAGCAATTACATGTGTGCAAGAAGATGGACCCACACTTCAGATAATCTTGGGTTGGATTCTGTATCCTTTTTATTTTTTATACAGTCAAACCTGCTTTAGTGACCACTTTGTTTCCCTTAATAAAGTATTACTCATTGAAACAAGTATTAAAGAAACCTATACATAAAGACCACCTGCTCATAGAGACCGCTTTTCTTGTCTCCCTTGAGCGGTCTTTAACTCTGTATAGACAGGTTTTACTGTACTACCTTTGAAATTATATTGTTTTATCTAAGTGCTCGATTCAATTAAAATATGGTTGCCTAGATATAAGTATCGGTATCACTGTCCTTGCCTATATTTTCAGCAGGAAAAAGAGGGAATTATTAAGGTGGGTGTAATACTATTTACTGATAGATATCAAATTTAAAGGTGTGGTGGCTCTCTACCACCACTTTCTAAACAAACAAGTGAATGAGTAAATTACGCAATGCGTAATAAATGTCCCCGCCGGAAGTGCAGATCTGTGGAAATTAACTAGCCTGAACCTTAAAACTTCAGTGAAAAACTTTAGTGAATAAAATAATAATGTTACTGCATGCAAAAGAAGAGAATACCAACAATGCATGTATACAACTGAAATATAAAACATGAAAACATTATGAACCTTCAGCCATTTTGAATAAATTTGCATAAATTTGCATGAATAATGAATTTCAAAATTCTGTGTAGAAGTTTGGAAGCCCCCACCCAGCCCTATCAGATAAAACAATCGGAATCAAAATCCGATGTGAAATAGAGGAGAAGTAGCATTTTTCGTCAATTTTGAATAAATTTGCATAAATTTGCATAATTAATGAATTTCAAAATTCTGTGTAGAAGTTTGGAAGCCCCCACCCAGCCCTATCAGATAAAACAATCGGAATCAAAATCCGATGTGAAATAGAGGAGAAGTAGCATTTTTCGTCGATTTTGAATAAACTTGCATAAATTTGCATAATTAATGAATTTCAAAATTCTGTGTAGAAGTTTGGAAGCCCCCACCCAGCCCTATCAGATAAAACAATCGGAATCAAAATCGGCCAAGAAATGACGGAGAAGTAGCATTTTCTAACATTTGAGCACACACGGACAGACGGACGGACGGACGGACGGACACACACACACACACACACACACACACACACACACGCACACACGTACGGAGCCCGTTTCATAGTCCCCTCGCGAACTTCGTTCGGCGGGGACAACAATCAAAGGCAATCCTTTGTTTGATCAGGTGTTCTGAGGTAATCTTAACACAGTGACAAGTGAATTCTCAAATTCCCACAGAGTTAATAAAGGGACCACCCAGTTCCAGAAGGCAACAGGTTAACCCATGTAACCAAAAGTAGGAGAAAGGGAGACCGGTAGAATTTCACAATGTGTATAATCTCTACCAATACAGTGTCCTGCAGCGGGTTATCAAAAATTACCAAAGGGCAATTCCACTGTAACGGAAGGACATTCAGACACATTTTACCAACAGTTTTGATGTCCTTCCATTACCGACCTCATTGATATGCAAATTTCGTTACTGCTTGGCAATAACAGAATTTTTTTGGGAAAATCAAAGGCAGTTGATCTAATCTTACATTTCTGATGTTTGAAATATTCTACCATTACAACAACAAAAAATTGTAGTTATGGTTTGAAGTTGGTAAAATGTGTCTGAATGTCCTTCCATTACCCTGGAATTGCCCCAAATGAGAAGGACAGAAATCTAGGGGATATGTTCGAAATTCTTTGGTCACTGTCACGATCCTACAACAGCTTGGGGGTAGTTTCACTGCTTTGCAAGCAGTAGGTGATGGGTTCAAATCCTGCTCTTTCCATGCTTTTTGACTTCCTTTTATCAAATGATAAGTTTGCAATATCTTACAATGCAGAAACAGTAAAATCTTCCACAGAAATAGATATACTGTCTAAAAAGCTAAGACAAAAATAATAAGACTGTTCCACAAGGAATTTTGATATACTTTTAAATGTGTGTTTTAATCTGTTACTATTTTTACAATTTGGCAACACTTGCCACAATGAGAATATAAATAAAACCATCGAACAGGACATTTTTTTAATGCATTCAAATTTAATGTTATTGTCAAACTCCTAGTAAAAAACTATTAAATCCACATGCTACAAGTCACTGCATTTCAATAGTCATAATGCAGATTGCATATTAAGTGTTGCTAAGTTGGGCAAGCCAAAATGGACCTATTGGAAAAAATAGTCTTTTAGATGTGAATGTAATGCCTGGCACATTCAAACTCACCTGTCTTGGAATCAAGAACTCTAAAGCTTCGTCCATCATTTTAGGTACTGCAAGAAATATAAAAGCAAAGTTAACTGTGATACAATAGTTATATTTTCCTACAATTCCATCATTTGTTCTCTACCTATATTCATAGTATAAATTTGTGGGGCCCCTACTTTAGTCCAAAAAAAAAATCACTTAAAATAACTTCCTATTTTTTTATACTGGACAGTAAGAATGTCATCTAAGGCAGTGGAAGGATTGTGGGAAAATGAGGAAGGCTGGTGAAAGAATGAAAAGAGTGAGAAAAAAAAAATGAAAAAAAAAAAACAAACAAAAAACAAAGGGGAAAAAGAAGTATAAAGTGAAAAAAAAAAGAATTGAATTGGGCAATAGAAAACTAGCATCAATGAATTTATCATTTTGAATATATCTAAGATAAAGGTATTTCATATGTTTTTTTTTTATTATCCTCTTTAAGGCACCATATATTTATGACAAGATTCAGTGATTGGGGATGCTATATATCATTTTAACATAGTGTATACCAACTTCAATTATCATAAAATTGAAAAGAGTGAGATTAAAGTAAAACTATCATGAATAAAAAATGTAATAGTTTACTAAGCAAACAATAATCTCCACTCCTTAACCAAAATGGTCCTAACATAGCTTCATCTAACTACAAATGAGATATACTTACATCGTTTTTCTTCAAAATATGAAGGCACAATAACCGAGAGAGCAAGAGTTGGTGGATCCCAGAGACTAGGGAATGGTAACCTCTGACCTTTATTCTGAGGGTCAATAAATGTCTTCTCACCCTCAAAGCGCTTCATATTGGGCTGTGGGGTGGTGATGTACACAATTACAATTCCCTGCAAGAAAAAAAGGAGACATTTATGAGTCAAAGATTTTTATGAGAAAGCATGCAGTCAATTTGAAATCCAGTTCTATCCACTCACAGAAAAATCACTATGTGGGGCTGTCAATTTTGGCAGTGGTCACGACCTCTAAGTTAAAGAGGTAAAAACATCACTATAATCAGCAAAATTTTAAGAAAATACTTCCTTCTACATTTTAGGATGATAGAATATCTGATTTCATGCTAACTTCAGGGAGCTCCACCGTCACCGACGTTAGGCGGTGGAGCTCCAGGTACAAATAACCAAAATCTTCCTCTCCGCCAGTTTGGTCTTCCAAACTAACATCAAAAGAATGAGAAAGCTCACAAATTATTTTTTAACTTTCCCAGAACTCAAGCTTCTCTTTAATTTTGGCAGGTAAGATGAAAATTTGTACCTTACATTTCAAGAGAACTCTTGTAACTATTTGGCAGGCACTTTGATTTCACGATTTGATGATTATTTTGATGAAAAAAATGGAATTTCCTCACTGAGACGATCTTCCCCCGTACTGTAACGTCGATTCAAATGACTCGATCACACTGTGCGTACTGTATACCGTCCATTCAAATGAGTTGATCGCATAATGTACGCACCGTGCGATCGAGTCATTTGAATCGACGGTACAGTACGGGGGAAGATCGTCTCAGTGAGGAAATTCCATTTTTTAATCGAAATAATTGTCAAATTGTGAAATCAAGTGCCTGCCAAATAGTTACAGTATTTCTCTTGAAATGTAGATTTAAGTACAAAATTTTCATCTTACCTGCTGAAATTAAAGGGAAGCTTGAGTTCTGGGAAAGGTAAAAAATAATTTGTGAGCTTTCTCATTCTTTTGATGTTAGTTTGGAAGATTATCATAGTAGATATGTCCCCTGAAAAGGATTGCTCTTCAAATACTCTCACATTCAAAATATGACAAGAAACAGCAGAAATGTTCGGGCTGAACATCCGTGCATAGTCCCATATACACATTTCTGTGTCCAGTGCAGGTCACACTCAGCGTAATTGAGTCAATTTCTTATCATTTTGGTGATTCCAAAACCCTACAGCATACGGATGCGGGCGAACTCGGCCTTGGCGGAAAATCGCCGCGGAGTGAGCCCAGAGAGTTAAAGTGATCGCAAACACTTGTGTTGAATTTCGCATTTAATTACACATTTCAAAACACTTAAATTCAAACTATTTGATATCAAGCATAGAAATTTGACAGTGGATTTTTACAAGTGATATAGTCAAGGATTGTATTTTGGAACAGCATGGTATTACCAAACGGGTACACTAAAGCGCATAAAATGGCCTCCATACACGTGGGACTACGCGTATGTCCTCCACACCATTGAAACAAAGAACACGGTACAACTACAAGATCATAAAATGAGGCAAAAAAACATAAGTAATATTTTAGGAACTGCTCTCTGGTCACCCCCAGTCGTCACCCATTGGCTCCAAATCGGGGCAGGATGTGCCTTTTTCCCATAGGTTTCACATGTTCGGAAATACAATTTTTCAAGGGACCAAAACGCTGCGTCATTGGCAAGGGGTTCGCTCGGAAGGGAATATCGTATTACTATTCAGGGATGTAGCTACGGTGGGCGGCGGTGGGCGGCCCCGCCCACCACTCACATTTTCCGCCCGGCACTCTGGCTGAAAATCAGTCTCCCGCCCACCACTATTTTCCCAAACTTGATGTGTATTAATTGCCCCAAAACACACATATAATGCGCAGAAATTACCTTCTTGTGCTTAGATATTGACCAATCCATGAATATAATTTAATGACTTGACTTGTAAGTATAGTACACTCGTTTAATCTGAAACTGAAATCAAGATAAAATAAATTGATTGTAATCCGAACGTACGATAGCGCATATAGCTAGCTAGCTAGCTACGTATATATACGCCTCCGGTCGCATCTCTGACGGGGTCCGCTACCAAGGCCCGCGGACATATCTCGCGGGGCAATTGCTGGTTCGCGATCGATGATTTCCCATTTGCAAAGGCAGTCAAGTTCGTTCACTGATAGCGTCCTTACCATACTTCGTGTGTATCTAGGCAGTCATACACCTCAGCACTTTCAAACACCACTGCACAAAAGTCACTAACATTCACTCAAAATCGGCATTTAATTTACAAGAACCGACAGCAACATATCCATGAAATACAATAAATTCAACTCACCGATGTTGGAAAAGATCATTTCAAAAATGAAATCCGTAATTTATTGTCAATACTAGCGAAACGGAGTATCGGAGGTCATTGTGTACATTTCCTGATCGCCGCGAGCGCAGACTAGATATCTCCCGGCCCCCAAAAGATCGGTCGTAAAAAATTCGGCCCCTATCGCGCACACGTAAAAGTCCCGATTTTCTGCCTGCGCGATCGTAGAGATCGATGTGCGCACGCGATACCAAGTTTCTTTTTGGACAAAATTTTATTGGCCGATTTTAGTCTAAAACATCGGCGGAATGAAAACAACATGCGATCGTGAAAAAAATTCGGGGGGGGGGGGGATTTCTTCGGTTTTGGACATGATTTTGACTTTGGATTTTACGGGAAATGTCAGAAGTTCTTCCTAACGTTCATTTAAGGTAGGAATGAGATGATTTAAGAGCTGAATTTGAAAGGAAGTATTTGAAATATCTTATCCCCCCATACCTTTAGTACATGCGATAGAAAATGAGTAATATTTTTGCATCCGTCCTGCGTAGTGGTCAATATGACCACTATTAATATTACTTGGTGTGGTCTAGTCCAAAGGAAAAGCGTTACAAAGTGAAAGTGAAGCTGACTTAGGTAAGTAAGTACTAAGTAGTACAGCTGAATGAATAAAACAACACAGCTCTTTGTTTTTTGTGCTTTTTTTTATTGCATTTAATTCATTATCTATTTCATACTGTTATAAATTATTTCTACTTACTAATGCAGTATGAATTTGTTTCAGTTACAGCCATTTATGTGTGACTCATTTCAGTCATTTGGGTATCTAGAAATTGGGATTTTGGGCCTCAAATGTTGTATAAGGCAAAAGCTTAGGGGGCGTTGCCCCCTGACCCCCGCTGCGGTATTGCCCCTGGACCCCTGGTCGATAATCGTGAAGGTCCGTTCGCTGCGCTCACTCCACACGCAGGTCAAAGTCCATGAAGTTGCAACCACCACTCAAAATGCTCTAGCTACAACACTGTTACTATTAGATCTAAGTTGTCTTTTTCAAATTCCACCATCTTCTTTTTCTGTAGGACTTTAAGTAAGCATTCATTATTTAAGTTTGACGGCATTATCGTGAAATCTGTCACCGGTCCATTCACTGCCGTTTATTTCGTCAGTGCTGGTGACAGCATTCTACTCCCATAGACTTTGTACACAATGCGAGCGCACACGCGGGAAGAGAGGAGACAGATTTCACGATTAGGCCAGTTTGACAGATATTCGTTTGATATTTTATTTGCTATCGTTGATTTTCTGAAAAGTGTTCGGAAATAGGATCCACTACCAAGTCGAGTCTCCATTAACGCTACAGCGCGCTAACAGCATGCTCAACCACGTACCACCGGCCGCGACCGCCCGAGCTCGGGGACTGGCCCACTTCACGCACCCGGCAGACGCGTTACCTGGCCCGAGCCCATCTCCTGTTCGGCTACCGGGTTTTCATCCTTTCTATTTTTTTATGATCTACAGAAGACTTTTTACTGAAAACGGAAAAAAGCAAGAAATTTAATCTGCCAAACATACTTACCACAATTATAAGAATTACAGCTAGCAAGGTAAGCTCATAAAACACGGTGAAAAGATCGAATTCCATTTCCGAAACCCGGTCCACGTAGCAGATTTCATCAGCTGCCAACTAACCCGGAAGTAGTGAAGCCTGGGAATGTACACTATTTGTCATTTGATGTGATTGGCTATTTATAAAAAGAATACCCAATCAGATTCCATTTTTTATAGAAATTGTTCATTATCCAATCATGGCAGCCGAGTTCAAGTAAGCACGTGTGTTTGTTTACGTTTTGAAAAGTGAGAACAAGTGAGAAGTTATAGGCAAATTGTCAATATTCATACATTTAAATCAATACCATGTTGTTTCTGATTGTTTTGCAGGACCGCACAGCCTGTGGAATACTACAGACAGTTCTTGGTCAGTATGAACTTGGGGTTAATGTGACTTACGCGGGAATCAGTATGTAGGACCAAACTAAAATCTAGTGGCATGCACACTAGACATGCTAGAGTTTAGAAATCCGGCGTTTCTTTGTTTTGTAATATCTTTGACGTTGACAGTTTATTTATAAATCATTGATATTTAATTCTAAGATATAATTTTTCAAGAAGAATGGAATGTCATTACTGAGAATTTTTGACATGATGGGAGTAACTGGTAGGGAATTTTCATTCAAATAGACATCAACATCTACTGATGATGATAAGAAAATTAAGATGATTGAAATTGAAATGAAAATTATTTTGACAAAGATGTGATTATGGTGAAGAAAAAGGGATAAAGTTGATGATGAAGATGAATTTGATGATGATTAGGGCAAACCCGGAGAATAGGGGACCAGACGCGCGTGCTGTATTCAATACTGTGTGCAACAATATGGTTTATTCCGTCGAGACGAGCGTCTGGTGTATTATCACACACAGTATTGAATACAGCACATGCATCTGGTCCCCTATAATTCTCTGGGTTTGCCATGATTAGAATATGATGATGTTAGAAACACATAACCCCTAAATGTAATTATTGAATGTCTTCCAATTTTTCTGTGGTAGCACAACTCTTTTGATATGAGAACAAGAGAACAATTGATGATCTGGTTTGAAGCAAAACTAAGAGTGTTATAAAATATTTTCCTTTTTTGCTGAGGAAGATTTTGCTGCTTTGTGTGATTGCTCAGTGCTGTGACAAGCTTTTTTAGCGTGACATGAATGAATGAGATGCTGAAGGATAGGCCTACCTTAACCCTTTGGATACAATTTGATTTTTTATAGCACACATTTTAATTTCTCTAGATTTATAGACTCCAGCCTGAGTCTGAGATATCTCCACTTTGTATTCAATGTGTTAAGCAAGACCTTGATAGAAAGACACTTATTTATTTATTGGTATATAAAATTTCTGATCAGCAGGAAGCTGAAAGGATCAGTTTACACATTTGGCAACCTAAAATCATAAATATATAACAATCAATTTAAAATACAAATAATAAGATTACAGAAACTAAAATATGAATGCAAATATAAAGGCAGTATGACATTTAAGTACATATAACACATAAAATACATAATTATAGGTAATAATCAGATTCAGAATTTTTCAGATAAAAAATGTCTATATAGTGCAGTTGTGAACAAGATTGTACTGAGTACTTAATTAATAAAGTGATAATAATTTCCTCCTATTCTCCAAATAAATATCACCTTCATAACTGCTTAAAATGGGTGGACCTGTTTTTGCATTTTCTTTAAAATGAATTTGGATTTAAACACACTGTAGAATAATCCATGAAAGCACAACAAAGGCTTGTTATACATGTATATGAAATTTTGTATCTGTCATTGGCAGTTAGCTGTCAACTTTGGGGAACTGCTTGGAGGGAGATTCTTTTTTTTCTGTTGCCCATTGTGACAAGGTCATCAGCATTTTTGGTTGTCTTTTTACTCACAAATTCTCTGATAAGCAAAAAAAAAAAAAAAGGTCATTAGCATTTTCGGCTGTATTTTTACTCCAAAATTCTCTGACAAGTGAAAAATAAAAAGCCCATCAGCATTTGGCAGGAGGTTTTTTCAAAAGGCGGGAGATTTACATGCTTGGCAGGAGAATGGGCGTGGTGGCGTGAGACTCCTGCCAAATGCGGGAGGGTTGACAGCCCTGGTTATAAATGTTTTATGATTAAATTGTCCTATTATTGTTTGTGTGCGTGTGTGTGTGTGTATATTTTACATATATATGATAGAGCTCCCTGCTGTTATCCAGACGTATGATTTTTCTCTTTTGTTTTTTTTAGAAGGAAGAGGTAAGACCAGATGGAAGAGAGTTGGGAGAAATAAGATCAACAATTCTCAATGTTGGTAAGCCTCCTCATGAGAGCTGCATGTCTTCATTTGAAGTTTGTATGCAGAGAAAGTAGGGGGGAAAGGAAGAGAGGATGTTCGAGGATGGATATTTTATACATGGACAGGAGGAACTTTGAAAGTAGTTTAATATTTAGGAAGATAAGAGATTCTTGCATTATCAATTTTTGTTGATTTTCATACTCTAAAGCTTACTCTTAATCTTCATGACATTATGGGCTTGCACTGGTGGTTTCTAAGAAAGTCACAGAAGAATCTTATTTATTTATTTATTTTTGATATTTAGACAGGGTGACTCATCACAAGCAATGGTTGTCTTCCATGAGGCCCTGTTAACAATAATAAGAAACAATAGTAAAAAAAAAAATGAATATGAACTCATAACAGCAACAAAAATAAATAAGAACATGTATAAACATATATACAAAGTATTTGGTATCCTCGTAATGAATTTTTTGTTCATTTTGTTTTGTTTTGTTTTGTTTATTTTGTTCAAGAAAACATTGCATATTTATAATATCTTAATATGTCATTATAGTATAGATGGTATTTAGTTTTTAAAATCCAGTGAAAAGTAACTATTAGCATATTTAGGTATGTATTAGACTTTGAAAAAAGGCATCATATACTTTCAAGAGTTCATAAACAAAGTTTAGGCTCAGTTAAGAAAGATAATTATGGATGATAATAATTGGCTTTCAGTAGTACAATGACCTTTCCATCAGTCGACCACACTGCAGTCACTTTTTCATTCTTTTATGCTTCCTCGTTGGCTTTGGAGAGTAAATTTCTGTTTCTTGCAGTCAGGTCTTCCTCGATTCCGATATGAATGCCTCTCAGGAGTTTATTTATTTATTTCTGATATTTATACAGGGTAGCACATTTTCACCAATAGTGGTGGTCTTCCATGAGGCCCTGTTTGATAAGAAAGATATTATATACTTATTACAGCAACAAAACAAAATACACAAGAGAGTTAAATATATTATCTGGTATCCTCATAGGAAAAGGAAATTTTCAAAAACATATTGGTGCATATTTCTAAAATCATTGATATACATGTATATATATATATATATACATTGGTAATTGATTTTTAAACGAGATGAAAGGTCATCAAATACTTTTTGACATTCTCTCAATATATACTAATATTATGAAAGCTCATAAACAAAGGAAAGAGATAATCTTGGTTCAATATACATGATTTTTACATATTTACATAGAATATTTTAAAAGATATAGTAATTCAAACAATATACTTTGAACGTTCTTTGTACAGCATAATAATTGAGTAGGTACAGCATAAATACCAACGAAAGCACCAATAACTCTAATGAGTTGTGTCATTTATTCAGTTTCAAAAGCTTCATGTCATCAAAAAGTTCTTCTTTACTTTGCTCTAGGAATGCCTACTGTTCTGCATTTTCATATATGGTTGTTGATCGTAAGCATCAAGCTTGTTAAAAAATTGCATTTCTTTCTTGTCTTGTAGGCTCCATCAGCACCGCACATGGCTCAGCTCTTGTCAAGCTTGGTAATACAACGGTAGTATGTGGTATTAAGGGGGTAAGATATATCCATGTATTTCCATCAGATTGAAAATATATATGTATACCACTACTCACTTCCTAGAGTTTCTCAAATCTTAATTTCTCATGCAAATATTTATGCTTTAATGAGATAGATTATCCATGTTGCAAAATTATGTGGACATGGATAAATTTGTGTTGCTCCATAAACTGTTGCTTATTCTTTATTCTTTGAAAGTATAAAAATCTAAGATACATAATGATGTAGCCAAAACAATTATTTCAAATGTTATCTAATTTAACACCAAGGTGTTGACAATTTTAATTATTTCTTCTTGCAATTTGTCATCATTTAATTGAATTTTATTGATTTTCTTGATTGTACAGAAATACATGGGCCTGTCATGATTTCCAAAATTTATGGATCTTGTGTAAAAACAGTTTTATTATTATTATTATACTAATTGTGGATGTTGTTTTCTACAGGAATTTGCCTCCCCAACAGTTGAAGAGCCCAAGAAAGGATATCTAGGTGAGGAAATGTTTTATTGTTGTCTTCGTTTTTTAAGTATTTTTTTTGAATAATTTTTTTTTAAGGTATGAAATATGAAATGTATATTTGACAATTAAAAATTATTTCAAAACACAAATTGAAGAACACTTGAAGCCACAGGTACTTCAAAGTTGCTCTTTATCATGTTTTTTGTATTACATCCATTAAACTGTTAACCCTTTCAAGACAATTTACCACATTTTGTGGTTTGACTTAATAACTTTTGATTCAGAACTCTAAATAATATACCAGATGCATGAGTAGAAAGAGCAACAATTTCTGCACACACTATGTCAATTTTTGTTGCATGACCATATTGTGTTTGATGCCAGGAATTTTAAAAACGAGAATAAGCTTAGAAATCCTTAAATTGGCAACACATTGAGAGGTACAAAATCATTGTTTTTACATTAGAAGTGGCAATTTTTTCAACTTTTCGACATATTTCTAACCATGTATATTGTTTTTAAAGACATTGCAACTTATTTAGAACCATGTAGCACTAAAAGAAAAATATTGCTGTTGCCAATTTGAAGAACAAAATGTGATCAATTTCCCCCTTAAATGATTCCTGTCATGAAAGGGTTAAATGATGACTTATTTGATGTATGCATTATGATTGAAATTGTATGTGTGATTGTTTTTGTCTTATCACTGTTACCCCGCAGTTCCCAATGTGGACCTCCCGCCTCTGTGTTCATCTCGTTTCAAACCTGGTCCTCCAAGTATCCAAGCACAAGTCACATCCCAACTAGTCGCTGATACTTTGCTGAGGTATTCAACTCTCATCTCTGTCCCCTTCTTGCCTTCTCTCTCCTAGTCTACCAAGATGCAGACACTTCTAGCCATTAATCTCTTTGTATAATGCCAGGTTGAATGCAAATTTTGCTTTATGGAAATCTTTGCTGGCAGTCAAACCTGCTAATCTTTTAGTCAGAGTTATGTGATATAATGCTGTTAAGGAAAGATGCTGTTCATTTTGAAATGTGAATTATTATTTTTGTCATATTTTTTCTTGTATTTAATCAGTTCCAACATCCTGAACTATGAAGACCTTTGCATCAAAGAAGGAAATGTAAGTACTTCTCTACCATACAGTTAATTTTATATCAATTGTACTGTGTCTCGTTCCATTTGTATTTTATATTCCTAAAGCTGAATTGAACTTTCAAGATTTTTTGCTGTTGTATATCAAGTGGTATAGAGGGTTCTCACGCCAGCCATGTTGGAGGACCGAACAATAAAAACCTGTGCATCAGACTGTGAAAAGCCATTGTTGTCATGGTCTCGTGCACAGGTTTTTATTGTTATGTCCTCCAGCATGGCTGCTTCTGGGAACCCTCTATAAAGTACCGAAGTGCTGACGTCATATTCGCTCGTCGTCCAGGATATGGTTCCAAACAACAGAGCCCGCGCATGAGGTTCACCGCGAAGTCATTTAAGCAACAGGCTGGAGCAGGGCAATTTCAGTGTTTGGCACTGGTGTGATCACCATGCCATTGTTTAGCACAAAATTGTTTGGAACCAGCAACCTTGACAA
Source organism: Heliocidaris tuberculata (assembly GCA_025618425.1). NCBI lineage: Eukaryota > Metazoa > Echinodermata > Echinoidea > Camarodonta > Echinometridae > Heliocidaris > Heliocidaris tuberculata. The sequence goes on along the minus strand of CM046846.1, from coordinate 2,726,560 downwards.
CTTGGCCGTTATGACATCACACTTCGGTACTCCGTAGCAGCTCTGCTTGCAATAGACCTATTCACAAAGTTATTCAAATTTATGGATGTTTCTTTCCTGGGGACCTAGTAACGAGGTATTCCATTAACCTGTTATTAATGAATGAACTGCAATACTTGGAATCCAGTTTGCATACATTACTTGTTACCATGCCTGTCAAGCCTCCGACAAGCTTTCAGGTTGTCAAGAAGAACCTTTGTTTTAAAAGTATGCATAAAATTTGAATATATTTGTAAACAGGTCTATTCATTTTTTTCCTTGTACTTTCTTTCCCTATCCTGCCAATGCTATAAAGCACTTTGATCACATCATCAATTACTGGTAAAATTTTGGAAAAACAATACGGGGTACTTCTTTTTAAAAAAAGGTTATTACTATTTTCCTCAGACAGCTAAAAGCCATGTATATAGCCTGCATTCACTATATTCTAGATCAAATATCACTTATTGTATTTTTGTCTCTATTGTTTAACAGATGGTATGGGTTCTCTACTGTGACATGATATGTCTTGACTATGATGGTAACATCATTGATACCTGTCTAATTGCCCTCTTAGCAGCTCTCAGAAATGGTAAGCCGTGTCTTCATTTATACAACTTGCTTGCAATCATATCAAATAAGAGTGTATTCTTGTTACTATCCATATCAAAATGATTCACCTGGGAGGATGTACAGTGGCTTAGTGAAAGTTCCCATCACTAGTGCCTGTGGGTAGGGCATTGGTTGCTGATACCTGGGGGGTGATTCACTAACTGGGATCAATATCATTCCTAAAATCAATTTTCGGGATTGATTTCATTCCCAGCTTAAAATTAATTCCACCTTACTGATTCACTAAATCGCTTTTAGGATGGAATCAATTTTATCATGAATATATATGAGCGCAAATGAATATTTATGAGCGCACTCATTCCAACCAATCAACATACTCAAATTTCAGTCACCGCCCCTCAGTCACCCGACCTAATTCTCTACTTAGCGCGTAGCTAGTGCGCGTTACCTAGCTACTGCATTAATTGCGCGCACGCATCGACTGGACATACAGGGCTAGGGCTTATGGCTAGGGCAATGGGCGTGCAGGCAGGCACAGCGTAGCCGCGCCCAGGTTGGGGCGCGGGCGGGCATGCAGTGGAGTGACCGTTTGTGATTGTTAGGAGCGATCCGGATCACTCCCAACCTTAAAATCAATTCAGAGGCTGGAATCAATCCCAAATACCTTAGTGAATCAGTCACTAAAAGCGATATCGCTCTTAGGATGGATATTGTTCCTAAAATTGATTTTTTCTTATTTGGGATTAATTTTAGCTGTTAGTGAATCACCCCCCTGGTCCCTTTTACAGGACTTGCAGCTGTAGGTTCTCTGATTGTATACCAATAACCCTATACCAATTTTCATTGCACTTTTGTTAAAAAATAAAAAATAAATAAAAATAACAACATTGCATTCAATTCATAAAATGCAATGAACCCTATACAATGAAGTTGGAAAATCATTAACATTCTGGTACAGTTATCAAAATCACAAATAGAAAAGGTGACATGTTTGGCTTTCTGCACATTTTGACAGCATGGAATCTATGATTAATACAGTATGCCTCTTTATACACTGTTGTTTTATTTATATCTGTAATATAGTATCATTTGTAGTCACATGTCTTGGGGAATACATTATGAATATGGAGACTGAATCCAGATGGCATACTTCAAACCATCTTGTGATCATGTTCATGTTACGTCATCACGTTTCACAACCTTTTGTGAATACTAATCCTAAATTCATGAAGGGTAGGGTGTAACGTTTGTGAAATACCCCCTCTTATGGATGAGGTGTGGGGTTCGAGACGTGAGTATTCATAGATTTGCAATACTTTTTTATAAAGTGTCGGGTAAACTGGACCCGACACTTCGCCAGTAAGAGGGGAGTATTTCACAAATGTTACACCCTTTTTTCGTGAATTTAGGCTTAGTATTCACGAAAGGTCGTGTAACGTGACGACGTGACGTGAACGTGATCACACGATGGTTCGAAGTATTAAAGCCATCCTGATAGCATATATTTTTCTTTTCATCATCCTATGCAGTAAGACTGCCTGTTGTCACTATCAATGAAGACACTGGTCTAGCAAAGCTTTCATCCACAGAACACAGATCTCTGAACATTGTCAACCAATTTGCTGCTACCACATTTTCTGTCTTTGATGAGTAAGTCATGGCAGGTCAAAGGTCACTAATTCATGGTGATGTCGTTAGTAGAGATGGTAATGTTGCTGGTATGGTGATGGCAGATTAGTATTTTGGGTTGTGTTCTGATGATGTTGATGATGATGGTGTGTATTGGTACCTGATTTTTAGTCAGTTTAATGCACAACACTTTTCTTGCTGTCTCGTTCATAAGTGGCCATATCATGGTGTGTTTTCATTCTTTGACACTCAAAATATGAGAGATATTATCCTAGGTGTGGAACTCGTTAGCATCTCTCTAACAATGAATGATGAACCAATGTGAATGAACTTCTCTGCTCTGTTTATCTTTCAGCACCATCCTTTTGGTAGACCCAACAGTAGAAGAAGAGGACCTAGCAACCGGACAAATGACAGTGATTGTCACTCAGGATGGAAGGCTGTGTAACATTCATAAACCAGGTCAGTTGTCTGATTTTGAAACAAACTATATGAAAACTGCATTGTCAAGTTTAGCACTGGGGGTAGTTGTAGTATCATAAATCAGTCAGTACTTCCTCCAATGTAAAGGTATGAATTCAGCATTCTTTTTATTTTACTTCTGAGCAGTTTAGGAAATTTAGGGAGTATTAGACAAGTCTGTGATGAAGAACTGTTGAATGATTAGATGAACTAATACATAAATTCATAATTCTTTGTTGTTGTTAGGTGGGACACCACTCTCATCAGACCAGATCCAGGACTGTATTGGTAGAGCCCAAACCAGAGCTAAGGAGGTGTATAGACTGATTGATGATACACTGGTTAGCATGGAGAGATGACCTTTACATCAGAACTGATAAAGACATGTACTGAGCTGATGTGGTGAATGTCACATAGAGACATTGTCAAACCTAACTTACTTTAGAGACTGGTCAAGTTGAGCTAATTTTGTGTAACCAGTCCCATGCAGTGGTTGGCAAATCCCCATCAACAGTTTTGAGGACCAAACAATGTGTTCATACTAAGAATGTCTACCGGTATTTATTTTTTCCTGAAACAGAAATAGGTACCTGTATTGTAAAGTGAACTCATAAGAAAAACATTTTTACGCCTGATTCAACAATGAAACAAGGCATTTTTAAAAAAAATTTCACTCTTGAAAGTTCATTGATGACATTTCCTTCAAAAATCAGTGGCATGGAAAGGGTACCTTGATTGTTATAAAACAATAAATTATGATAAAGATAGTATTGGGAATATTGCTCACCTATGCAGAGTCATTGTTAAAGAATTGTCTGAGTTCAATGTTCACACTTTTCTATGTGTCATAGGAACACTTTCAGACATTAATTTACTTTTATATACATGTACATGTACACGTGTAACACAAGAAAAAAGTGGGAGTATATCATTTGCTTAAAGGTGCTATTAAACATCAGAAAATACTTTTGCATTTCACAAGATAACTAAGAAAAGCACATGGCAAAATAGTTATCATGAGATAAAACATTCTAGAGAATCGTTGCATTTTTGTTGTTGCAAAGTGGATGTATGAAACAAGGTATGAAATGGTTATCTTTTTGCTTTACACACTTCCAATTCCTCACCCCCATTGTACCTAAATCAACCACAGGAAAAGACTGGAAAATGTTAGATAATATCCTTTTTGGATGAACGCTCAGTATTGTAACATACACATACTTTCCCTTTCTTCATCACCTTTTGTCCATTACAAATATTTTAGCTACTGTGTAGTTAATGTATTATGTAAAGTTTAATAAAGGTTTCTTTTGATATATATTGAGAACTGTGATTTTATTATTTATACCGTACTGTCACCAGTCTTGGCGCACCCTTGTAATACAACTTCATTGCTGCAACGCCCTGTGTCAACTGCCCAAGTTTCTCCGGAGCAAAATGAACGGATGCGATTGGCTAGCAGATATTGTACCAAAATGAATAAGGAACAACTATGCGGCATTTTGCTCGCTGCCGATCGTGCAAAGAATGATGGCAGGCAAAGTTCATTTCAAAATAGATTTATCCACGGGGCTTTTTTATGTTCTGCTAATTTTTTTGTAAAATAAGAACTTCCTCTTTAGCAGACTGAAACAAAATAAATAATATGTAACATATTTTCTGTTTTCGATATAACACAGTTTAAGTTTCATAGATGTTGGCCAGACAAATTTTTTGCATGAAAAATACTTTGGAAATTAATTATCTTTGTTCAAAGTTGGCTGTCTTGTCGAGAATGCCTATGCTCCAGTCGTGACACGCCATTCCTACAACACACATGACGTAGGCAGCCCGACAAGCGCATAACAGTGTGCATGTGCAATCCCGCAAAGATAGCCAGATAGCTTCCTGTGTATGGTTTCGTAGCGCGCCGTGTACTAAGTGAATATTTTTACAACAGAGTGATTTATCTTAGATTAATCCTTCCTTCGCAATATTATTTGCGAAGGTTGCGGCACCACTGGAGTAATGTGCGGCGACACTGGAGCAGCAGAAGCCCCGTAGAAGCACCGCAGTAGCATTCACGTCGTAGAAGCAAGATGCAATGTTTTAGGCGGATTTTATTCACAAGCATTTTCGGCATCGAATGGTGGGTGATTCAACAAACATGGTATTTTCTGAAAATTATCAATCCAAAACTGGTAAACCCCTCCATGACTGGTGACATTACGGTATGTTGCTGTACATGTACTCTAAATAATAATAAAAACAAGTTGTAACATGGAAGCAGCAATATGATGTAGGAGAATATTATTTAATCTGTTTGGTGTCTTCATCTGAAATCTTCCTCTCTTTACCACCTTCATTCCTCCCTCCCTCCTCTCTCTCCATCTTTCTGTTTCCATCTGTAATTTCCTCCATTTAAGCCAGTACACTTAAATCTACTATACACTCTTTCTCACTCTAATAGACACATTTGCACACATGGATATTGTCTAAAAATCAGCAGATTTTATTTCAGTACTCAATAAAACTACTGCTTGGTAAACTACTTGGCCTCTACAAAACTACATGTACTTACAAATGCAGTTGTTAAGTCATATTATCAGCATTAATAAATATGACTGGAAGATAACATAGAAGCCATACTGCATCGGCTTTAAATTAATACTCAATACTAAATTCTATTGGTAAAATTTCTTGTATTTTTGGAAGGAGATAACTCTGCCACTTCTGTTGTGGACTATATACGTACTACCAGTTCATATAATTTTATCTGCTTTGGCATGCTTATGATTGCCTCTTCAGACAAACTGATAGTGATTTTTATCTTTTATAAAAGAGAGATGGCCAACTAATTTCTTTACAAAAATTTTCTGGAGCAAAACTGATGGAATGTAGGGTAACATATATTCTCATACAGTGGAACCTCGCTATGAAGAACACTGTTATAACAAACTCTCGTTATAACAAGGTGATTTTGCCAGTCCCACTATTGTTTTTTAGCCCTGATATAACAAGGTTTCGATATAAAGAGGTACCTTCCTTGGTCCCAAGGAGTTTGTTATAACGAGATTCCACTGTATAGATATAAAAAGTAAGACGGACACAATATAGTTGGAGACAAACGTTTGTGATTACCTGAAAGTGTCGTACTTCAAGAAATGGTGTATTTGGGGGAACTTCTGAATTTCAGCCTTGAATAAATAGAACTTCATGTGATGTATCAGTATCATGTAAGTCCACTGGAAATTACGTCTACTCTCTATTAATCTACTCACTACTAAAATCATCCAATGTGGTGAAGATACAAACATAATAAAAACCATTGTTTAAACCCACTGAATATACCATTGATTTGGTATAACACATTTGTCATGGACCCCAGCTCAAATTAGCTTGGGCACTATAATTAAATGGTAAAGAGATTGACAGCCAGTTGCTATCATTATCAACACAGATATATCATTTTTTGTCCTTTTTTCTAAAATGGATAAACTCTGAATGAAATTGATGTCCCGATCGTCATGTACATGCATGTAAAGCAGGGTAAAATTAATGTTGCCCATTGTTTTCTTCTCTGAGGTAAAAACCTTTGAAGAAACATAATCCTGGTCAGGAATAAATAGTTAAGTGCAGAGGAATGAATCTATTCAATTGCCATGAATATCAAAGAAGTATGAACTCTGAATAATGACTTAAAATGGGGGATGTTTAATTTCAAGTGTAAGTAAATACATACCCTTTTCTGCCAACTCTCAATATTCTTGTTGACAAAATTCACATAGCTTTATTTTTTCAACACTTTCTAATACATACATGTATATAGAGATATGAAATACAGGTAATGATTGCTGCGAGTGCTATGTTTAATATCTACAGATTTTGATACATTATTTTCTAATGCTGGTGTGTACCGGTGTATATATTAAAACATACAAGCACTGACAATGAATAAAAATTACAAAATTTGTTCATTGCAAAATTGATAATTGCTACTACAAGTACTTTAACTGACAAACACAGATTTTAATTTTAATTAATATGTACAAGATTTAAAAAGAAATAATGTTTTATATACTTTCTCACTTTAAAAGAAAACAATCATAAAATAAAATTATATAAAATTGTAGCTGAAAAATAATTTCCTGACACCATCTCTTTATTTTGTCAAGGTGGTTGGTAGCACACTTAACTTGCATGACCTATAGGTATAAAAATCTACACCTTTACCATTTCAGCTTTGGTTCAAGCTGATTTGTGTGAAAGCAGAAAAATAAGAGAAACGGGACGGTGAAAGTTTGAAAGAAATCGGACAAAGAGTAAGCAAGTTAAGAATGTTTGAAAAATGAGATCACTACATCTATGCGAAACTCAAATTGGTAATTTGGGGAATCGATTGTTACGTATTCATGGTCAACTCTCCCATTTGTTGTACATCAAAATAATAAATTCTGTTTTTTTCCTGAGCGCCTTTTCCCTCGGGGCAGTAATCAAAATATATTGTAGGTATTATATTTTTATAGGTTCTCTATGAAGAAAAAGATCAACAAATTTATACATTTGGAAAAATTGACATTTTAGTTATTTCGTGTTTTGGAGCGAATGGGAAAGTTGATCGCCACTACATCACAGTGACACAGTGACTGTTCCGATTCGGCCAATTAAAAAACTTCCCATATGTATAGAGATTACAACTTTTTAAAAATCACAACTTTCATATTGTTTGTCCAATTTTGGTAAAACTTTCACCAATCTACTTCTCTGATTATTCTGCTTTCACACGATTCAAATTATTATAAAGGTAGGATCGCCCTTTAAGTTTTTCATGATGTACTGCAAAGTAACTCTAAAACATTATGGGGTGAATGAAAGAGAATATTATTTCTTACTCTCACATCTTCAAGCTTTATTGAGCACACACTAAACTCATCTTGGTAGAGTTCATCTATGCATGCAATGAGTTATCCTGACAATATCTGATGCACACCATTTACAAGTTTGTAAGTCATGGCTGGGCAAACTAATAAATATGCTTCCTAAATCATACTGTTTTAGTCTCTTTTGGAAATAATCCATGCTACTTCCAATTTTCAGACTCTTAAAGTCCAAGCTATGCTCTATTGATCAATGTTGCATCAAAAGTGTGCTACTATTTGTAGTATGTCTACAGTACCATCCATCCATACCTTAGACAGCAAACCATGCCCAACAATTAGAAATAATGCACCAAGGAGAGCAATTTTTTTTCTTGAAAATGACACTGCTACTGACACCATGAGATTTGCTCCAATGGAGGATATTTCATGTCCAAACTCAAAGCATGAGACTTGAAAATTCATTGACGATTTTTGTAATTGACACAAAAGGGGTTCACATTGTTAGAAGGAATATGCTTTGAGTTTCACTGAGGAGGGGTAGGGGTTGCTCGTTGCTTTTTACCCTTGCCTTTCAACAACTGCTGCTGTTGTTGCTGCTGCTGTTGCAACTGTTGCAGTTGCTGTTGCTGCTGTTGTCTGAGAAGTTGTTGCTTCTGGTAAGCAGCCTGGGCTTGTTGCTGCTGTTTCTGCAAAGCATTTATTTGTTGGAGTGTTGCCTGAATTGGAAACACGCACATAGCACTGTAAATTTACATTCATTCCATTGAATATTTCCATGCTGCGACAATTGTGCAAAGATCACCTGCACGGCATCAACTTTACAGATTTTTACTAAATTCAGCTTTGACACAAGGCAGGGTATTTTACATACCATTGTGATACAATCCAACATAACCATCAAAGATTTAGCCAATGTCAAGAAGGCAAATAAAGGTAGCTTTCTATGTCCTTTTCACCATAGCCACAGGCACTTTAACCCCATAGAGATAGATAGCTGTTTATGTAGGAAGTATTTTGTTGTATGTTATAATAATCCAGTTCGTAATTAAACTGACAAACGACCCCAATTTGTATGTGCATGCACATCTATTTTGGTGGACATGCTACTTGTTTGACATACTGGTGTAAATTTGAACTGGTTTCTTACGTGTGCATGTCTGGTTCAAGCTCCATACAAGAGCACACACAACACAAGCACAAAGCAGTCGCCCACACAGGATATATTTTCAAAGTCTATCTTACCTGACCCTGAGAGGTAGTAAGCTGTTGCTGTTGCTGTTGTTGCTGTTGCTGCTGTTGCTGTTGCTGCTGTTGCTGCTGCTGCTGATTCTGTGCAGCCATTTGTTGCAGCTGCTGTTGCAGTTGCTGCAGAGTTGCTGGGTTTATTTGGCGCTGCTGAAGGGCAGTGTTATATAGCAATTGCTGCTGGCCCTGTAAGAGTAACGGTATTGATAGAAATATTTTTAAAAAAGTTCTCTACAAAAAAAGTAGTTCACTTATAGGTACTGAGGGGTGTTTCATAAAGCTGTTCGCAAAGTTACGCATGACTTTATGAACAACTTGAATATGAAGTGCCAGATAAGATGCCCAAAGTTTTTTCCTGATGTTTTAACAAAGTGTGACTGTATTTCCAAAAACCTCAATTAAGTTATGGCAAAAAATATACTTTGCATTAAAAATGTTTTTTTATAATAAGAATATTAATATTAATCTACATCTGCACAGTTCAACTTTAGTTGATGCAGTTAAAAATGATTGAGCATCCTATTTGGCTTGTCATATTTAAGTCATTCGTAAAGTCATGCGTAACTTTACGAACAGCTTTATGAAACATCCCCCTGCTATATAAATTTTCACAGCCAAGTCTTGCATCAAAATGGCAGTCATAATATAGATATATTGACTGCTATGAGAGGCATAGTTGTTTCTATAGGCTCAAGGGGACATTACATCCTGAATCATAGCAGGATGTAAGGTCCCCGAGAGCCTATAGAGAGCCTATAGAAACAACTGTGCCTTGAATGTTGAAGCAGTGAATATATCTTTTATATACTGAACAAAGCCAGGTAAGAGTCAAAGAATACATGTGCTACTTACCAATCATGGGGTCCTCACATTCAACAATCATCATCAAACTGTTAATAAACTATAAAAAAAAAATCGAGATAGGAGATCGCAGGTCTTCTGCGCAAGTTACCTAAATTTAGCGATCAAAATCGCTAAACCAATGGGGATTGCAGGAAAATTTAACTATGCCCGTGGGAATAGTTCATTTTTGCGGGCATGGTTAAAAACACGACTTTACTTTCAACCAATCAGATGACAGGATAAGGAAAGATTCTGAGAGTAAGGGATATAATGATGTCTAATGAGAAGAAAATCAACTAGCAAGTAGAGCATTATTACATATAAAGGACCATATTACAGCAGTACCAATATGTCTGAAATTGTTTGATTCCATAACTTCATCCTCCCAATCAGATATGGATGATCTGTAAAAATGTGAGTGATAATTTGTAGTTCTGATTTCTTTGTGTAAGTAGACTTTGGAGTACAGTCTAAACACTTTAAATTTTAAGAAATGGAATTCATGTACATTCCCCTTTTTTCATTTTTTTAAGTCAACTGCATTTAAAAAGAAAAAAAAAAGAAAGAAATAAAAAAACCTGTAAAGATTGAAATTGTTTGATTCCATAACTTCATCCTCCCAATCAGATATGGATGATCTGTAAAAATGTGAGTGATAATTTGTAGTTCTGATTTCTTTGTGTAAGTAGACTTTGGAGTACAGTCTAAACACTTTAAATTTTAAGAAATGGAATTCATGTACATTCCCCTTTTTTCATTTTTTTAAGTCAACTGCATTTAAAAAGAAAAAAAAAAGAAAGAAATAAAAAAACCTGTAAAGATTTTACTGTTGGTGTCCTCTTAAAAAGAGAGATGAGTTCTATAAAAGCTTTCTCATTATTTTTATATCAGTTTTAAAAAATATAATACAATTGAACCTCGTTATAAAGAACAATATTATAACAAACTCTCCTTATAACAAGGTAATTTTGCCGGTCCCACTTTTTTTATTCTATTATATTTTAGCACTGAAATAACAAGGTTTTGATATAAAGAGGTAATTTCCTTGGTCCCAAGGAAATTGTTATAACGAAGTTCCACTGTTGTAGAAATGCCTCCAGAAAAGGATTGCTTTTCAAGTGCCATAATGTATATACAGTGAAACCTGTCTATAAAGACCACTCAAGGGAGACAAACAAAGTGGTCTTTATGAGCAGGTGGGCTTTATGAGCAGGTGATCTTTATGAGCAGGTGATCTTTGTTTCAATGAGAAATGCTGTTCAAGGAAACAAAAATTGTGGTCTTTATGGACAGGTGGTCTTTCTATACAGGTGGTCACTAAAGCAGGTTCAACTGTATTTGATAAGTGGACTAACCTGAAGGAGAGATAGTTGGGCCTGGCTATTCCCTCCTCCTCCTCCTCCTGCTCCTGCTCCTGCTGCTCCTGCTCCTGCTGTCTGTGCAGCTGCAGCAGCCCTTAGCGTTGTATTCTTTAGATTTAAATTCATGAGCTGGGCTAGCTTGGCCTGGGTTATCTGGTTGCTCCCTTGACCAATGCTTACTTGCCCCTGTGCATTGGCAATGACAGCTTGGCCTCCTGTTCCTATCAGACCTTGGGTGCCACCTGTTTGGATCAAGTGAATTGAGCGTTTAATGTCGATGGAAATTTAATACCATGATTAACAGACTAACATGTGGTCACAGTTTTGAATGAACAATGCTATTTTAACTGATTGATTAATACAAAAGAATATGACGATGCACATTTGATTCAGAAACATTTGAAGACTATGAAGCAATTGTGTATCGGTAGTTCAAAGATAGATGAGAGGTCTTAAGAGAAATCTGAAATAACACCAGAACCAATTTTATCACAACGTGACAACCACCATATTCCATGCCATGCTACTTCCTGAATTTCATTAACCCTAAAAGGGCCGAGAGATTTTGGTTATGCCACAGCCGGGGGGGGGGTGGAATCCACCCCCCCCTAAGATCTTGACCGTCAACCGCGCGATAGCACCGAAAATCGGCACGCACGACACCCACAACGTAATCTACAAAACTGTATAGTTAAATGCTCCGAAATAATTTCACATTAATTATGCTAATTTATGCATGAAATCAAAATTTTGCTCTAAATCATTAAATAAAGCTCAAGAAATGCTAATTTTTGGTCTAGACATTCTTTCCAGTATTCTTAGCAAATATACTTGAAAAAAATTCGGTATCAAAATTGATTTCTTATGTATTTGATTGTATTTAAAACTTCTTATGTATTTCTTTGTTTTTTTTACCTTTTGTTTTTTTTTGTTTTTTTTTAAATTTGTCGGGGACACTTTTGCGATCATAAACAGCATAAAATAAATTAATTTTAATCAGTAGATGTAAAAATATTCATAGATTTCTAAATTTTGGCTGAAAACACATTTTGTATTGAAATCATACATGAAATCACGTTTTTGAGCAATTTTTGGTCTGACGTGCAAGTAACTTCACAACCCCATGCCTGGGCATCGCCAATTTGGTCTCAAAAGATGCGTGAGATTCGAAAGAAAAAAATCATGAAACGCCGCGGCGACTGCTTTGGGTGTTGCGGACATATCGCGAGAAATGTCTGGGGGGGGGTGGATTCCACCCCCCCTCCCCCCCCCCCCCCCCGGCCCTTTTAGGGTTAAGTCTTTGAATCTTTAGACACAAAGTTCATGAAATCTGGAATATATTTATATCTAATCACACAACTTTTGCAAGCTCAATATTTCAGCAGTAATTCAGATGTTTGGTAATTTGTTTACTTAGTACACAGGTGATGGTGTTTCTTATTTTCTTCCACCAAGGATAACAATGCAGTATTCTGGACCTTTTAATTTCAAAAAGAAGAATTATTATTTTATAGCAATGAGTCAAATGACATTGGGTAATCTTACTGATGATGTTGATAGGTCCAGTCAGTACATTAGCGGGAGCCTGGATAACACCTGACTGAGATGTGGTCGTCGAGGAAACCCCTGAGGATACCACTGTGATGACATCACTGTTAGAGCTAGCTGAGGTGGTTGATATCTGGATCATGCCTCCTGTCTGATGAGGGGAGAAACCTGGAAGGGTTGTCATGACACCGATGGGTGTGTTGATGATGTTGTTCCCTGATTGTGGAATACCACCTGAGATGGAAATCAATGAGAAGCATTGCATCAAAGTTTTAAGGAATGTACAACGGTGTTTGCTGGGATGAAGTCGAAATCCCCAGACTGGGAACATTCAAATGAATGACCTGCTGTGTCAATGAAATTGAACATAGTATATAAAAGGCACCTGTACTTTCAATACACTGATTAGGATTAGCTTCATTAAAGCTGACTAATCATCGAAATAATGTTTGAAATTTGCACTGTTCATGTTCAATATCAGTATACGGGTAAGCATGTGTACTAAAAGTTAGCTCAAAGTTAACTCCTGTGAAAACCTGGATATGAAATCCTCTTCCCATTAAGCTCTTTAATCTTTAGCCATTTGTATGTCTCATGCAGTTTTATGTATGTGATTTTATGTCCTCAAACAATATATATATACAAACTAGTATTTTATGTACTTCACTAATATTTCAACAAATAAAAATTTATGGAATCAAATAAACCGGCGTAGACTTCAGTAAATGCAGATACAAACCTTGCTGAGAATTGACAAGAGCCATAGCAATAGTCATAGCCATCTGATGATTACTGGTAGATGTAGCTGATCCACTACCCAGTGGAGAGGGGGTATTAGTCCTACCCTGGACCGGTGGAGGGGTAACTGATGACTGCAGAGAGGGGGTGGTAGAAGGTGGGGGTGTAGGAGGGGGGCCCATTGAACCTATGGGGTGAATGGAGATCAGAAGGAAAATGCTTAAATGGATATATTCTGTACATCCTGCAATTTTCATGTGCAGTATGGTACCACAACTGAGGAATCCGAAACATTTTCAACAAAATCTATATAAACAAGTACCGATCGATATGTAAATAAAAAATGAAAACTGCTGTAAGACATCTAGTACACGGGTAATTTATGACCATCATTTCCTTCATCCCTCCTCATTTCTTATAAGATTATTGATTAAATTTAGCTGCAAAAAAAAAAAAAAAAGGCAATGGCAAATATGTCTACGATTTCAAGCATTTACAAATGCACAATGACACTAGAACTTCACTGTTTAATACGTCACAATCAAAAATACAAAGTTTTGGAAAATATAAATCAAGAACTCATATAAAACTACATAAAACCAAGGGAACAAACAGACAAAAATACAATTTAAAAACAAACTTCTGTTTTGTAACTACCATATTGACTAGATAAGACAAAAATGTACTGGCATAACGAGAAAACAAATCACCAATAGAACAGATGACTAATTTGACCCTGTTTGACCTTATTTGACCTGACTTGACCTGATTTGGTAGTGTGCTATAGTAGCACGCATGAATCACCTGGGAGATTGGCTGAGTGAGCAGCCGCTGCCAGAACCTGACGGGCATCTAAACCAGACGGTCGACGCCCAAGGATTGGAGGGAGAGGACGAGAGGTAGCAACGGGCCTCTGGGCCTGCTGGGGGGTAGACAAGGGCGCCCTCAGTTGCCGAAGCTGTGCCCCTACACTGGCACTAAACATGGATACTATACAGTTTGATGTTTGTGTGTGTACAGGTGAATTTGACCATGATTTTTAAATGCGTGATTAAAGACCAATAGAATATATGAGAAATTATGTAAATTAGTTTGTTTTAAATATTTGTATTTCATAATAATGTGATGTGGTTTTGTAATGTCATCCATTGTGTAATTTGGGTTTCAGACAAAATGTTACAGTATTGCAAATTTTCATTGCAATCAAATTCAAGAAATGTAACATTGGAAATGTGTTACAATTTGAATGTAGTAATTTCAACATTGACAAAGGTTGCATCAAAGAAAACAAAAAGAAAAAGAAAGAAAAAGAGGAATACCAACATCACTTTCATGCCACAATTTTTCACAAAAGTTAACAACTAAAAAAAATGAACATTTAAAAATAGCAATGAAACTGAAAATTTTCCTTACACAGAACATGAATCAAATATTGAAGCATAGATCTACAAATAATAGCGACCACTTGTGGAGTCACTACTTGGTCCCACATGTATAACACACATTTTAAGTCAGTAATCTGTTATCCTTAATATTGTAAAACTTTCTTTCATATAATTCTACTTTCACACTATAACAGCAAAAGTCTAGAAATAAAATATGAATTATCATGCTACAGAATGAATGAATCCAGCAAAACAAAGTAAACAACAATAAAACAAGTAAAATTACATTAAAATAAATCAATAAAAACAAAGGTTTATAAATCAAGGAATAGGAAATATCTAGTTGAAAAAAAATTCTTTGCAAGGTAAATCAAAGTAAATAAAAACATATATGTCTGTAGCAATATAAGAAAGGACTAAACCTGAACATCCATTAATCAAACTTGACACAGAGTACTAAATGTGAAAGCATTGAATCTCTGACCACAAATCAATCTTTGCTCCAGGCCAAGCATGTGTCCAGACAAAGCCTAGCTCGGACCATCACTATTTACAACTAGACCCAGTTATTATCATAACAACCAAAGTAACCTAGTCCAGAATGAGTATGGTCCAAACTAGGCCTAGGCCTATTCTATAATAGACCTTTCCAGACTAGACCAGATCTAGTACATAACTAGCCCAGAGTAAGCAAGCTTAACTGATATGCAGGAAGCTAACCATTCACATACATGGATACTTTTGACATAGGTCCCTCATCAATCTAACATAACATAAATAGTGAATAAAACAAATTTACTTACCTGGTGGTGTTGATGGCATGGATGTAGGTGTTCCAACAGGAGAGGACAGTATGTCCTGCTGAGCATTGTTATTGCTGTTTGCCCTGGAAACAAGGTATGGAGATATCAAAAAGATTGGTTTATTGTAAATAAAACAAGATATGATGTTAAAGTATTGTGTCTAGTACAACCAAATTATCAGTAATTGACTAACATGACCTAGAATATGACTTCAAGCCCATTTTCATTTATATTTTCCTACTTGACAAAATATTTTTAAGGTAATATATGAAGAGATAACCCCATGGGAGAAAAGTCCTTCCATCAAGTCAATATCTCAACAACATGTGTTTCATACAGTATAACATTCCTATTAAAGCTCCTTTGAAGAAATCCCACACTGAAGAGTAAATAAACTCTTCACTGGATGGTTGGTTTCCATAAATTTCATGACAAGCAAGAGAAAACATAAAATTATAAGGAGGATGACTTTACTGCATTGTGAAAGAGGCTATGGACCAGAGAACAGAGTGATGCAAAGTCAATGTGGACTTACTTAGACTATTCCTTCTCCACACCAGCAACTCAAAGATATTTCATTAATTCCAATGGTCAATGCTCTAATGTTTCTCACCTATTAAGATATGCAGGAGGTTGTCTACCCATACCAGCCAAGCGAGGGCTAGGTATGGGTACGCTGGACCCTGCTGCTGCTTGACCTTGTACCTGACCTTGTACCTGACCTTGTACCTGACCTTGTACCTGACCTTGTACCTGACCTTGTACCTGACCTTGTACCTGACCTTGTACTTGGCCTTGTTGACCTCCAGTGATCTGAATGACATGACCTTGAGAGTTCACAGAACCTGTTATATTGGAGAACACAAACATCAATTCTTACTAGCCTGTAGAAACTCTTACTTACAGGAGAATCCACCACAATATTGTTATATGTTAAACAATAAGCCTGTTCTTAATCACAATCTGCGCATGTGCAGATAAAGGTCATTTGTACCGAGTACAATTGACCTTTATACGCTGTCATTTTGTATGCACCACGATGCGGGCACCAGTATGATTTTATGTGTTAAATCAGTAGCGCGTCCACCAAAACAAATGCGCATGCGCATACAAATTGGGGTCATATCAGGGTCATTTGTATCGCGAACTAATTACGAACTGGCTTATTAATCTTTGTATGACAATATATGGAAGCTCTGAATCAATTCCCATTTGAAGCACAGTTGTCTAACACACACACACACATGAAATTGTATAATTTCATTGAAACAGAGAGAAATAATGTCTCTGCAAATGCTGATAACAACTTTTTGGCAGAATATCAATGATACTGTATCATGGGAGAAAGTCTCCAACCAAACACAAAAGATTATACAGTGAAACCTGTATATAAAGACCGCTCAAGGGAGACAAGAAAAGCAGTCTTTATGAGCAGGTGGTCTTTATGTACAGCTTCCTTTAATACACATTTAAATGAGAAACACTTTTCAAGGGAAACAAAAATTGTGGTCTTTATAGACAGGTGGTCTTTCTATACAGGTGGTCGCTAAAGCAGGTTTGACTGTACTTTATTTACATTAATGAATAATGTTGGAAGACTTTATCCTTGATGTTGTTGATTCCGAAGTATCTAGTAATTTGTGTAATCATCAAAGTGTTATGCGTTTGCAAGAAGCCTGTGGTAGAGTAGATGACGTTGACATACCTGCTAATGCTGACTGCGATAGCTGGTTTGAGAGAGAGTTGTTCATATTGACAGCTGCAGCTGCATTCAGAGGAAGCTGTAGCTTCAAAGGCTGCTTAGCATCCATTGCAGGCATGTCACCCTGTAAAAGGTCAAATGTCATTTAACAAAATTATGTCATCATAATGAGTCACAATATAGAAGGTTTATTCTTGAATGTTTCTACAGAAAATACATTATTTTCATATTTCAGATCGGTATACTTGAGACATTTAAAACCACTCACAATTTCTATGCTAGTGCAATGCAGCAAATGATTAGCATACAGTATGCTAGTATTGAAATTGATATCAATTAATGGCATACATTTACTGGCATGCCAATGAAGTGAAATTAATAGGATAGTCGATCAAAAGAAGACAAAAAGATGCAAATCTATTCTACTCATGGGCACAACTGTAAAACAACTTATCTTTGGATGCTGTTCAAAATACCTGTGTGAATGAGCAAGTAGTAACATGTATTCCATAGCACTTTGGTATATATTCACTTACCCCTGCTCCTATCTGATTATTGCTGTTATTATTCTGCTGCAGATTACTAGCATCCACACTCCCTGTGCCACCTGTGGCAGTACGTGCCCCCTGGGTGGATACCGGTGCACCTGCATCACCACTACCCCCTCCTGCACCTGCTGTGCCCCCCTGCTGCTGCTGGGTAGACCCCCTTGATCCCTGCTGCTGCCCTTGCTGCTGCCCCTGATGTGACTGGTAGGCGGGGTTCTGGATCAGCTGGGGAGGTTGACCTGCCATGACCCGAGAGATCTTGACTGGTTGTCTAGTCTCCAAGGACAGGCTTTCTGTTAATTGTTTCAGATACCTGTAAACGGTAATAGCAAATGGTCCAAATTGAATAAAGCCTCAAATCACTGCAATCACATACAAATCACTTGGGCTTTCAGTCAATTGTTTCAGGTTCCAAAGCTACCCAGTATTATAGCTGAGTTGAACCAGTTGAAGATCTAATGCAAATGTTGTTAATGGATACAGTACAATGATCACAACTAAAATTTGATCTACGGAAATACATATAGTCAGATATCCATCCTCCCTTCAACCAAATAAAGAATGAAAGAGAAATTAACTTACCTTTGAGCATTTTGTAATGATCCAAGGTAGAACCTTGAGAGAGCAAAGAACAGAAACAAGACACAAAATTAGGAAAATTATGAGATCAAAATTAACAACTCCATTCATTTTATCTTTTTCCTTAAAGAGAATACATACATGAGCTATATAGCAATAACCAGCATCCTTTGGTCTTTGACATCATTTCACAATATATCAAATATTGACAGACTTTACTGCCGTTCATGAGTCATAAAGACAGGTCTAAAATATTCCATATTGCAGCTTAAAACTGTTGGACAACAGAAAGTAATTATAAGAGGTTGGGAATGTCTCTCGTAGTTAGCGGCCAGGTGATTGACATTCTTTTAGATGATTGGAATTTTTTAGGTGATCGGGCCGATTACCCTAATTATCTAGGCGTTTGATGTCTTTACGCCATAATAATATAATTTGATATTTTTAATATTTGTTTGGTGTACTGAAACAAGAAGGATTTGAGTAAAGAAAGAAGTACAGAATCTTTAGAAGGATTTCTTGGCAAATGATTTCATATCAGAATAATGTTGTAATTGCTGTAGTTTGAAACAGCGGAAGGATATTTTGATATTGGATAATGGATGCGAGGTTGTAATGCATCTAGGATAGGTGTGGTTAATTCATTACGTGTACTGACATTGGGGCGAGTCAAGCAGTAATTGTAGGCGGGCAGAGAGAACGAGTTTAAGTAAGTGTCTATTTTGTCTTATTTAATTGAAATGTGTTGAAGAAATGTAATTATAATAAGCAGTTACATATTTAGGAAAGTTTGGAGAGAAGAAGGGTTATTATAATGTGGATTTTAATCACTTTTATAGTTAGAAAGTTTGGATTGGTTCAAGGTGTTTAATAACCTTGATCTTTGACTTTTAGCATACTGGTATAGTTAGATAACTTTACAGAAAGCAAGTTTGATTATTTTTGTCACTTAATATCACAAATGTGTAGTATCGGAAGTCAGGAATTGTTATTTGGAGTGTTTACTTGTGATATTTTACTTTTAGAGATCTTAAGACAACACTTTCCAATTTGTGCAAAATAGGAGAAAGTTAACTTTATGAGGCCATAGAGGGCGTCCGCATGTAAACATTGTATTCAAAGATGGCGGCGCCCATGGTATGAATTGTATTGATAGTTACTTAATTAGAGAAGTGAACTTTTGATGATTTTATGAATAGTATGCCTACTTTCATAGAAACAGAAACTTAATAGGGATGATTGGTAAACCAATTTAATCATTGATTTGAATTGTATTTGATTTTAAGGTGAAACTTGAGGCAGGTACCAGAGTTTGGTACACAGTCTGGGACTGGGTCTGTTGGCTGGGTCTGTTGAGAGCTAGATGCTGGGTATGGTGGTACTGTAGCTGGTTCCCAGAAGTGGCTACCAGTATAGGCTTGCTTCTGATGTGCAGTTTTGTATTCTGATGTTTAGACTGGTATGAACTATTTATTTGTATTTCATGTATTTCTGAACTCCTAAAGATGAAGTACATTTGTTGAATGATGCATGTCATTGTTAGTATCAAGTGAAATTTGTATACATGTAGATATTAAAGTCATGATAATGCACTGAATATCTTGTTGGAGTTGATTGGTAAAAGAGTTTTTCAAGTAAACAGTGAAGTATTCTTGTGGATGAGAAATCAAGGATATGAAATTTGAATATTTGAATGAATTAATTTCTATCAGAGGAAGACAGTACAGAAATTAGACAATTTCTGTTTGTATCTCATAGATAACTGAAACCCAAAAAGGTAATTTTGGTCTTTTAGTTATGAATGTTTGGTTCTCTCTTTATTTAGCTCGACCAGTTAGCTAGCTGCACCTTGTGTTTGTTGTGGCAGGTTAGCAGGAAGATAGGCTGCAGACTGTAGTAAAAGTTGTGGTGTCAGCTTCTAGAGTTTGGTGGTGAATGACCACCAGTAGCCGTGGACCTTGGGTATGCATTTATACTAGTTATTGTAGTTATACTTGTAGTAAATACTAATTGTCATAATTATACTTAAAGTAAATAGTTGAAAGATGTCAACTGTAAATGTTCCATTTCAGATAATCAAAATGAAGATGTATTTGTTTCCATAGATAATCCTAATTACATGCAATTTACAGATATCGTTGAGATTTAATCTGGAGAAAGTGTTTGATAAAACAACTTAATGACTGAATGGAAATAGATACACAGTGTTAATTATCAGAGATGTTTAGTGGAAGTTGTGTCATTTCTCATTTGTGACATGAATTATGATGTAACTTTATGATGGTGTTATTTATCATTTGTATTTTTCTGTGTCATTGCAAGGTTTTTTAATTTGTCTTACTTCATGCTTCGATAAATTCATGCGAAGCTAAGATCTGGTGTCCCTGAGCTTCATTCAAGTTCACACTGGTCCCTAGCACGGTTCATTCCGGGTGTCTAACCCAGCCCAAGATAATCTACCTTACGACAAAACAATTTATTAATTATTATGCTGATAATGCAATTGTCAACATAAATCTGAGAAAACACCTCAACCTTAAAGGCATTGATTAACTTTGCCCGGGATTGAAAAAAAAAATCACTGTTCCAGCTAATGCTGTAATCATAATTGCAAACCTTTAGCTCAGACAGGAATCGCCGGAGTTTTATAAGCTGATCGGTCGTTTATATATCAAGATATTAACGATTGAACATTGATGTCGGGATAGAGTACCACCGAACCCTTAAGAACTCTTACGGTTGGCATACCTCGCTCTATCACAGAATACCGTACGGGCTGGAACCCCGCTCTGAAATCGCCAAGCGCTGGTGCTTGGTTTTTGTGACTGCAGCGCAGCGAAGAAGCCGAGCGACTTGCGCTAGCGATTGATCGCGATTTTCTCTTTTTTAGGATAGTAAACGGGTTCCATTTTCTCTCATACTTTCACATATCCTTAATTATATATGTAGTTAGAGGACTGCACACAATTCAATGGCATTTGAGCTGATTTTACAATTTTTCACAAAGTTAATCAATCACTTTAACATATTCATCTACTTGACAATCATTCTTACTTGGTAAAGTTGGCATTGGTTCTAGGATGTTGAGGATCATTAGGGTTGTAATTCCTATCAATGTACTGCTCTCCTTGATATGTTTGGTCTAGCTGACGTTGTTGGATGGTGACTCGGACATGCTGTAAACGACCATTGCCTCTCTCAGTCTCTAGGATCACCTCTTCAACAGGAATCTTAAAAAGAAAGAATTGGACTCTTCGTCAAAACGCTAGGTGGCAGTAAATGCATTCCTTTAAAAAATATAAATATGTATTTAATGATAACTGCATACATTTAATTTAAAATGAATTGCACAGTAAACATTATAAATGTTTCATGATTAGTGCACATGCTTCAGCCTTATCTAATTATTATCCTAACTATTTGAAACCGATTCAAACATAAACAGACGAATAATTCAGCCCAGCTACATAGAAATTATTTGACACTTAATTGCCTGGTGATCATAAGAT
Source organism: Heliocidaris tuberculata (assembly GCA_025618425.1). Classification (NCBI taxonomy): domain Eukaryota; kingdom Metazoa; phylum Echinodermata; class Echinoidea; order Camarodonta; family Echinometridae; genus Heliocidaris; species Heliocidaris tuberculata. The sequence goes on along the minus strand of CM046846.1, from coordinate 2,704,758 downwards.
TACTGGATAAATGCAATTTCCTGGTACATTTCCTAATTTCTGCTGATAAGGGGAGAACCTAGTTGATATCACCTTGCCATTTGAAAACCTGTGTCAGTAATGAATCCTACTTACCACTCCTCCGCTGCTTCTCTCTCGTGGTCTGTCTGAATGACTTGCAAACTGTGCAACCTGTTACGATACAAAAACAAAGCAATGCTTAGAGTTCACTGAATTTTGATTTTTATCACTCTACCTGCATGTCTCCTTCCATTTCAAAGAAAATAAAGAGAATACAACAAAAGAAAGTCAATACAAACAGAATCAACCTTATATAGAGAATTAGACATTGATACTGTAAAACCAGAAATTTTTGTGTGCATGAAACTTTCGCGACTTTCGCGAGTGGTCAAGATTCACAAAGTTTCATGCCGCGAAATAATAAAATCACAATTGAAACAACATAAGATTATTGCAATTTGCAAAAGTTTCTTGCTGCAAAATTGGCTGTTATTAATAATTCATGAAAGTTTCATGTCACCAAAGTTTCTGGTCTTACAGTAGATATATTGAATAACAAGACAGATACTTACAGGAACGCTATCTGGAACACCCAAGTCTAGATCTCTCTGCTTCCACATGTCTACACACTGAAAAAAAAAGACATTAAAAAACAGTGAAAATCAACATCAAAAGGTAAGAAATACTAACATCTCTCTTAAATTGAACTGAATCTTGACAAAAGTGTCAGTGGAAAATCCGGTCACTGATTATTCATTTGGGTTGATAATAATAACATAAAACAGGAAACAACCTGTAAAGATTTCTGCCCAACATATATGTGAATATTCATTTCATTCAACTGCTACATATAGTAAAATGTTGTATAATTGTATTGATATACTGCATTTGTCAGTTAGGACATAACACAGTGCTAGATCATTAAACTCTAATATCAATCCTATCCAAATTGAGCGAGAATACTTACTGGTTTGCCCACTTTGAGGTTGACTTTAGGAGGTGGTGCCCTCTCCTTCTTCTTAGCAAGGAAATCATGAAGCCTAAGACCTGGTGGCGCTGGGAAAGACTTGAATGTAGCTCGTCGGTTACGAGCTATCTGAGAATATCGCTTCATGCACCTAGAGAACAAGAAGTGAGTACTTTTCATATTATTGCAAGCTACAAATTATTTTATCACTATGTATTTTAAAGGCTGGTTAAATCGTAGAACAGATGTGACTATACTATCTGAGACTACCAGTTTATGAGGAGCAGATAAGAGCAGAATTCATAATGTAAGTACTCTTGATATCATTGGAACCCCCCAAAAAACAACAACAAAAGAAACCCCCAAAAGACACACACAAACAAAAAACAACAACAAACAAACAAACATACAAAGAAATCACACAAAAATCTTTTGTGTAGTCTTTATACATTATTAGAGGGGCAAAGTCTAAGAAAAACCAGCTCAAATGAAATTCCTTAAAACATTGTTATCAATCCTAATTAAGGAAATACAAAAGTGTTTGTCTGATAAACTCACTTTTTGAGTGGTCTTGTATTGAGCCTGTGTTTTTCCTGATGTACTATGTTTTCAGCACAGGCCACTGTTACAGATGGATCAAGACACAGAGGCTCTTGGGTGGTCAGAAGGAGCTGGCTTTCTAGAGCTAACTTATCATCCTGGTAAAAAGAATGAAAAGAGATACAAAGTAAATATTTTAATTACCATAGTGATGACTAAATACCCCCGTATGATTAGAGCTTCCATGATGATCATTAGCATCAGTATTACCATCAACATCATCATAATTACCATCATTAACACCAATATCATCTTCTTCATCCTAATCATCATCCTCATTATCATCATGATCATCATGATCATCATGATCATGATCATGATCATCATCATCACCACCATCAGCATCCTCATCATCACCATATTCTTAACTTACCATGCTCCATCTTGGATCATTACTTGTGATTGAGTTGATGTCATAAGCCAATGTCTGTAAAGATAAATATTAAAACAATTGTTACAAACTAAAATGAAAATACTGTATGCACTTGCCATTTAATAAAGTACGAAAAGGAATACAGAGGGAATTTGTTCCAAGGACCCTCCCCCCTTTTTTTTTAAATTCAACCCACCACTACAGTGTATCTTTATGTTCTAATATGACAACACTTTCACTGGAAATTGCTAATATATATGCTGTAAGCCTCTATGCACACATGCATTTTTAGTATGGTAGCAACATTCCCCCCCCCCAAAAAAAAAAAAGAAGGAAAGAAATGAAACAAAGAGGGAATGTGACACAAAAGAAATAGGCGACATATGCATACCTGAGGTGTTGGTCTGAGTAGTATGTGTTTGGAGTGATAGGTTTGTCCATTAGCTGACTGGCGATAGTCTCTGATTTCAGTCACCACACAACCACTGTAGAAAATGTTTGTATCAGCTTTATCCAGGAGCTCCACTAGTAAAGGAGGAAGCTGTCAGAATAGATGAAACAAGACCAGATATATTTACAGGTACCAGTTAGCTATTCATGGCAGGAATCTTAGATGCTTGGGTTCCATCCAACAAAAATTAATACTTACAAGCAAGTACACATTTGATAAACTCTGTCCACAACAGAAAGGAGCTCAACCCTGTTCAATATCATTTTCTCAAGTTGGACTAGTATCTTTTGGCTCACCTGAAGGCATTTTAGATTTGAAACACTTAATTTCACATCGGTCTATTCAAAATCTTGACAAACTCTTAAAACTCCTGTTGTACTGTACACAGAATAGAGCTGCATGTATCTTATGCTTAGCAATATATACTGTATGATAATTTGTAAAATGATAAGTAAATGGCATACCTCCTCAGCATCAAGATAATCCAAGAAGTCTGATTCCTGGAAAAATAGAGCAAAGTATGAGAGAAACAAATATTAACCCTCTGCCCAAGAGAATCGGGCGGTCCCTGTTATATTAAATCTATGAGAATTAGATTTTTTAAAGAATTCAGTAGACAACATGTTAATGGCAAGTAAAACAACAAGTTAAAAATAAATAAGTTGGAAAACATTTTTTCCTACATTGGAATGAAAGGATTCCCCAGAATAAACACCAGGGCCCGTTGCATAAAACTTACCGTTAATGGTAACTCTGCTATCAATGGTAACTACCATGGCAACATCACTCAACAGCCGATCAAAATCAAGGTTTCCATGGGAGTTACCATTGTTTTATGCAACGGGGCCCATATTGATATATTCACTATATATATTTTTCATGATGATTATAATCTAACTGAACTTATTTCACTCATCATCACCAATATCATTTAAAACCAGCAAATCAATTGAAATGTTACTTATAATTACATAAATAAATGTATGTGATTCACAGTATCTTAATAACTTACATCATAAGGCAATTTCAGGGTCTCAGTGTCTGTATGAAGAAAAGAGATCAAAAATGGCCACATATAAACTTTGCGTGACTAGAAACTTACAGAAAATCAACAAAAAAGTATGTATCCTTCAATGATAATTGAACAATAAAACTCTTTGGTTTCACCAAAAACTGTCTTATAATACATTACATTTAACAGAGAGCAATGAACATTATTACAAAATAAGAAATTTGTTCACACCATGATGTGGTAGCCTATCTGAAAAGATTGTTCATTCTTTCATTAACAAGAACTAGCTATTGAGGTGAAAAAAAAAAAAGAAATGGTGAAGTATAGTTAAATTGAATATCTACTCACTAAGGAAAGTGTCAGACACAAAGAGATCAGTACTGTATTTGAACTTTATGAAACTAAATATCTTCACTGGGGTAATGTTGTTTAAATATGACCTGATCAGCCTAGGAAATAATTTTTTTTTTAGGGGCTACTTTTTAATTTTATGGGGCTATTTCTTATACTATTGGGGCTACTATTTAAATGGAAAGTGCAGATTGGTTATCAATTTGGGTTTTTTTGTGATATTGCGATTGCTGCTACATTGGTACTACAATCGTACTATCTCATGCACAGGTTTACTTTACATCATACTGCCCAATTTAATTTTAAAATGTAGATTTTTTAAATTTTAACTTCACCCCCCCCATCATTTTTTTTTTTTTCTTCAAAATTTGAAGGAATAAATCAACAATAGGTCAATTTCACCCGAATTTGCTGTTATTAGGCGTATTTACCGCGGAGATGTTTATTTTACGCGAAAAGGCGGGCTTGGTGTGTATTTTTTTTCTCGCACATAATACTCCTAAATCCGCTTGGACGTACGTACGTACATATACACTGTGAATGCGCACAGTCTAGGGCGATTTTTCTTTTCCAATTTGTTTTTCGCGGATACCATCTCACTTGATGAGCATCGATCTCGCACGCGATAAGTAAAAAACCCCGTCATAAATCCACCGATTTCTTGATTTGTAGAACATTTTCGGTGACTCTGTTTCTCACAACCCGACTTAAGCGCCGCGTGCTTTGAAAAAATGGCACTAATTCCGCATTTTTTAGGCAGGCTTTGGCTTTGCAGATTGATTTTTTGAGGTGACTACGGACTTAATGTGGTAAGGGACAATTTCTCTGTGTGGTGTATCCGGTCGTAGATCTAGTGATAGTCTCATTACACGGATGATGGTAATTTTAGACCTATCATTGTAACAGTGATATTGCGTTTCGGAAAGGAAATTTTCACAGAAGGTGTCGCGCAAAGACTAAGTGAAATGAAGCTCTCGATGAATTTATACAACCCTGATATAGAATGCGTGTAGTTACTGTAGTATGCGTGAAAAAAAGCGCTATCTTCAGTTTCCATGTCGATATATCTGGCTATATTGTTGTCATTTGGTCTAGCGCTCACGATGCTACACATTCGCGATGTACTAAGCTCCGAGTCATCAACGAGATAATAGGTTGAATTTAGCTGCTTTTTGAGCATAATAGTGATTTTCTTTTGAATCATTGATGGGGGCGACTCATATGAAAACGGTCGCCCCCAAATATAGGTTTTCCAGCATTTATTGGGGCGATATGGGGGCCGACGAGGGCGAAATCGCCTGTCGCCCCCGTGTATTTCCCACGCTGCCTCTGATTAACCTTCGACCTCACCTATACCATCCTTGCCCCTGAGCATGAATGAGAATCCTTGATTGCCTGGGAACAGGTTGACAACTAGACAGGTCAGTTTGTCTCTCTTGGCTAGCTTGTCAAGCAGATGAGTACTGCTCTTCAGACTCTGAAAAAAAAAAATGGTTAAGGGCCAGTAAGAAGATTAAGATTAGTGAATTCTAGGGTTGAAGGAAAAAATCATTTCAAGGGTCCTTTAAACACAAGACATGAAGACTATTCAGTCTTGAAAACTGATACATAATGATGATAAAGCACTACCATATAAAAAAACAAACTAAGTTCAACTTTGCAATATATGTTCAAATATAACACAAGCTGATAAAGATGCATCATGTGTACCCAAATTTAGAACAGACACACATACCAACATAGTCCTTTGGTCTTGAGGATCGTGGTTTGGACTAAACTTGGGTATTCTATTAGGAAATTACATACATTGATTTAAAAAAAAATATTAACACCTGCAAAGACAATACTGACTATACTCCACCTATGACTTCAAAAAATAGGAGTTTGTGATACTTCAAAGATTATTTGTATATCAAGAGCATTCACTCATGATTTTCTCTCTCCATAACTTACTGGATCACTTGATTCCTTGTTGCATTCTTCCACATACAACTCCTGCAGACGCTGATGAATCGATTTCCTGCAAAGCCAAAGGAAATATTTTTCTGATTTTTCAAGCTCCAGTTAGAAATAATTAAGACCTATCCTTTGCTTTGGCCTCATAAGGAGCAGCAAATCATTTTGCAGGACTGAAAGTCCTGTCTGAGTTTCAAAGGAAATGCCTCAAAATCACAACTGGATTCTAGGCGAACTACCATCTCGAATACCACAATCAGTACTAGGCCTGAGTCGAGTCGGTCCGTCCACCGGCGCCCGACCGATGCAGCCGGTCACCGGTGCAATTTCATGCACACCGGCGGACCGATGAAATAAAGAAATACATAAGAAATTCACAGTGTCAAAGACTTTGAAAATTAACCAGTTTTAAGAACTAAATTTCCTTATTTATATTAAAACTTTCACATGATATTAAATTTCAATCCTTTAATCAACCAAGTGGGACTATGGAAATAAGATCACCGAGCAAGATTTCTCAATTTTCTTGCTTGAATTTATCGGCCCGTATATTATTTTTGAATTCTGTGTGAGCGCTGCTGGTACGATTCTGCGCACCTTGCCCCGAGATGGCGCTAACTCCAGGCTAACTCTAGTGGAGTAATTACGAGTTTGCAAACAAACAGATAAAAGATGGCAGTGCCCATACACGTATACAGAATGCAACAATATCATCATGTTACGGGCCGATAAATTCAAGCAAGAAAATTGAGAAATCCTGCTCGGTAATCTTATTTCCATAGTCCCACTTGGTTGATTAATGGTTTGAAATTTAATATCATGAGAAAGTTCTAATATAGATAAGGGAATTTAGTTCTTAAACTGGTTGATTTTCAAAGTCTTTCATTAACACTGAATTTCTTTATGTACCGGTATTTCTTTATTTCAACGGTCTGCCGGTCTCGCCGAAAAATCACCGGCGGACGCCGGTCAAAAAAAGAAAACCGTTATGACTCAAGCCTACTTGTAATATAAATATTATGTTCTTTTAAGATCTCTCATGTTTTCCCTCTTCAACAATCAAAAACATGCTACTTTCCCGATGCGGGCGGCGCGTTATATGCAGCTTTTTTGCACCGCATATTTTTTCATGAAATTTCATCGGTCCGCCGGTCTCCACCGAAAAATCACCGGCGGGCACCGGTCAAAATAAAAACCGTTATGACTCAGGCCTAATCACTACCCCCTTAGACAAACTACCCCTAACAACAATTACTCTCCTGACAACTTCCCTCAGTGCAGGGTAGTATTCTGGATACATACATTTCTATTTGCAGGTGAAAAAGGGGAAGGTTGGGGGGGGGGGCACAGAGCAAGAGAGGGAGAATCTTCTTTTTTCCAAATTTGATTTATTCCCTGCTATATATCATTTTTCACGAGAGTTACGTTAACTGAGAGGGGACATCTTATTTTCAATGAAGGTAAACCACTTACCATTTGCTTGAACCAGTGCTTTTAAATTTGGGCTTCCTTTCCACCGACTGTAGGACTTGCTGAACAATTACAAAAGAAAAAAACACATACAACTAAATTTGTACAGGGACAAATAATCCATTCATATATATATGAAGGAATATATTACAGAAGAAAACAATATTCAAATTCATTACATCTCTTGTATCCCAATTACATTTTACCTCCACTCGCTGGGAACACATAATAGCATGTACTAAATGTATACATCTGCATACAAAAAGCATAGTATTCAGCAGTAGTAAAGAGCAATTACATAGTCTCAAAAACACTTTCCTTTTTAAAATTTTTATTATACTCTAAAGCTTCATGAAAGACAAGATAAATCCACGTATCTGTCCTTTTTTTCCAGAATTAATGCATCTGCTGAACTATCAATGAATGTAGCTGAAGCAAATCAAGCAACACCAAAATTTATTTTGTATGAGATTCAAAGAACCAAACATCTCTGTTCTTCATCAGGAGTTCTTTAAAAATGCATTAATATATATAGCAATTTTACATTGGTTGATATCTTAAGAAGGATTTTCCATCTTTCTATTTGATCATGCTACCATTTGGTACTTAAATTGCAAAAAAAAAAAATAATAATAATTACCTCAGCTTGCAAGATGGCCTCTTCTAAGCTGGAGGCCTGAATAAAGAGAAAGAATGAAAACAAAATTTATTAGAGCAAATGTGCAAGTTAGCAAAAAATTCTAGCTACAACAACGAAAGGTCCTCACTTTTCCAGATTTTCTGACAAGGATTAAAACTGGTCATCAGATTTTACCAGTTTGCTGAAACATATTAATAAATCTTTCCAATTTTCAGCAAAAGAAAAAAAAAATTGTGACAAGGCTAAATCTATTAATAGGGAAAACTAATCTTAATATCTTGGCCATCTTGTAAAATATTTCATCGCTCATTCAGTATGTACACACACTTGCATGTAAAGCCTTAGGTGTGGAAAGAAGTCATTTATACATGTACAAGGCTATCTAAGTAATCTAAGTAACCGCATCACCGTATATATCCTAACTGTACCATAGTTAGGACAAATGCCCAGAATGTTTGTCATAATTTTATTTTGAAAAGCAATCACTCTGAATTATATATATATATATAGATTTATTTTTCTTTCTGCAAAGAAGACGTTCCCACTTACAGGCATTGCACTATCCTGATCGGTATTGGAGGGGCTTAGGCTGCGCATGTATGTCGTGCCAGCTGAGAAGCCTGTTCGATGCACCGAACAGGGCTGGCCAGAAAATACATAAAAACAGCTATGATTCATGCCGACAGCTTGTCATGAGTCTCCCCCATATTGCGCAAAATCAATGCAGCATAGCATGCACAATAAGACTAGACATAGGCATAAATATTCAAATTTGAATGACGAGTGCCGCTAAACCTAAAACAACAACAACATCATTGCTCACAATGAACTGCCACTGTGCAGAGTGAATTAGCCACATGAGCTTGATGTCAATGTCAAATAAAAATTTGATATTGATATTGAACGTATATACTGCCGTCTGTGATGGTGTGAGATATTTATTACCACAAATGAATTTAGAATGCTACGTCGGAACCGCTCAGCATTACACTGCTGATCTCGCCATCTTTGTAATGCTAATCGCACAGCAAAAGCTTCAGATAAGCTTGTACATGTATAAGTGCATGTGAACGGTAAAGTAAACATGGTAAATCCATATCGATGTCGCCATAAATTGTATTTTTTTCATGTTTCTCATGATCCGATTGTTGAAGTGGTTGGATGAGCTGAAAGAGGAAGATTTTAGCAAAATCCGATGGTGGTTTGCAAGGTTCACCGTACGTGGAAATGGAAGAATCTTGCCCACTTTTTTTTTTGTGTGTCTCTCTCCGTAGGCGAGATTGCTTCCCCTGTGATATGTGTGGCTTGATTTTCAATGTCAAATTTTTATAAAACATCATGCATCAAGCCCATGTGGCTAGAGTGAATGAGCGGTGGCTAATTTCACAAGAATGCCATTTTCTTTTCAAAAGTTTAAAAAAAAAAATTTACAAAAAAATTTAATTAGACCTAGATCCTAGATCTAGATCTAATAATAATAATTTAAAAAAACAACCAGATCTAACATGTCTAACGAAAATAATTTTCAAGGGTATAAAAAGAAAATAGTCTAATTATATATTTTTCAAGGTGTTATGACAAAAACAATTCCCAATTTTGAAAGAAGAGCTGTTGCAATGTCAGTTTTTTGCGACAAGAAATGAAGAAGAGCGCCAACTCAATCATCATTTACCAACATAACAACCACACACTCAACACAATGTATGGGACTACCATCTCATAAGGCGATCAAATTCATTCGTCATTGCAACTAAAACTGGACCAGCATGAAATTATCACATCATTAATTATCAAATCACAAATCTCAAGAAGTTGATGACATTCAAAACATGTAGAATCTGCACAAACTGATGCCAAAACATGAAAAATGAAAGCATTCAATATCCTTACCATTTTGATTTTCTTTCCAGCAAAGTGAGATGAAGTTAGCACATCTAAAAAATGAAAATTATTGAAGTATGGTGGCTTGGCTGTACAACCTGGGTCCTCTTCATAGAGATACATACTAATATAGTATGTATCTCTATGGTCCTCTTGCATAAAAAGTTGCGATTAAACGCAACTCAAAAAATTAAACGCAACTCGATTTTAAACCAATCAGGATCGCGTATTTGGGACTTGCGTTTAATTTTTTGAGTTGCGTTTAATCGCAACTTTTTATGCAAGAGGGCCCTGATCAATGTACGGTAGGCCACACATAAGTAATTCATCCGCTCGTAATGCATGCCCGGGGGGGGGGGGGGGGGGGGGGGGGGGGGGGTACTCACGTATATTGGGTATACTAGGATGTGCCGCTGGGAAGGGTGACTTTTTGAAGAAAGATCCTTAGACATGGGTCCCCCTTTCATTAAAAAGATCCTTAGACATGGGTCCCATTTTTCCCCAAAAAATCCTTAGACATGGGTCTCTTATCCCGGCTCTTATCATTTGTTTCATTCCTCTCTTTTCTCCCTCATTTGTCCGGGATTTTCGGATTTGCACCCAAATACTCGAGGTAATCGAGCCTACATTGTAAATGCCTACTTCGCTATACGTAGAACGTACCCCGGAAGTACCACATTATTTATTACTTTATGTGCGCTAGGCGCCAGGCCAAGCGCCCGAGCTTGGAATAGGGGATATGGATCCGAGCTTCATACTACGAATTATAGAAAATTTTGAACTTCATCTGAATCATGAAAAAATGATCAGAATTATGAACTGAATTTCATAAGTTAACTGATCCCAGTTATTTTATATCAACAATTAATCTAATTTTTTGTCACCAAATTGTATTACCTCATTCTGTGTTGTTACTGCTTGCATATCCATTTTTTAATGTTTGTTTGTAATTTGTATTGTTATTGACATACAAACAAAAGGAATTTATACAAAGAATTCCATTGTGGATGCAGTATACATACTGACATCCAAATGCATGTTGACTTCTGTTAATGTGTATATCTGTGTAATCTGAGTACCCCCCCCCCCCCCCGGGAATGCATGCCGGTGAGGCGGAGCAAAGATGATTTGAAATTAATTGATTAGAAATATTCATATAAAATTGATTCATTGTTCTCAGTAAATTTAAAAAGCGTAAATGGTGTTTAATAAACATACTCTTTCCAATTTGATACCTTAGCTGAAGTTGGCTAGCCTTTTATCATTTTTAAAGGATTTATTTTATCACTGGTGCACTTCCACTGTTTCAATGTACGAATGGGCAGAAATTTCGGCTAGCCTTGTTTCAGCCTAAATATCTTTTTTAATCGCTGGGAAAGTGCCCAAATGAGGTACTTCATTTGGGAGATTTTTATATTTTGTCTCTGTTTTGTGAATTTAAACGATTTATACCCAGGGGTTTTCAAAATATGATTTTTAGACAACCTTCGTTATAACACGTGAGTGAATGGGGCCATGAATTACTTATGTGAGCCCAGTACATGTAGGAGTTTAATTTCTTTTTTTTAATCTCACGAAAATAATGTGCAATGGCTTAAAGTTCATATCTTTAAGTGATAATTAAATGAACTGCCTATTTTCTTTGGAATATGATTCAAACAATTAATTAAATCAGTAGCAGATAAATGCAAAAATTATCTAATTATTTTTCATTTTTTTGTTTATAAAGAAAAACCTTTTACTGTGTCCACTGTAGGATCTCCATTTTGCAATTCCATGTCCGCATGTTTAAAAATTTCGATTTTCATTAAAAAGGATGACAGAATTTATCATTTAAAGGGACCATGCAAATATATGAAAGAGAATTAGCATAAATCCTAAATACATGACCTTGGGCACTCATAGGCCTTTGCTTCTGTGGGACTGTGTCCAACATTCACTGTTGCAGCAGTCAAAAACAGACAACAAAATTGCTCTAAGCAAGATTTAATTTTCTTAAATTTGCTAGATTACCCGATTCAGGGACTCTTCAACTCTTACTATGCCACAAATTTGGGGATTCAGAGTTGAAAGTGAAATTTTAAATAATTATTTTCCTCTCAGCATGTATGAATGATCTAGACTGGAAAAAGGCCCTTATCTTCAGATAAGCTTGTACATGTATAAGTGGACCTTGGGTTGTTTTTCCCCCCTCTTTCTTGCATTCTCACATTTCCTTCATTTAGAGAAGAAAAATCTTTTGATAATCTGTATAATCTTACTTCAAGTTCAGAGAATTTTGATATATAAGAACCAGCCTATTGTTTAAATACATGCCTTCCTTGACTTTTGACTTTACAAGTGATCATTTCATCCAGAAGTTAGTCTTATACTTCCACAACTTCACTGCATACCCATAGCTTCTCTCCTATAATCTTTCAATCTCTTGCTCTATATCTTTTTCTCCCTCTCACGTGGATCAATCTCTTCCTTCTTTACACTTTTTCCCCCTCACTTTCTTCATATACTGTTACAACTTCATTACTAAATTTCACAGCTGTACTCTGCCCTCGATCTTCACTCCTAAATCTCTCTTAGATAGCTTAGCAAAACACAATGGCATTAGTCTGGGAGCCTGTCCCGAAATAGTCACCCCATTTTACCTATAAGATTTGACCCCATAAAGTTACTTAGACCATCTAAGTCATTGACAAAAAGGTTGTCAGCCTGACCGTAGCCGCCGGGTTAAGCCCCCAGAGCCCCAAAAAGGGACCCCAAAGTCGGGTCGATTTCACCCCATCTCACCCATGCACCAAACTTTGTCAGTAGGAAGTAGTATGACTGGACATTACAAAACACAAAAAACTGACAAAAATTTCTGTCGGGATGGGGTGTCAGACGGCCCCTAAAAATTGGGGTAAATTTTTCCCCTTAAAGCCCAGAGACCAAATTTTGTCAGAAGGAAGAGCTATGGATGTACATTCCAAAAATATAAAAACTGACAAAATTATCCATCGGGAAGGGGGTGTCAGACCCCCTGAAATTAAAACCCCAAAGTGCCCTTTGACAATGCTTTGCCCCCCAAAATGCTTTGTATGCCAAGAAAGACCATTTCTTACCTTCTGACTATGATAATTCATAAGTGTTTCATTCAATTCACTTTAAATTTTCATAACATAATTTTGAGTGTAATCATCTTCTTGAGGTGCAATTTGGTGTTAATTGGTATTTTGGTTAATAATTTATTAAATTGTGAAAAATGTATTGCTTTCTCAAAAGTAGCCAAAAAATATTGTCAGGATTATGTAAACACAGCCATTGACCATCTGACAAGGCATAATAGAGGAGCTTGCTTGGTATCTGTGCAATTAACACATGAATAGTACATTTCAGCCTGGCAGTCACATACCACAGATACCTGAAAAGCTCTTCTATTATGCCTTGTCAAACAGGTGAAGATGGACAATGGGTGTGTTTACATAATCCTGACAATATTTTTTGGCTACTTTTGAGAAAGCAATACATTTTTCACAATTCAATAACTTATTAACCAAAAGACCAATTAACACCAAATTGCACCTCAAGAAGATTATTATACTCAAAATTATGTTATGAAAATTTAAAGTAAATTGAATAAAACACTTATGAATTATTATAGACAATTCAATAACTCATTAACCAAAAGACCAATTAACACCAAATTGCACCTCAAGAAGATTATTATACTCAAAATTATGTTATGAAAATTTAAAGTAAATTGAATAAAACACTTATGAATTATCATAGTCAGAAGGTAAGAAAATGGTTTTTCTTCCCATACAGAGCATTTTGGGGGGCAAAGCATTGTCAAAGGGCACTTTGGAGTTGTCATTTCAGGGGATCTGACAACCCCTTCCCGATGGACAATTTTGTCAGTTTTTATATTTTTGGAATGTACATCCATAGCTCTTCCTTCTGACGAAATTTGGTCTCTGGGCTTTAAGGGGAAAAATTTACCCCAATTTTTAGGGGCCATCCGACACCCCATCCCGACAGAAATTTTTGTCAGTTTTTTGTGTTTTGTAATGTCCAGTCATACTACTTCCTACTGACAAAATTTGGTGCATGGGTGAGATGAGGTGAAATCGACTCGACTTTGGGGTCTCTTTTGGGGTCTCTGGGGGCTAAACCCGGCGGCTACGGTCAGGCTGACAACCTTTTTGTCAATGACTTAGATGGTCTAAGTAACTTTACAGGGTTAAATCTTATGGGTAAAATGGGGTGACTTTTTCGGGACAGGCTCCTGGCCTACATGTAAAGATGTGGGTAAAGATGTGGGTAAAGACGTAAAGAGCGAAATTGCTAGTTTTGTCTGTGCATCTAAAATCACAATCAGACTCATCTGAAGAAAAGCTTTCATATTATTTTGCTCAAAAATATTCAAAGAGTTAAATACTAATTCTACATATTTTGGTTCTGCCTCTATAGAATAAAATTTTGATTTTGAATGATTTTGTCATATGCGTCTTTCCCTCGTTCTTACGCGCCATCAAGTTTCCCAAGCTATCTTATCATCTACATGCCTCCCATCTCTTCCTCTCATTGTTTTTAACTTCCTTCGCACTGTTAACCTAATAATCAAGCTTCATAGATGCATATTTCAATTGCTCCTGAAATGCCTTTTCTACCTTAGACAAACAAAAAATTATCAGATTGAAAAATAATGTAATTATAATACTGACAGCAACAAGATGAATGCGACTGCGTCTCCTATATGCCTCCGCCTAAATTCAGTTGATGGCTCAAACTGTTCTTGAAATATTGTGATAACCAGAATAAAAAGCCTCTAATTAGATGTTAATTGACCCCTTTCAAGACAATTGACCACATTTTGTGGTTTGGCCCAATAACTTTTGATTTAGAGCCTTAAAAAATATACCAGATGCATGAGTAGAAAGAGCAAAAAATTCTGCACATACTGTGTCCATTTTTGTTGCATGATCATATTGCGTTTGATGCCAGGAATTTTAAAAAGGAGAATAAGATTGAACATCCTTAAATTGGCAACACATTAAGAGATTCAAAATCATTGTTTTTTGTCCAAATTGGCAACCTTTTCAACTTTTCGACTAAGTTCCTAACCATGTATATTATTTTCAAGACATTACATCTTATTAGAACCACGTAGCACTAAAAGAAAAATATTATTGTTGCCAATTTGCAGAACAAAATGTGATCAATTGAGCTCTTAAATAATTCCTGTCCTGAAAGGGTTAATTGACCTCTTTGACATTTGACCTTACACCTTATAACTCAAACTGATCACTTTATCTCCTCCTAGTCATGAATACAAAATAGTTGATATGGTGATAACAAAGGTAACAAAAACATGAATTTCACATGCACCTGTATAATGACCTCTATGACCTGTCACCTTTGACCTACATGAACAAAAATCTAATCAGTTCGTCTCATTATGGTGATGCATACTAGTTCCAAGTTTGAAGTTAATGGATCAAATGATTCTTGAGATATCACGTCAAAGCTCAAACTTGCAATTTCAGAATTGACCTCTATGACCTTTGACCTATGTATCCCAAATCTAATCAGATCGTCTATGGTGATACATACTAGTACCAAGTTTGAAGTTCATACCTCAAATGGTTCTTGAGATATCACATTAACAAGTCTAACACCTGCAATTTCAGAAATTGATCTGTGACCTTTGACCTACATACCCCAAAATCTAATCAGATCCTCTTCCTATGGTGATACATACTAGCAGTAAGTTTGAAGTTCATACCTCAAATGGTTCTTGAGTTATCGCGAGAACGAGGCCAACACCTGAAATTTCAGAAATTGGCCTGTGTGACCTTGACCTTTAACCTACATACCCCAAAATCTAATCAGATCGTCTTCCTATGGTGATACATACTAGCAGTAAGTTTGAAGTTCATACCTCAAATGGTTCTTGAGTTATCGCTAGAACGAGAAAGTGGGATGGACGGACGGACGGACAACCCCAAAACATAATGCCTCCGGCACCACCTTCGGTGGGGGGAGGCATAAAAAAGTTGACACACTTTCATAAATATGAACAATAATGAATGTTTTATTTCACAATGATCAAAACAACATTGATCTTCATATCTTCCATCTCTTGTTATTTCTCCAATCTCTCTTTAAATTAGCCATCTCTCTCTCTCGCTCTCTCTCCTTTGGCAAGCGGTTGAGCTACACTTTTCCACTCATCAAAATTGTATTATAAACAAATGCCATTTACGTCATATTATACTGTCTGTTGAGAGCCAGAAGGGGGTATTAACCCTTTCGAGACAATTGACCACATTTTGTGGTTTTGCTCAATAACTTCTGATTCAGAGCCCTAAAAAAATATACCAGATGCACGAGTAGAAAGAGCAAAAATTTCTGTACACACTATGTACATTTTTGTTGCATGACTATATTGCGTTTGATACCAGGAATTTTAAAAATGAGAAAAATCTTTGAAATCCTTAAATTGGCAACACATTGAGAGGTTCAAAATCATTGTTTCTTAAAGTAGATATTCATTGATTTTTAAAACTGACTTTTCATTTTTGCGTAGGTGAGCTTAGACCGGACAAGTTTGTCAAAATTCGACGCTTGCAAACATTCGAAGTAATGATTATTATCAATTACAAATTGCTAAAATACAGCCCCGACATAGCACCTGAACAGCTCTCCGAAAGCTGCTGAAATGTGTGACGTCAAAGGGAGGACGTTAATTGCACAAGCAGACGATGTCCCATAACATCTCACATATTTTCAGTGCCTGTTTTGTCATCATCTCCAAATTCAGTTATTTCACTTCACTAGCATTAGTCTATTATGTTTAATCCATATATTGCCTCACTCTAAACCCCGTGCATGGGTTTATTTGGATGGAAAATGAAGCATTACACGAATAAAGGAATCAGTTGCTTGTAAACAAAATAGACGCCATTTCATTCACAGCTGCATACACCGCTGGACGTTCGGCGTTGAATGAGGGATAAATACCGTCCTTGCAATCATTCAGCCGGCATTTCAATTTGAAAGTGTGGTTTCTTTGATTGTTCATTAACCCTCATCCTATATATTTACAAACAAAAGATTTCAGTAATCAGAATCTGTTTTATTCCCATTTTAGAATGGTGTGAAATATGGGCACGTTTGAATACACTAAATTCTTTATAATTTGAGAAATAACTGCACTGCACTTATGTTCATTCTTTATGGGACGTCGTCTGCTTGGACAGGATTGTTCCCTTTATTGACGTCATTGAAACATTGTTATTTTTTTGGCGAAGCGCTTGTATATCGCAGATGCTGGGAGGTAGTTTTATTTGTATTATTGTTTAACAAGTGAATGAGTAAATTACGCAATGCGTAATAAATGTCCCCGCCGGAAGTGCAGATCTGTGGAAATTAACTAGCCTGAACCTTAAAACTTCAGTGAAAAACTTTAGTGAATAAAATAATGTTACTGCATGCAAAAGAAGAGAATACCAACAATGCATGTATACAACTGAAATATAAAACATGAAAACATTATGAACCTTCAGCCATTTTGAATAAATTTGCATAAATTTGCATGAATAATGAATTTCAAAATTCTGTGTAGAAGTTTGGAAGCCCCCACCCAGCCTTATCAGATAAAACAATCGGAATCAAAATCCGATGTGAAATAGAGGAGAAGTAGCATTTTTCGTCAATTTTGAATAAATTTGCATAAATTTGCATAATTAATGAATTTCAAAATTCTGTGTAGAAGTTTGGAAGCCCCCACCCAGCCCTATCAGATAAAACAATCAGAATCAAAATCGGCCAAGAAATGACGGAGAAGTAGCATTTTCTAACATTTGAGCACACACGGACAGACGGACGGACGGACGGACGGACGGACGGACACACACACACACACACACACACACACACACACACACGAACGGAGCCCGTTTCATAGTCCCCTCACGAACTTCGTTCGGCGGGGACAATTACCTGATATGTAGTTGACTTTAAACTGATACGATTGCTATCTGTTAACTTTGGAAGTTTCTAGTGATACATTATTTATCATATTTGTGATTTTCTTTGAATGTGTACTTTAACAAAATTGGCAATTATTTCAGCTTTTCGACAAAATCCCTAACCATGTATATTGTTTACAAAGGCATTACACCTTATTAGAACCATGCAGCACTAAAAGAAAAATATTGTTGTTGCCAAT
Organism: Heliocidaris tuberculata; assembly: GCA_025618425.1. Taxonomy (NCBI): domain Eukaryota; kingdom Metazoa; phylum Echinodermata; class Echinoidea; order Camarodonta; family Echinometridae; genus Heliocidaris; species Heliocidaris tuberculata. Next base: position 2,686,848 of record CM046846.1, on the reverse strand, counting down.
TTGAAGAACAAAATGTGATCAATTTAGCCCTTATATAATTCCTGTCCTGAAAGCTTTAAAGCATGTGAGTCAACACCCTTCTGGCTCCAAACAGATGATATAATGTTTGTGCATTTTTACAAAATCTACTTGGGTTCTGCACAATATTTTCAGAAAACAGAAGCTTAAACACTTTACATGGAAACTAATTAAACCACCATCAGCATAACAAGTACATTTACTTGCACTTGCTACCAAGAACAGAAATTACAGGAACAGCTAACCTCAAGCAATATCTTCACACACACCCCACACACCGTGGTAAACGGTTTTAAACTAAATACAGTGGAAACTCGGTATAAGGAGGTCTGATATAACAATATTCCTGATATAACAAGGTAATATTCTGGTCCCAACTCTTTATATTCTATTGTTTTTTTAACCTGATATAACAAGATTCCTGCTATAACAAGGTAATTTTGATGGTCCCAAGGACCTCGTTATACTGAGTTTCCACTGTACATGTAACAATTATAGTCTATAGATGTATATACACATACACTTACAATAATTACTTGCTTAGCCATATGTAACTGGGTCAAGATCTAACGAAACCTATGCTATTTTCTTGTTCCATTTTACCAATCTCCATCTTTGTATCATCCTTTCATTACTGTTCTTTTGATATTTTCTTAGTATCAAAACATTTTCATTTTAGTTTGTTTGTTTGGTTGTATTTGGTCATGATTGTCATGTGGAAAATTTTACACAATAGTACTGTTTCTGCTGTTTGAAAATAAATATAATCAATCAAGCAACACAGTACTATAGCATGCAAAATTTGTTTGGCTCACATACATGTACTTATCATCTGTCTATTACATGCATATAATTAAGGAGTTACCTCGGATCTGTTAAAGTAGATATTCAAAGCAAATCACAAATATGCTCAATAATGTATCTCTAGAAACTAGAAAGCTTGCAGATGGTAATCGTATAAGTTTTACGTTAACTGCGTGTTTGATGATTAAAAAATAACACAAATAAAAACACTTCTCAGCATCTGGGATATCCGAGCGATTCGCCAGAAATATACCGATGTTTTCGTGACGTCACATCAGGTGCCAATCCTGCCTAAGCAGACGACGTTCTATATCAAGTGAACGTAACTGCAATGCAATTATTTTTAAATTATAAAGAGTTTGGTTTGTTCACCATGACCGTATTTCACATCATTCTAAAAGGGAAGTGAAACCGTTTCTAGTAACTAAAATCTTTTGTTTGTAAAAAGTCATGATAAGGGTCAATGATCACTCAAAGAAATCACACTTTTGAATTGTAAAGCCCGCTGAATTATAGCATGGATGGTAATCGTTCCCTCTTGAAACGCCGACATGCCATGGTGCATGCAGCTGAAAATACAATGGCATCTGTTTTTGTTTACAATCGATTGATTCCTTTATTTTTTTAACGCTGCATTTTTCATCAAAATAATACCATGCAGGAAATTTAGAGTGAGGCAACAAATAAGCATTTATACTGACGCTAGTGAAGTAAGAGAAATAAGTGAAGATGAGATGACAAAACAGGCACTGAAAATGTATAAGATGTTATGGGGCATCGTCTGCTTAGGAAGGATTGCTCCCCGGTATGACGTCACATATCTCAGCAGCGTTCAAAGAGCTCTATAGATGCTATAGCGGGGCTGTGTTATATCATTTTATAATTGATAATAATCATTACTTCAAATGTTTCCAAGCGTTGAATTTTGATAACCTTGTTCAATCTAAGCTTCACCTATGCAATAATAAAAATTAAATCAATATTCAAAATTAATGAAATTCTACTTTAAAATCAAGAGGGATGAGCCAATATTGACATGTCATTATTCAATTCAGCCTCATGACAAAATATCTGATCTACTTCACAACATAAAACACATACATTGGACTTGGAGCAGAGTGCAATAGTTTTGAAAAGTTTACAGAAAAATAAAGAAGAGCTGTGGTTAAAAAAAGAACATTAAAATATGTGTACACAAATCACTGTGAGGAAATCTCACTTGTATAATGGCAAATCCACGAAGGAACTCATGTGAAAAAAGAAAAATGATCTTTGCATGGGATCTTCTATCTCCCATTATGATACATACATGAGCACAGTTTGAAGAACGTATCTCAATTGGTTCTTGAAATAATAATTTGTTGTGTCTGCAAAACTGCAAACATAAAAAGGCTACTTCAATACAGCAGTCTACCTACATACAATACACAAAAATTTCACAACCTCTGAAGCCCCCATGTCAGGAGGAGCTAAAAATATCCCATTAAAGTAATGGCTGAATCAGGATATATAATATTTTGGCATATCAACTTGTTTTTCAGGCCATTAGGTATATACTGGAAATAAGAATGAAAACAATGGATGTTAGTATTAAAGTAGATATTCATTGATTTTTAAAACTGACTTAATTTTCATTTTTGCGTAGGTGAAGCTTAGACCGGACAAGTTTGTCAAAATTCGACACTTGCAAACATTCGAAGTAATGATTATTATCAATTACAAATTGCTAAAATACAGCCCCGACATAGCACCTGAACAGCTCTCCGAAAGCCGCTGAAATGTGTGACGTCAAAGGGAGGACGTTAATTGCACAAGCAGACGATGTCCCATAACATCTCACATATTTTCAGTGCCTGTTTTGTCATCTTCTCCTCAGTTATTTCACTTCACTAGCATTAGTCTATTATGTTTAATCCATATATTGCCTCACTCTAAACCCCGTGCATGGGTTTATTTGGATGGAAAATGAAGCATTACAAGAATAAAGGAATCGGTTGCTTGTAAACAAAATAGACGCCATTTCATTCACAGCTGCATACACCGCTGGACGTTCGGCGTTGAATGAGGGATAAATACCGTCCTTGCAATCATTCAGCGGGCATTTCAATTTGAAAGTGTGGTTTCTTTGATTGTTCATTAACCCTCATCCTATATATTTACAAACAAAAGATTTCAGTAATCAGAATCTGTTTTATTCCCATTTTAGAATGGTGTGAAATATGGGCACGTTTGAATACACTAAATTCTTTATAATTTGAGAAATAACTGCACTGCACTTATGTTCATTCTTTATGGGACGTCGTCTGCTTGGACAGGATTGTTCCCTTTATTGACGTCATTGAAACATTATTTTTTTGGCGAAGCGCTTGTATATCGCAGATGCTGGGAGGTAGTTTTATTTGTATTATTGTTTAATTACCTGATATGTAGTTGACTTTAAACTGATACGATTGCTATCTGTTAACTTGCCAGTTTCTAGTGATACATGATTTATCATATTTGTGATTTTCTTTGAATGTGTACTTTAAGTCTAATCATACGGTTCTACCTTGATATTCTTCGCAATGTGTTCATAAGAAGTAGCAAGATTTGTAGGCTGTAGAGGTGAGCCACCAATATCTGAATGCATACCAATACCATCAATTGGCACTGCAGGTTGAACATTGTCATTGGGGAAATCTGAATGCAAAAGATGTGAATGCAAATCAATGCCATCACTGAGTCTTGCAGGCTTGACATCGTCATTGGTGCCATCTGAGAGTAGAGAACTTGATTGTACACCAAGGCCACTGGTGACCCTTGAGATCTGAATATTCACATCGCTGTTATGAGAGTGCAGGTTTTGTGATTGAATGCCAAGGCCATCAGTGGAGATTGATGGCAGAAAATTGTCACTGGTACCATTTGAATGCAGGAAGTTTAATTGCATACCAGGGCAATCAGTGGGCCCTGATGGATGGACATGGTCATTTGTGCTGTCCGAATGCAGAGGTAATGATTGCATACCAAGGCCACCAGCAAGCGTAACAGGCGGGAAATTGTCACTGATGGCATCTGAATGCAGAGGATATGATTGCACAGTAAGGTCATCAGTGGGCCTTGTTTGCTGGACATTGTCATTGGTAAGATAGGAATGCAGGATATTTGGTTGCATATCAGGGTGATAAGTGGGTCCTGCAGGCTGGACCATGTCATTGGTGCTGTCAGAATGTATATATGATTGCATACCAAGGCCACCTGTGACCCTTGAGATCTGAATATCAACATCAGTGCTGCTGGAATACATGGCATGTGATGGCATATCATGGTCACAGGAAAGGCTTACAGGCAGGACACTGTCATTGGTGCAGACTGAATGCTGAGGATGTGATTGCACACCAATGCCACTGGTGAGATTTGGACAATGGGTTTCTTCCTGTTGCCTGTAGTTTTTGATTAACTGCACTGCAAGGGCCTTCCTGAACGAAATCATGGCTTTCTGTGTACATCCAGACCCATGCTTCAGGATCAGGGCATTAGCAATAGCAACATCAAATGCAAACCAGAAGATACATGACTCTCTCGTAGAACTCCTCCCTTGTGTGGGACAAGGACTGCAAAAGGGGTTTGCATGCATGCTCTTCATATAACAAACAACTGCTTTTGGACACTGGCTGATTATCAACTTCCCTTTTTGTTGGACTTGATAAGTACACTTGGGATCATCTGCTGAAGAAATAACCTGTCTCCTGGAGACTGTATTATACCAGCTGCAAGCTGTAATGTTTCCTTGCTGAAATACCATGTTGTGATGGATTGATTTACTGAACAGCTGACCGGGCAAGCTTACTAAGTTCCTAGGGGAATTGTTGACTGCACCACGTCCCAGAATACCCTTCCCCTCAAGGGTTCTCAAGAGTTCCAAATTGGTGAATGATTCACTCAAGTTCACAATGTAATGCTGCTTCTGCAACCTATGAGTTAGATCTAAGACAATACTGTCTCGTAATCCATGCTTGTCTTGAGCTCCCTTCTCTGCATGGCAAACTTGGAATTCATTGCAATATCCGTTTTCCGAGTCCACAAGCAAACAAAGACAAATCTCCTGTTCATTCGCAAGTTTTATTATAGCCTCATACACAGTGCAGTCACGGTGTGGGGCGTACTGCAGCTTGCAACAATTATTGATGATGTCCAGTACTTTGCAACCCTTGCTGTCACGGACACGGCTTTCACCTCCCTTCTCTGAGTTTGAAGAACAATCACATGGTTGGCAATATTGCAAAAGTGCCATAAATCTGTCTTGTGACATGACTTCCCACGCATTAATCCTTAAAAATGAACATTCACGTGACCAATACAAGGACAGATCAGAAAGAAAGCTGGTGCTCATCAACATCTGCAAACCTAGAAATGCTTGCATTTCATCAACAGTCGTTGGTGTCCACTGTTCAAGGTTACCCCCTGCAGCCTGACATCGCTCTGCACAGTGATTTGTCTCTACAACCAAGTGATGAATCAGGTGGGGCGGGAAAAGAAGGTGGAAGAAAGTTATATCTTGATGATATGGAGACAATTTGGAAGTAGGCCCAGGAGGTGGTCCACTAAACTCTGGTATGATTACAGGGCTAAGGTGATGAGACCAAGGTGAAGAGTTAAAATGAGTAGCAAGTGAACCACCTGCATCACTGGTGATACTGGCTTCAAGGTCTGGTGTCCTGTTAGAACTGGGAACAGGTGGATAATCTGTATCTATGCTGTTGTTGGGATTAAAGGTTGATGCACCCTCAGAATAGATAAATGGTCGATTATCTGCATCTCTGCTGTTAATGGGTATGAAGTTTGATGTGCTCGTAAAATTGGTTTCAGGTCGACTATCTGCAACTTCTTCCTTAATAAGGCTTGATGCACTTCTGTAGGACATACATTTTTCTTGCTTGGATTCTTTAAGACTCTCAGCACTGGGGTCATCTTCAATCCAACCATCATCTTCGTCATCTCTTGTGGTAGGAACAGGCATAGTGCTGGGGAAAAAAATCATTACAAAAGTTTAGAAGGGCAAAAGCTTATGCTATCACTGATAAAAGCACATTAAATTAAATATAGATAAAAAACAAAGTCTACTGATTTAAGGTGGAATGAGTATTATCTTTTCTATTATGTGTAACTAATTGTTATTCAATAAAAAAAATGAATTAAATGGAATGAGTTAATCATGAAATGAAAATGAGAAACTGATTTCATTATTTTGTTTAGGTACTTTAGTACTTCAGTTGCATTTCTAGGGATGAAGAAACTGACACTCCATAAAGCAGTAGACTAACCCTACCCACTTAGTACTTAATTATAGGAGTACAAGAGTTAAGGTGTACTTACAAAATCATATCATGGAGTGACTTAACTTGAGCTTCCATACGTTGCTGAATTCTCTGCGATTTTCTGATGGAAAATGAAAAGAGAAACACGGTACTGGTAAGCAGTGTTTGGGAAGCAAATTTATAAGATAATTGCCCAAAAATATTTTGCATATTATACATGTATCTCACCTGATTATCACCCCTTCTTAAGCCCATGTATATTAAATACAGGAAACAGGTTTCATCTCCTTGCATTAAACACATGTTACGTCTTACAAACATATAGTTTTAGGTGAAATCCTTGTGAAATTTACACAAAATTTAGACAATACTATTACAACATTACCTACAAAATTTCATTGAGCATGGTTGACTATTATTACCAGCAAAATCCAGTACTGTATTTTAAAGAAAAATTATACAGCCATATCAATGATAATGAATCAATAAATTAACAGCTCTATTGGCATGAATTATTCAACTGCTAATACAAATCAGAGGCACAGATAGCGGGGGTAAGGGGGGTGGGGGTGGGGGTGGGAGGGGGATTGGGGCAAGAGTTTGGTTCTGTGCGGGCCCATATTCTATGTAATGTATATTGAGAGTGTGTTTCAACCAGCAATATCTCTTTATAGAATCAACATTTGAAGCTCATATTTTGAATATTGTATAGCGACATTGAACCTCTTACATACAGAGCAAAATATTTTTGGTGATTGGTACACTTTAAATCTGAACTATAATTAGTTCATTTTATGAATACAGGTTGTTTAGTTTGCATACCTGGGTTCAATGATTGATGCGCTCTCCTTGGGTACAGATCTTTTCTTTCTCTTCACTCTGGGAGAATCATTCCTATGACATCAATAAAAGTCAAATTATGAGTAAGGCAAAGTAGTTACTTCTTATGTAAAAAAAAATTGTGTACAAATTATCGAAATAAGAGAAGATATATGAAGCATATTCTTAACTTCAGCACTGAAAGAAATTGATCAAATTTTCCATGTGCTAATATTGCTACTAATGATACTCCATTCTTTATGCACATTTCACATTATGACAAATCATCTCTTTGTGCTACCAAAATAAATGGAAATGACTACTCATGGTTTAGCTCTAGGAATCATTATCAGATCACAATAAATTTCAAGGAATAAATCCTGCCTAGTAATCGCTTATTACACCTGGGTCAAAAGTGAATCAGGTGAATCATAATAAACAAGATGAATGCGACTGCATCTCCTCTATGCCTCTGCCTAACTTCAGTTAATTTTTGACCCTATACCTTATACCCTATACCCAAAGTCTGATCACTTTATCTCCTCCTAATCCTACATAAAAAATAATTAAGATATACAAACTAACAAATCTTTAATTTCATTCACGTGTACATGAAATAAATGTAATTGGGACACTTTTGGGGTGCTGCTCCTCCATCAGACACCTTGAACAATTCTAAGTCTCCTTCCCCTAAGAATGATTCCTACCTAGTTTGGTTACATTCTACAGGTAGCAATATGTTTCACAAAAGAAGAAAAAATGTCAATTTGGTGTCACAGGCGCTTGAGTTATTGCAAGAACGAGAGAGCGGGACGAACGGACAGAAGGACGGACAACGCAAAAACATGATGCCTCCGGCACCACCTTCAGTGGGTGGAGTCATAAAAATGATGAACAGATTCGGGGTCCCCATTTTAAAAGCTAATTCGTAAAGAGTCGATAACCTGTTGGTTATGTGAATTAATCTCTGTTTGAAATTCAGGTGATTTGATGAAATATGAATTACTGTAAAAAGAGTAACTTACCAGAAATAGTTGTGAAAATTGGCATGCAAATATATTTAGTTTTAAAGATAATGAACAGTAATGGCAGCACAAAAGAAATCAGATTGAAACATGATATTGTCTCACAACTATACATGGGCTTTACAGTACTTACAGAATGTCTTGCTCTTCTTTTCTCTTCTCTCTCTCTTCTCTCCTCTTCCTATAATATTCTCTCCTCTTCAAGTATTGTCTACGTCTGATGCAGAGATAAAGAATCAACGATACAAACTTTTATAAGGCTATGAACACATATCCCTCTAGAGTCTCAAAATACAGATAATTAATAGAAACAAACAGCAGGTTCACCATTTTTCTCTCAAATTCAAATCTGTAGGTTACTAATATTTTGGCATTTTAAAAATACATTTACACAACAAGGTCAGAGATACAAATTCAAGGATGATCAAGGTACATCATAAAGCATTCTCTTTAGGTTCACTCTATAGAGTCCACAGTGCACAGGACTCATGTAAATATCCACCTACACATTGCAAGGGGCATATAATAATGATTGGTTCTTCTCAAGCGCTTTACCAGTGACAGCGTAACCAACCAAAGTGCTTACAGTTATTTTTTTTCAACCCTGGTCACTGGCAAAGCACTTTACCTGGCCTTCAATGGGTTAACGGTTATGGAGTAAGGAGAAAATAAAGAAAAACTTTAAAAACCCTCGTGCGGAACCCAACTCCGAGTTCGGTTCCGGGCGGGCACTTATTCTATGCGAATGTGTAAGGGTCCGTTGACTAGTCTCTTCACAAGTTGCTGTAATGTGTATTAGGAGTGTATGTCAACTTGCAATATCTCTTTATAGAATCAAAACTTTAAAAACCATCGCGCGGAACCCAACTCCGAGTTCGGTTCCGGGCGGGCACTTATTCTATGCAAACGTGTAAGGGTCCGTTGACTAATCTCTTTACAAGTTGCTGTAATGTGTATTAGGAGTGTATGTCAACTTGCAATATCTCTTTATAGAATCAAAACTTTAAAAACTGTCGCGCGGAACCCAACTCGGAGTTGGGTTCCGGGCGGGCACTTATTCTATGCGAACGTGTAAAGGTCCGTTGACTAGTCTCTTCACAAGTTGCTGTAATGTGTATTAGAAGTGTATGTCAACTTGCAATATCTCTTTATAGAATCAATATATGAAGCTCCTATTTTGAATATAGTATAACAACATTGGACTGCTAAAATACAGAGCAAAATAATTTTTGGTGATTGGTACTCTTTAACCCTTTCAAGACAATTGACCACATTTTGTGGTTTGGCTCAATAACTTTTGATTCAGAGCTCTAAAAAATATACCAGATGCATGAGTAGAAAGAGCAAAAATATCTGCACACATTGTTTCCATTTTTGTTGCATTACCATATTGCGTTTGATGCAAGGAATTTTTAAAAGGAGAATAAGCTTGAAAATCCTTAAATTGGCAACACATTGAGAGGTTCAAAATCACTGTTTTTATCAAAATTGGCATTTTTTTTCAACTTTCGACTAAGCTTCTAATGATGCATATTGTTTTCAAAGACATTACATTTTGTTAGAACCGTGTAGCACTAAAAGAAAAATATTATTGTTGCCAATTTGAAGAACAAAATGTGATCAATTTAGCCCTGAAATAATTCCTGTCCTGAATGGGTTAATAAGATTGGCGTATCTAAGATGAAGATATGCCCTTGCTGTTTGTCTTTATCAAAGGTTTAGATGAAGTCTGGATTGTTGATCAATGCTATAATGAAGATTCACTCTCATATAAGTAAGATCAGGGCCCTGTCTTATAAAGAGTTGCGATTGATTCGAATCGATCGCAAGTCCTCCAATCAATCGCAAATTTCCAATCTCCTATCTCTTAAGTACAGAGTTGCGATTGATATCAATTGCAAATTATATGCAATCAATCGCAACTCTTTATGAGACGGGGCCAGTCTCATAAAGAGTTGCCCGAGGTGTCCGAGGTTGTCAACTTGTCATAGACAACCTTGTACTGTGAGATGCAGAAATGAGAAGAGCCCACCAACACAGAAGGTGGTAAACCTCTTTAAAAAAGACTTGTGCCACACAATATATTGAAATAAGAATCTAGTACGGTTCATATTTCTTTATATGACAAACAGATCAGAGATTATATGCTTTACAGGGGACATTATTGTGCACAGCTAAAAAATTTAACACACCCCCTTGCATATTGCCATTCATGTACATCCAAAGTTGCTGCATGCCTGTATCTCTTAGACAGTAATACAGTGTCAAATCTGATTGGAGCAAACAGGGCTTCAGGCTCTTACATTGAAATTTTCTTTTGTAGATGTGCCTTGGTCTATTGGATGTATCACTGGACCGTGGATCACATGGTGTGTGGTTCAAGTCCTGGCTCGGCACTAACTCTGAACATGATGGAAAAAGAGAGTGGACAAAATAAACAACTCCTTATTGTTCCTTTCATAATGATTCTGGTAGACAAAAGAACATCCCTTCACTGCTATTCTGTGAAAATATGTAGAACAGGTGTCACATGCATATTCACCTGTTCTACTTATTTTAAAAAATAGCAGAGAAGGGATGTTCTTTTGTCTACCAGAACAGGGTAGAATGAGGGGTTATTTTGTCCACTCTCTTTGTCTGTCATGTTCATAGTGTAATGTCCTTTGGCAAGACATTAATCTATATTTGCCACTCTCTAACCAGGTGAAGTAAATGGGTACCGGGTAGGAAGAAGGGTACGGGTAGGAAGAAATTCCTTGACTGCTGTTATAGTACCTGCTATACTATGGAGGTTCAGCTAAAGTTGGGGTAATAATAAAACATTTTTTCTACTAGGTGCAGTAAAGTACTTAGCTGTGCTATATAAATTATTATTATTATTCAAACATACAGCATGCTTACCTCCCTACCTTACAAAACTTCCCATCTGGACCTCGTGGAATAAAATTCCAATTTCGAGTTAGTGGACTGCCTGCAGACAGTGTACTGTATCAAAATGAGAGAATAAAATCATTTTTAGCAAGTTATTTAGAGTTCTAATTTCAAGGTTTTTTAGTCTAAGTAGATTCAGAATTTGAAAATTCTAAGGCCTTGTTCTGTAATTTAAACCACCTGAAATGAGAAGAAAAAAACAACAAACAAAACAATGTGCACAGCAAAATATGACCATTTCCCATGCAGTCAACGTCTAACTTACAGAGGTAATGTATGCCATAAAAAATCAGCAAATTTCGGGGGGGGGGGGGGGATCACCTTTTACAATATGATTCCATATATTTCCATATATTTCCATTGCTTGAACCTGTATAACCTTGATGGAGTGAACATTTTTGGCAATTTCGGGCTACATTTTTATCACGATAGCTGGCAAGCTTGCTCCTTAGAATCTCTCACAAAAAAAAATTGAGAACGAGCACTTGTCTACTATAGGTCACTGCAGTACAGTTGTCAGGTATACAAGGATTTTGTGAAGTGCACTGCTAAACAAAATTTTAAAATATCCATTTTGCTGTAGTGGTTTTTGCTCATTTTTATTCTTTTTCTAAAATTACCCATCATATGGAAACAAGGTTTTAGGCTTCTCTCCACTTCTTTCCCACCCACACTAACATCTGTGCAGTTTTTATATATGATTTGTGTCAATTTTCAACAGATTTTGAAGAGTTTAGATCACTTTCAAGAGAAGTTAAAGGGCAAGTCCTTCCTGATATCAACTTTGTTTTAAAGAAGCAGAAAAATTAAAGATCAATGAAAGTTTGAGCAAAATCCTATGAGAAATAAGAAAGTTACAAATTTTTGAAGTTGTAATGAATCAAATACAAATTGGAAAATCTGTGACGTATCTTGCAAGTTCCTCTACCATTCGCCGTGGACTGAAAAAAAAATCATAAATTCCATTTTCTCTAAAGAAAATATTTGATCATACATGCACCCTAGATACAATCATTTCGCTTATGCTTTTACGCAAAGCATGAATGAAACAAATCTATTCCCTCATCAAAAACAAAGAAAATTAAAATTTATGAATTTTTGTGTAATACATGGAGAAATGTGAGTGGCGCTCGCAGGAAGCATCACATAGTTGCTAATTTTGCTCAAACTTTCATTGATCTGTTTCTTTAATTTTTCTGCTTCTTTTACACCAACTTAACTGATTACAACTTCAAAAATTCATAACTTTCTCATTTCTTATCGAATTTTGCTCAAACTTTCATTGATCTGTTTCTTTCATTTTTCTGCTTCTTTTAAAACCAACTTCATATCAAGGTCGACTTTCCCTCTAATTGCCTCATCTGTAAAATTTTCATGTATGTTAGGCTTTTTTTGTTAGCTATATATATGTATCCACAAACAAAAATTCAAACATGTAAAATGGCAACTGGGAAGGAGTATAAACTGATAGTGATGTCACTGATGTGTCTATGCATGGTCCAATGCCCGCTTGAGGGTCCTTGAAGATCTGTGCTTCTCAGAGGCTCTATAGTGCAATCTCACGCATAATTTGAATTTGAAGCATTTTCAAACAAATTTTACGACTAATATTTCATTAAAAATTTTAGTTGAAGACAATTTTTGTGAAATTTTAACTTGTCGCTGATTTTCAAAATTCTAACCTGTTGCTGTTACAAGGTACAACTCCCCTGGCTGGACCACCCTGTGTTTATGCAAGGTCAGAGAGAAGCCTAGAACTTCCCCAGTTAGAAGAACAAAGAGTCAAAGACCAGTGTTATAGCTACGGTGGTCGGCGGTGGACGGGCCCGTCCAGCACGGGGGATTTCCGTCCACCACTCCGGGTGAAAAGCACTGCTTCCGACCGGCACTAATTTCACATAAGAAACTGCATTAAACGTAACTGTTTGTGAAGAAACGTGGTACTTACATTCATATTTCCATCTTTAATCGTGTTTTATTTGCAATTTTACGAGAATCATGCTTTCAATTTGACAATAAATGATTATTTACTAAAGATTTGCCGAGTTTTATTGTCTTTTGTTACGCACTATACTGTACTACGGTCCGTAATTTGCACGTACATACGTACAGATATCATGTTTTACGTAGCGTATACCGGAAGCTGCTGTTCTGGGCCCCGTTGCATAAAACTTACCATTAACGGTAACTTTGCCATCAATGGTAACTCCCATGGAAACCTTGATTTTGATTGGCTTTTGAGTGATGTTACCATGGTATTTACCGTTGATAGCAGAGTTACCGCTAATGGTAAGTTTTATGCAACAGGGCCCAGACAGCTGTACTGTCGCCATACCATCGATCTCTTTGGAACGACTTGTTGCTTGTCAAGTCAGTGAAATTTGAACCACCACTAAAAAGTTCCCAGCTATAACACTGTCAAAGACCCAAATAAAAAAATCCAAAAAAAAATCAGAAAGCTACTGAATACACAAGTTTGCCAAAAAGTAAGCATTAACAAATATTTTACAAGGCATAGATCAACCTTTCATTGGCTTTGACTGATCTTGACAGCCAGCACCACATCATTCTTAGCAACAGAATTAATAAAAAGATTGAACTATTAAAGAAGCAAGTAACTCTACTCTTCTTTTATCTTGCTGGTCATTTTTTCAAGTGAAAAGAGGAAAAAAGGTTTGCCTTCAGTTTGGCAACATTTGCAGTATCTGGCTCATCTTTATCAATCGTTTTAATGTCTTTCAATTTTCCAATTTTTTTTCAGGCATGATCATGACCTACTTGCCTTTTTTAATTTGTACAGCTCATTAACAACAAACAAAAAGTCAAAGTCAAAGATCTCTAATTTCTGTGACTTTAGTTTTAATCTCCACTATCATGACTATTGAAACACTTTTCCTTGTTTTAAAACTATCATTCCAAAACATTTCCTGATTTGTAAATTAACAGCCAATATATTGAAATAAAGTTCACCTTGCTTGGTTTATATCACTAGTATCAGGTGTCTTGTTCTCTGCAGATCCTGTCTCCAAATGTGACTGAACCTCAGGCTCAGCCTCAGGCTCAGTTGGATCGGGATTACTAGCCTCAATATCTGAGCCAGAGACAGAGTCAGGGACAGGGGCAGGGACAGAGTCAGGGACAGGGGCAGGGACAGCCCCAGGCCCAGGGGCAACAGAAGAACCAGTCACACTCGAGCTCTCAGTCTCATCCTCCTGTTCTGTCTGGCATGTCTGGGTCTCAGCATCCGCAATATTGTGATATGGAACCTTCAACTCCGAGTCCATGCGCAGCTCTTCCAGCTCTGGCTCCGTCTGACTTTGAGTCCCTGGCTCTGCCTCTGCCTCTGGCTCCGGCTCCGTCTGAGTCCCTGTCTCTGCGCACAAGGCGCGGGTCCTCTTGTCGCTGTCGATGTCGGAGAGTATCGAGGCATCGCCACCGTTGTGGTTCACGGTGCACTTCCTGCATTGCAGACGGTGCACGACCAAGAGATGGCCCGCGAAAGCATCATGAGTTGGTGGCTCTATTGGGCATTGAGAAGGACTATCGTATTCTTGCCCAGAATTCTCTATCTCTTTGTGAAAAGCACGACGTGCATTTTCCCAAGCATACCACGAAATATTAAGGTGAATTACACCCTTGGCCTTGGCGTCACTGGCCCTGCTAGCAGTAGCAGACATGGCGGCTCTGCGTATGGTGTCCTCGATCGATCAAACGTAACATCGAGATATTTAGTTTGAAAAATGATGCTGATCAAACCAAAGAGATGTGACGCAAAAGAATAGTAGTTACCGGTACCTATGACCGGTACCAATATTATCAAACTCGAGCTCTCACAGTTCTAACACTACAGGCCAATAAATCAGTTGGAAAGAAAGACTGTAGCTATAGTCCCCTGTCTCTCAGTCTCTCTAGCTCTCTCTCTGACTTTTTCTCGCTCACTGTGAACTCTCTCATATTGTTTTCTTTCTCCTTCCCCTCTTGCTATATAAGTAGGCCTATATGTCTATCTCTCATTATCGCCCCCTCTCTTTCTCTACACGTATATTTTCAGTGATTCTAGTGATAGGGGCGTCGCTAGAATATTTTGAACGGGGGGGGGGGGGTGTACGTGATCAAATGATCAAAAATATAAGTTCAGTTTGATTTATTTTCATACGGCAGAAAACATAGGGCCTATAGTAGGCCTACATAATTATAACACTCCAAGATTGAACAAACAATAGCCATGATAGCAGCGAAATACAGCATTATGGGCATGCAAGGTGACGTGGAAGCAGACAAAATCAAAGACTGGGAAATATGAAAGAAATCTTTTTTTAAAAGACTAACTTGTAATTCATATGTTCCCTTTAAATGACACATACATAATAGCATAATTTGTTGATAATATCAATATATAAAAAAGGGAAATAAAATTGAAAAATTGATTAAGATCCCGGGGGGGGGGGGATCTTCCATTGAGACCCGTCCAGCATCCCCGAACTTTACCCTCTGAAAAGCACCCTAAACGAGGATTCAGAGTTTGTGATTTTGATACCCCAAACAGGGATATTTTTTCATTCTTGATTTTTATACCCTAACTTGACACGGAGAGAAATAATTTTTACACCCTTAACAGGGCGAGCATACGACCGAAATTTTCAAATTCTGAATAAATAACCCTTTCCGCGGATTGGCCGTGTTCAATTTCATACCCTTTTTCCATGCATTTGGTCAGAAGTGTGATTTTGATACCCTTTTATATGAAAAGGGTATCATGAGATATGAAAACAACTTAGATAAGTTCAAAATCTCCCTTAAAAGATATCTGTTTAATATAGGTTTTCCCGTTCAATTTCACAATTTGTTCAATCTATTTCACATTTCGAGCATTCGAATTCACAAACGATATGATCGCCATGGTATATGTAAATTCAATTTCATTTTTGCTCCTTCAAATTCGTGATCTGTGCAACGAATTTTTCAAATGAGTCATCAAGATTCCTATTAAGAGCAAACGATTTAAGGAAAGAGCAATGAATTTCACTTTGATTCGTCCAAATTCACTATTCGTGCAACAAATTCTTCAAATGGTTCATTCTCATCTGAAGAAAGAGCAAACGATTTAACCAGTGAGCATCCAAATTCATTTATACACGTGCAAATTAACTTTTTGTGCAACAGATTCTTAAAATTCTTCATTCAAATTTGACTTACAAGTAAAAGTTTGAAATCGAAGCATCTAATTTCACCTGCAACCCGCTTCTGTTACTCTTCGTTCATTCAATTTCATCAAAAGGCTGGAAAGTTTTAAATAAGTGCATTCGATTTAATGTGTATTGTAATTTTTTGGAAAAACCATATAAATTGTGAGCTAGGAAGCCCTCAGTCATTCTGCATGTTGCGCTTATGAGTACCACGTTTACCTACTATCCGCTTCACATTGAAAAAATGGCAGATCATCACCCAGTTCGCTACAGGAGAACTTTAAACGAGGATAGGAGAAGGCTAATTGAGGCATTTGAGAGCGAAAACAGGGACTATCTAGAATTAGCCGATAATTTAGGCATCAAAAGAGCAACAGCAAGGGTCCTGCATGGGTCGGTCCGAATGGCAGAGGAGGGTAGGCGATCGGGAAGAGGCGCAAGAGGCCGGACTAACTCTTCAACAGTGGAGAAGGGAAACCATTGAGCAGGCTGCTAGGATCAGCGTGGACGTCATCACGCAGGACAAATGCAGCCAGTG
The DNA here is from genome assembly GCA_025618425.1 of Heliocidaris tuberculata. NCBI lineage: Eukaryota > Metazoa > Echinodermata > Echinoidea > Camarodonta > Echinometridae > Heliocidaris > Heliocidaris tuberculata. The sequence goes on along the minus strand of CM046846.1, from coordinate 2,670,230 downwards.
GTTCCGCCACATGCCAAGGTGCCTCAATAGAGAGATCATCGAAGGTTGATGAAAAAGACTGTAACAAGTTTTGCCCCCTTCTTATACTCGAAACCAAGACCCACCCTGTACCTTATGGAATAAAATATAAATGGTTGAGAAAAAAATGCACCGAACATACCCTTCTATGAACCATAATAAACAGGCATTTAAATATATATATATAACATGTTTGACATAAAGTATGAAAAATACAGTATTATATACAATGAAATCCTGATAAAGCAGATTGATGAGAGACAGAAAAAAAAAAGAAAAGAAAAATGAATAAGCAAAGGTAGAGAAATGTGCATATAAATGAAATAAATCATAGAGTTGACAGATATTATGTCTATGGTACTCATCTTGCATTATCTGTCTTTAAAAAAATGTGATTACTCTAAAAACTAAAAAAAAAAGAAGAAGAAGAAGAAGAAGGAAAGAAGATGTAAACATGAAAGAATTAAGAAATTTGACAGAGAATCTGTCCATGATACGATACTCGTCTTTCATTCTCTGTCTATCAATCTGTTTATCCACCTATCTTTCAATCTGTATTTCAATCTACCCTATATCTATCTATCTCTTTACCTGTCTATCAATCTAATACTGCATTTCCTTTGCTGATGAATAAAAAAATATATATAATTGGAGGGGTGGGTAGTCTCTTCACTTTTCATTGATACAAAGAAACTTGACACTTGTTGGTCATATCCCTGAAGGTGGTAGGTCTCCAGAAAACAAAAACAAAAACAAAAACAAAACAAAACTAGATTGAATTCTGCCAAATCTTGAAATGACTATAGGCTATGTATACAAATTCTTTATTTCATCTTTACTGGCAGTACGTGGAAAAATATATGAAATGCACAACAGAAACTTTAAATTGTTAAATTGAATGCGCCAAAAGGAAAAATGAGTTCACGAAAATGAAATTGAATGCTCCAACAGGCCCTCCGGCTATTGTGTGTTAATTTGAATGAACAGATTGTGAAAATGAAAGTACTAATTGGGGAAATTGTATGCCCGTGAATCTTATTGCCGCATAATTAAATCGAACTTCTAGAAACGAATTTAAGTGACCGTAAATGAAAGTATGGTGCTCGTTGATGAATTTGGATGCATGTAAAATGATTTTGTTTGCCTCGTAAAGAAATTGAACGTCTAGAAACGAATTTGGATGACCTTAGATAACAGCTTGCTGCCCGTCGATGAATTTGGATGATCATAAATTAAACCGCACGCCTCAAAATGAAATTGCTTGCTCGGAAAGTAAATTCGAACGACCGATATTGATCGTTTGACAAAAATGTGTGAATTTGAATGCCCTATGATGAATTTGAGCGACGAAAGTATGAAATTGAACGTAAAAACCTATACTTATAGAGTATGAACTAACGGTCCAACATTACATTGCAAGCACCTTCTTATTTCTAAGTTACTTCGTTCTTACTTTATTAAGCGCATAGGGACATGCAGTGTTGCTATGTGTAATGCGCTGTAAAAGAACCAAGTATATTATTATCATTTTTTTAAAAAGACAATGAGTAAAGGGCCACGCCTATTTTTGCGGCGGAGCCGTTGAATTATCATGTATGGAAGAAAGCAGCAGTGGATAAACCCAAAACCAGCTTCCCGTAATCGCATCGCGCCGTCAGGCTAGGCCGGCGGCCGCCTGCTGTACGGTATGGTACAGTGTACGTGTACGTGTTAATGTTGAAGCGCGTTAGTAGTTTGAATATTGGCGCCTTCGTTGGCTGTCGTTGGTTTATGTTCTCGTCATTCTTGTTGACATTTGTTGCAGAAACCTAGTGGATCTGTGTACGTGAGTGAATTTCAGGGTGTAATAGTATTAGATTTTAGAATTATGATAAAATAACATTTCGTTTCTTAATGTTGTGAGTGAGTGCTTTGACTTGTTGACCTGTTGACGTCTGTGAATGATCAGATAATCGAGCTCAGTCCCATACCTGTATATTGATGGTAGTGCATGTTGTAGTTATAGAATCTACCGTCATTTATTCATGAGTATTTAGAACCCCCCCTTTTTTTTTTGCAAACCCGAAGAATAGGGGACCAGACCCGTGTGCTGTATTCAATGATGTGCGTGACAATACGCCAGACACACGTTTCTTGATTGAATATAGTCTAGGGCCCCGTTGCATAAAAGTTACTATTATGGTAACTTTGCCATCAATGGTAACTTCCATGGAAACCTTGCTTTTGATTGGCTGTTGAGCATTGTTACCATGGTAGTTACCATTGATGGCAAAGTTACCATAATAGTAACTTTTATGCAATGGGGCCTAGATCTACCATGTCTACACACACAGTACTGATTACATGATTACAGCACGCGCGTCTGGACTCTGGTCCTCTATTCTCCAGGTTTGTCCTCTTTTTTTGCAACACTTCAAAATCGCATCTTGATTTTGCCAGGGCTGACAAATTACTTGCTGTCATTCACATTTTTTGTAATGCACACTTGATTACATACAGTGTACAGGCTTCATCAGTTCAGTAACTGCTCCTAACTTTGTTGTTGGTACATGTTATAATGGCAATCAGTCAAACTTGACTATTATCACCAACAAAATTTCATTATATTTTGAGTTTTGTTTGACTTCTCTCTTATTTTTTTCTGTTAGTTTTGTTTTTGGTAATTATTATAATTCTATTTAAAAAGATATATGAGCAGTTCTAATGAAAAAGCCATCTGAATAGTAAGTAGATTCAGTAGACAGAACTTGCTGCACTTGTCACCCTTTGATGTATAGCTACAGAGATTTATCCTTAACAGTTGACCACATTTTGTGGTTTGGCTCAATAACTTTTGATTCAGAGCTCTAAAAAACATACCAGATGCATGAGTAGAAAGAGCAAAAATTTCTGCACACACTATGTCCACTTTTGTTGCATGACCATAGTGCATTTGATGCCAGCAATTTTACAAATGAGAATCTTTAAAATCCTTAAATTGGCAACACATTGAGAGGTTCAAAATCATTTTTTGAAATGAAAATTGGCAATTTTTATAATTTTCAACAGAATTCATGACAATATTGTTTTCAAAGACATCACACCTTATCAGAACCATGTAACACTAAAACAAAAATATTGTTGCCAATTTGATCAATTTAGCCCTTAAATAATTCTAAATAATACATGTAAAGTGTTAACCATGTTAAGCTCATTTATATAGTCATCACTGACTGTTCATGAAGGTTTATATGTCGATTTTCAGAAAATCCTAATAGACTTTTTTTTAAATTTATATAAATCCAAATAGACTCGACCCACATGTAATGAATGATGAAAAGTGCCTGGTGGCTTTGATCTATTTGCTTTCTTCTTTTCGGGTAACTTTGGGAAGAATGGTTATGATCTAGCTGACATTTATTCTTTGAACAATTTGCTTGAGCTATCTGTTTCCATTTCTAATATTATTTCATGAATCATTATATTCATGGTGAAGAAAAAGATGAGACAATCGCCTCATCTTGTTTAATAGAAGGAAGGATGAGAGTGGATTTTGCTGGAAAACTAATCATGTTTGTCAAATTATCCATGCTTTAGCAGAATTTTTTGACTGTAGGCTGCCTTACAAGTACAGTGGCTTCAATTACTGTATTGATTTAATTCTCTATTAATGGGCCTTTAAGTCTTTCTCTTTGATAAAGCTATTTTGTTCAATGATGGGTCAGGTAGAATTCATCAGGCATGAGCTTTAAAACAGGTGCCAAGATCATTCAATGGTCTGGTGCATTTGATTATCTTGTACAAAGATTTGATTGGGAAGAAATCTCTGCCCTGGCTGGGAGAAAATTATTGGGGGAGGGGAAAAGTCAGCAGGGGATGTAAAGATTTGATGACAATTTTATTGCTAGATCTTTTTTTATGAGTCTCCTAACAGATCTATAAAGTAACTTTCTAAGGTGAGAATGAAAGGAAACGTTACCAGTATTCTGTATTGTTTAATGCAAGAAGAGTGATCGAAAAATTATACATGCATAATGCAATTCATCAAAACTCAATTTGAATGCAGTAAAAGAAAATTTAGATTCTGTCGCATTTGAATTTGATGCAGTGTTATAAAAAAATTCCTTCCACAAATTTCTAGAAGATTCCCAGGGTTATATAAAGATTTTATCATCTGTCCAGAAACGAAAAAACCTAGAATGAAAGCAGTGTGCTGATATTTTCATAAAGATATAGCTGGCATACAGATTAAATAACAAAAACATTTTAATGAGAAAGCTGATAAATTATTGCAAGACAGTCATCAGGGACATCACAACCTGCCCCATCCACCCTTCAAACAATTACTCCCCCAAAGCAGGTACTTGTAAGTCCCCCTTTCATGCCTACTCAGGCGCATCAGTCACTAATCTTCCCTCCTGCAGGGGTAGAGTAATTGTTGATTTTCATTCAGGTATTGAGCTCCAGACCATTCAACCAGTTCTCAGGGCTATTTACTGTGGACCCCTTTACATGGGATGAATGCACAAGATAATAGGACTTTCTTTAGACCATGTAGCCAGGTATACAATACTGGTCAGGTGGAGAAAAACACAGGGGGTAGAATATAAATTCTGTATCATGAAATGGCACCATCCAACCTGGTCATAATTTTTTGTTTTAAATCAACAAGAGGTAATAGGGTAAGTGAAACCTTGTATGAATGTGAACATGATGCACATTCAGAATGTATCCATCCAGAAGCAACAATTCAGCAATTGTGGCACTGTTTTTCTATGAATAAGTTGCTAGTTTGCAAATTGGTCTGTGATATGAACAGCCTCTGTACTTGGGTAAATGAGAACAAGATCACAAGAGGTTGCATTTAATTTACAAATGTAGACCTTCTGCATTTTCTTTTGAAGCAAGCTAGGACCATGCAATAGATATCCATGTACAGAGGTACATAATTTTGTACTAATTTCTAAATGTAAATATTACCCATTTCCTACCCTCTCCCTTCCCCCAAGAACAAAAAAAAAATAAAAAATTACCAACTCTTTGTTAAAAGCATTTATTTGTTTGGTTGCAGTGTTTAGTATTAAAAGTATTATAACATTGTCCTGGTTTTACTTTAATATCGGAATATATTCTTACCTGTTTCTTTCTAGGATTTTCATCCCTCACCTGCCTGCTCAATTCATCAACAAGACTTGGAAGGACTATGTATGAGATTATGAACTCATACAGGTATCTCCAGAAATATCTATGATTATGACTTAAACTGTCATTCATGAAGATTATTCATAAATATCTTACATCAAGATGGAGCCACATGATAATAGTGATGGAAAAAGGTCTGACAGTAATCTGCTTTTTAGACCAGGAAACAAATGTGAGGAGTTGTCCCTGCAGAACAATCCCCGATTCCTGGAAGAAGAAGAAGATGATGATGCTTGGATGAGAGATGACGCGATCTCCTTGGAGGATGGAGATGAGGAGAAACCGGAAGCTTTACCCTTTGGTCTCAACCAATCATGGCCCAGGGTGTCTCATCCGTCTCATAGACGTGAAACCGTTTCCAGATTTCAGACGAAGAAGAAGCTTCTGAGGCAGATCAGCCAGGAATCTCTGGATGAGTCTACCAATCTTCTTCTGGGGCACATCGTGATGCTTCCAGATTCACCCAGGGATCTGGTAGTGGAACCAAGTTTACCCACATTTACTGAGCATCCTTTAGTTGAAGAAGAGGATGAAGAGTTACATGTAGAGGTGGAGGAAAATGTGAATGTGTGTCAAGAAATGAGAAATCCAAATGTACAGGAAGAGGAAGAGAAGAATCCTCAGCTGGCATTGGATGTTCAGGTGTCAAGTTACCAAATACCAGGTTGTAAATTATCGAGTGACAAAGTTTCGGGAACAGACATGAAAGAGGAGAGAGTCCTTCCTGATCTTGATTCCATTGAGAAGGACTGTTGTAATATTGATGACAACCAACAGCAAAATCCTACAGATTCTGATAAAAATAAAGAAGGACAAGATGATATGTTAGGCAATGATGAAGAGCAGATAACAAAAGAGCCCAGTGAGACTCAACTAGATGATGAAATCAAAGAAATTAAAGCCGATGTTGGAAATCAGGAATTGCAAAACCTTAGACATGACTCTGATTTACAGGTAAAATCATCAGAGGAAGGAATAGAGACCAAGAGTGGAATTGAAAATAAAACAGAAGATTTATCAAATGAATTGAAATTACATACTTCCCAAGCAGTTACCAAAGATCATTTGCATCAAGATTTGCCAAAGAATTACCATGAGAATCATAGGGAAATTGATGTGCCACTAGAAATTAAATCAGAAGATTTAGATGGTAGAATAACACAGTTGGAAACAGATGTCATTGCAAATCCTGAAAGATCTGTAAGAAAGAAGTCTTCTCCAGGAGGAAGAAAACGACCTCCTCTTTTGCGATACCTTAGTCAGGAATCGATTGAAGAATCGACCAATCTCCTGATGGACCATGTCGTTATGATGGACTTCCAACAGAAACGAGATCAGATGAGTCCAGAAGGGACAGAACCAAGATGTCCATTTCTAGTAGACATTAAGGAATCTCCTCTTTTAGATGAAGATGCAATCAGGAGAGTGGAGAAGGAGGAAGAAGAATTGTTTCTTTATAAAGGAGAAATTGACAGTTGTGATGAGGAAGATGATGTAGGACATGATGATGATGGAGAAGAGACTGAAGAGTATGGCCCTCTGAACACCATAGCTGATATGACTTCAAAGTCATTTGTTTCTGATGAGGCTGCAAGTACTTTAAAGGTGAATAGCACTTGCAAGCAAGAGAAATTTTAATCTTCCATAATTAACGTCAAGCTTTAAAGCTGCATATATTCCTTCATGAGACACATTCCGATATTTGTTGCTTTCAGTATTTTGGACATATATTCACATTTGAAGTGCTTGGAGAATTTTGCATGTATATCAACCTTTTTTCTGTGATTTTTGTTGATGTGCTATTTAGATTTTCAGAGATATCAGTTATTTTGAAATTTATTGTAACTTATTGTCATTTAAATCCAGTCTTCTTATTGATAATACATTTTAGATGTTATGAAGACAGAAACAAAGATGGACTTATTCACAAACTCTGATGTACCTTGATGTAAATTCTTCAATCTTTCAGGATATTGAGCTGATACGGGTAGAGCTGGACAATGCAATACATGCTTTTGAGATTCTAAAAGAAGAATTTCCAGAAAGGACAGATGATATTCACTTTCCTGAAGCTGATGATGTTGTTCTTGAAGACATTGACGATGAAGAGGTTGATGAGAATTTAGGAGTGGAGGACCGTAGTGCATTCCGCGTTCTTCCGGATGAAATTCTCATTCATATCTTCAAGCATTTCTCCCATGTGGAACTATGCAACCCCATCATGCTTGTCTGCAAGAAATGGAACATCCTTGCCAAAGATCCATTGCTATGGCAATTCTTAGACCTGTCCAACAAAGCTGGGATACCATCGGATGTGCTGGCAAGTATCTTCCTCAGATGCAGTCTCCTACGTGGTATAACATTCCGCGGACGTGATGAGGTCAGCACTTCAGAAATTCAGGCCATTGTCGACCACTGTCCAAATGTGCCAAGTCTTGAATTTGGCTTTGTCCGCACCATGCAGGATGACCAGTTCAGTCTTTTAATCAGCGGCTGCAGGATGTTAACATCTCTGAACATGGAAGGTTGTGATGGGATCACCGATAGCCTCATCTCTAAGCTGATTCTCCTGCCAAAGCTACGGTGTCTAAATCTGTCTCACTGTACCAAACTGACGGATGGGGCTGTGTTTGAGATTGCAAGATTTTGTGATCACCTTGAAGAGTTGAACATCAACGGCATTCCTTGGATTACAGATACGTGAGTAATCCATTTAGATTCTTTAGGGTACTAGAGGAAAGAGTTAGAATGGCAAGTTCTGCCATGCACATGTAATTCCTAGTAAGAACTCAACTGTTAGATCACAACTTTTCAGTCATGGAAACATACAATATGATGTCACTGTTGTTCTAAGGAGCTAAAACTTGAAAATGATAATAACATTGGATAGTATATGATCTATAATGAACTGAAAGCATTGTCATTCAGATGTGGAAAAAGTTTTTTTTATCTTTATGCAGGGAAGTATATTTAGTCTGAATGAAATCAGGAAATACATGTACTTCTTCATATATCTCTTGAAAATTGCCATAAAGTTTCTTCTGGTATATTACTGACTCAGACCTGGTGCAGTAGGCCTATAATTTATACATGTATATAACATACTCTCATTCTGATTTATATAATTTATGATATGTTCCAACCATCTCTTTTTTATTTACAGTGCTGTAATTATGCTGTGTGAAGAGAGGCAAACCATGTTGAGGTGTCTGAGGTTAGATGGGGCCGAACTGACAGACATATCCATACATCATGTTGTACAGTGCCCAAACGTAGAGGAACTTAACGTCTCATTCTGTGAGCAGCTGACTGACTACTCTCTCGGTATTTTAAAGGTAATTTGACAGTGTTTTGTGGGTCATGATATATCCTTGAAGTTATAGGATTTGAATTGGATAGTTGCAGACTACTCCATCACACAAGTAACCCTAACCCTAACCCTAACCCTGACCCTATCCTTGATCCTAACCTTGACCCTAATCCTAGCCCTAGCCCTAACCATAGCATTAACCCTCACCTTGAATGATTCTTCTGATGCCTGGTGGAGTATTCTGCAGTTCAGCTGTTAAAGAAATTTCTTCCTATTGTGGTACTGCAAGGATGTGTTGTGAAGATTCATCCTATTTTTCGATTGAGTAAATTTTGTGAAGTGAACTATGTAATGTATTTACAAATTTAGCTATTGCTTAAACTCTGGGTATAGTTTCATATTGCATAGAAACAGCTCTCTGAATGATACTCTTTGAAAATTACTTAATGTGTCTGCTTATAATTAACATTTGTATAGATGCATACATTTTCATTTTTATCTTTATCATATTACATTCATTGTTATTATCATTCTACTATTGAATTGCAGGAGTGGAAGAAACCAGTGCGTCTACGACTTCAAAAGGGAAAGGAGTTTACTGAGGAAGCTTTAGCCAACCTCTTCATCTCTCCTCAGATGTCTAACTTGACCTATCTTGACCTTTCAGAGTGTTCTGAGCTTCGAGATCCTGGTCTTATCAACATTGCCACAAGGTAATGATTCTTTTAATAACAGTCAGTTATGTGCTGTAGGTGATAAATATTGAAAAGCTATATCACTCGTTTATTGTGATGGGGAGAAAGGACTCATCCAAATAATGAGAAATAAATCTTCATATGCCGTATTTGAGAGGATGATGATTGCATATAATTCTAAAAAGTTGGAGACTGCTGACTTTTTAAAATTGAGAGGAAGGGATGTACTTGTCGATATTTGTGTGTGCTGGTACCGTCAAATGTCGAGAATCTGTTCTCTTTTTTTTTTTTTGCTTCTTGAAATGAAAAGGAATGAGGAGAAAAATTACAAAAACTTTTCAGATTGTTAAGGAGCAGAAAGATTTTTATACATTATTAAAACGGGTGTTTAAAGTTACATTTACCAAACTCTTCTATTTTACTGATTTGTTTTATTGAACCATGTAAAAATGTTCTATTTTATATTTTTTTCTTTGTGAAGATGTCCTCTCCTTACTCATCTTGCTATTGAATGGTGCTGGTTTATTACTGATGTTGGTTTGGTACAAGTCTTGGATAACTGCAGGTAAATCATTGTACGTGGCTGGATATGATTGCTTTAAAGCTAAGGTTTAGCAGCTTTTGTCTTGGTTATGGAATGGAGGGCAAAGTGTATTTTCTAATTAAGCCACAGTTGTATATATAATAAAGTGCCAGAACAATCTCCGATAATACTAAAACCTTGAATGGCACCCTAAATCCATGCGTAATGTGTGAAACATAAGGTTGGAGGTTTAAATTAGTTTCGGTTGTCAAAATTTGACAGTAAAAAGGAACTTTAAACTTGAATTCCAGCTATACTTCTTGTTAAACTGAGATAATAATAATAATAATAATATGAACACTTGTAATGCGCCGGTGTCCATCATGAATAGATGCTCATGGCGCAGTGAAAAAGGAGAAGAGAAGATATAAAGACAAAGATTATATTTATGAGATATTCATGGATTATAAACTGCAGGTAAAGCTCTGGGCAACTAATGATATAGTTGAACCTCGTTATAAAGAACACTTATAACTAACTCATTTATAACAAGGTAATTTTTCCGGTCCCACTTCTTTGCATTCTGTTGTTTTTTTAGCCCAGATATAACAAGGTTTTGAAATAAAGTGGTAATTTCCTTGGTCCCAAGTAGTTTGTTATAATGAGGTTCCACAGTATATTGTCCGATTTAAATAAACCACTTTGTTAGGAAGGCCAAGTTCTTTTTAACTTTCGATTCTCAAAACCCATCTGTTCTCCACTCTGACACCATCACAAATAAATAATGGGGTGAAAAAAATGAAATGAACTTTTTTGCTTGAAACTCTAAGAAATATGAATTTTGTGAGATATAATTCTTGAACACTGCCTATCAGGAGCAGGTCTATCATTGTCACCATCATTCACAACCGAGTCGTCTTTTAAAAGGTCATTGTGACCTCTCCTGTTGTTAACCTTTGTGTCTTGTTTCATTCCCCTTTACAGATATTTGGAACATCTCGATCTCATTGGTCTTCATGCTATTCTTGGTCACTGCCTGGCGGACATTCCAACAAAGTTACCCCAGCTAGAATTCCTTGACCTTAGACAGTGCAATAGGGTAAATAACCTAGAGGTTCTGGGCCCTGTTTCATAAAACTTGTTATCAATAACAAGTTGTAATTACTGTTATAAGCTACTGAAATCCTTGCATCTGATTGGCTGAGAGCAAATTTGTCATAGAAATGTGGCAGCTGTTACCGATAACAAGTTTTATGAAACAGGGCCCAGAACTTCTATTTGTGATGTCATTCATGTTTATATGCTCATACAATCATTAATCCTTGATAAGGAATTATTTTAATACTCACTGCGTGTAAAGTCATATGAAAAATTAAATTATGGGACAAAGTTTTGGGGGTTTTAATTATTCCTAGTATAAAGAGAAGATTAGTGCTACAAAATCAAAGAAAATTTCCAGATGAGCATTACGACAGTTTACACAAACAAAATGTGCACAAAAAGTATTTTTTATCACAAAGTGTTTTATTTCATAGCGTATATACACAACAAAATAAATTTCTTTTCAGGAAAAAAAAAAGAAGCACAAGAAAAACTCAAAAACACCAGAAGCCTCTTATTTAATTTCAATGGTGCAGCTAGTAGAATATTTCATATTGTTCACCTTCGTAAGAGACTATATCCAAAACTAAAGAATTTCACAATTTTATTAACAATATTCATTTGTTTTGATATACAGAGAATCCTGTTAAAAGGCAAAATTAGACTGAAGAATTTTCAGTTTTTAAGTGGTATATCACTAAAAGTGACTTGGGAGCACACCTATTTCGTTTTTGAAGCAACCAAGTTCTTTATCACTTATGCTACATAGCATTTTGGAAATTAATAAGAAATTCCTATGTTGATAATATTAATTTTGGACTTGTAGAGCACACAAATCTGCCTAAAAGAGGCACCTTAGGTACACAGTAGTAGGTCAGTATGAATATGAAAAAAAAAAAAAATCCTTATTAATTATTACTACTGTCACTATTATATTATCAATATGATAATAAATTATATATACACCTTGCATAACTCAAAATCGTATAAGTTGAACTTTCCCCAAAGTCGAATCTATTTTTTTGACCAAACTATGCAAAACATGTGTTATTTACATATCCTAAGTCAAACTATTTTTTGTGGTCCCCAATAGATTCGACTTATGCAAAGTTAATTGTACACATATTTTTGTTTTGTATTTTTTTATTTTTCAGATCACAGATGCAATGCTGGTTCAGATTGTTTCTATAAAACACAACCTTGTTATCATGAACTACTATGGTGAAGAAGTAGTGTACGGGAACATACCTGGCACACTGGATATCTGAGATCAACAATGCCCTGAATATAAGTGAGAAATAGTTTGTGCTTTTGTTTTGTCTGAAGATTTCAAAATATCCAGCTAAAAAACCCTGAATTTGTTTTTTGTTGAGTCTATTTGTAGCATGTTTTATACACCTTGTCAGGTGTCTTGTGCACAGCTTAAAAATGGATATTGGATAAGTGCACATTATATATATTGTACAGTGGAAACTCGCTATAACAAGGACCTTGGGACCATGAATATTACCTTGTTATATCAGGAATCTCCTTATATCAGGGTGAAAAAACAAAAGAACATAAAGACCTGGGACCAGCAAAATTACCTTGTTATATCAGGAATCTCTTTATATCAGAGCTCTTTATAGCGAGTTTCCACTGTAATACAAACACATGTGTAATAAAGATTACCATATCCTGCTCAAATTTCAATCTCTATGAAAAAAAAGGGATATAAATTATGAATGTCCAACAACCCATATTAATGTATTGGATCTAGAATAGAATAATCTGCAGACCATGGTGAACAGAATATTAAAAAAAAAACAACTTTTCCTTGACATTGTATTTTTGTTGCTTCTGTGATATAGAAGAGTGTATACACAATACCAGACACAGATATGTAAATACATATTCTTTTCTTTAGTTTTTTTTGTAATGATGCATTTTCATATTAGAAACATCACACTGTCATTGTATTACAGTGGCAGTTACAAACTTGTAGTTTAGAAAAATAATAAGCATTCATACAGCACCTTCTCTTATAGGCAATAAAGCAACATGTTAAACATATTTACACAGACACAATCTTTTCCGAAGTAGTGAAACCAAAAATAGATTCTAGAAAAATAAGTGTGCTTTGTATGTGGAAATAATGGTCAATTATAGGTGCATTAAACAGTGAAACTGCATGTGCTTGGACTGTGCATAAATCTTAACGTAAAAAAAAAATGATTATCAAATGTAGTGAGTGAAAAGAGAAGTTACTCTGTATAAAGTGCCATTTAACAAAACACAGACAAAATGACCATTATTAAATTTGTAAAACTTTTATTTTCCTTAGAATATTTTACCAAGTGTTTCAACTGATTTTGAATCATAGCCTAAAATATTAAAGTTGAATAAATATTTCAGGCATACAGTACTGAGTTTTAATTAATACATGGAACTTAAACATAAGGAGGTATTTATAATAAGCCCATAGTAAATACAGAATATTTCTTACATGTATCATAGATTGAATACTGCTAAATATTATAACTGATTACACCATTTTTAGTTGATTTCATAACCATGTTCTTCAACCACTAAAGAGTACAAAGATGCTGCAAATAGTAGAAGACAAAAGCAGCATCTGAAAAGTCACTCAAATCCTTTAATAACTGTTCTTTTTCTTTTCATGCCTTTGTAGAGAATCTTATGGAATGTCCATTGAACATGTGAATGCTCCAATATATTGTGTCATAAATATCTTCTTCCTTTACGCTTCATTCTCCAGGCACCACTTGTATGCATTCTGGAAGATGCGTAACCATGGCGATGCCTTCATCTCCTTTCTCCAGTCCGATGGCATCCAAGGCCACTGCCAGGTCTGTGTGCAACGCTCTGGATGAGGCATGATGGCTAGATGACGTCCATCGAGTGAGCAGAGAGCTGCTATCCCATCAGGAGAACCGTTGGGATTCAGAGGGTAGCGGGTGGTGGGGGCACCCTCATCATCTACGTAGCGGACAGGAGCAAGAGCGTTAGAGAGGACAGAGGAGTGGATGGCCTCGTTGGCAAACTTCATCTTGCCTGCAATGAAAAGAAGACAGTACAAGATATATCAAAAAAGCATTCATTTATGGTGACACAACATTTGCTCCTGCGACATTTGCTCCTGCGACATTTGCTCTGCCGTCCATATCTCGAAAGGTCGAAGGTTAAGGTCAAGGTCATGATTTGGTTTTTTGTTCAGGACAATGTGAAGATTAGGATTAGGGTTAGGTTTAACATAGCAAAGTTAGACCGGAGCAACTGTCACAGGAGCAAATGTCATGGAACCTCATCTATAATCTCCACTAACATTCCTCAGAGTTATGAATTATGTAGAACAAGAAACTGGGCTGTCATGAAAGTGACCATATTTGTGACAAATTTAAAATGCAATATTCATTTCAGTGGAAGTGAATAAAATCACTTGTAAATTAAAATTTATGAATGAAATGAGAGCAATGCAATAAAACCTCAAGACCAGACTTCTTTGGCCATCTAGTGATAACTATTAACATGATTTTTTTTTTTGTGTGTGTATCCTGCAGCATCATTATCTACTCTACAAGTATATTGCAATGTTTAATTCATTACGTCCAAATATATTGAACTATAGAAAGTTCTGTAATAAGGAATGTGTACATCAGAAAAATCAGAAGGCTGACCCAGATGAATTTATATTAAATGTTAAAAAGTATCTGTATTTGTGAAAATTCTTGTTTGAAGCATACCAACAGGTGAAAATGAGTAATATTTGAAAAATGGAGAATGTCATTTGTTCCGTAAGCAAACAGTATCTAAGAAAATCCGCTTTATGGTGCTCTTTTCAAATTGGGAATAATTTATATTTTTCTCAAATTTTCAGTATAACGACATAATGCAAAATGAAGTGAACTTTTACCTATAAAAAGCATTACATATTTCTCAAACTCTCAAACCTAAAACATACCTTCTCCATGAGCTACCCAGATGCCTAGGATAGAATCCTGCATTCCTTGTAGCATGATGGAAGGACTCTCCTGGATCTTGACTGTCACAAACCTGGACTCATATCGCTCAGAATTATTGTGGTCTAGTAGTACTCCCTGCTTGCATGCAGCTGAAATGACAAATTAAATTATTTTTGGAAATCAATTATATTTGCATAGATGTGAAGTAAAAGAAATTGTTTCTTTTACAACGTACCTTTTTATATATATTTATATATATATATAAATTGTGAGAAATGAAGATGAGAGAATAATGGTTGCGTAGCTTAAATCAAAGTTCTCCTGAGCTGTCCTCCCTTTTTGAAATTTTTGCAAAGGTTGAAAAAATGTCTCTGCCGGGAATCGAACCCGGGTCGTTGGCTTAAAACGCCAATGCCAATGCTAATATATAGATATATACTTCAGCTAGGTTTGCCTGAATAATATCAATTTAAATGGCAGTAATATGACTTTCATTTTTTTTGATTGACAAAGGATAAACTTTTTCATGCTTTGACATACTTGAGACGACTCTATTTTCAACTCCTTTCATAGTTTCCAAATTATGAATGAATTGTATTTTGTCAGAGATAAGGAAAGGACAATTCAAAAACATAATACCTCCTTCATTAGTGGGCTGAATTAGCGACATGGGCATTTTCAAAGAACTAATTTCATTTTTTATGTACATGACTGTGGAAACATTTAAATGAAAGGGAATAATCTCTTTTGTGTGTGTGCAATGGTGACAAGGGTACTTTCCTTTTTTCTTTCATATTTATCTCAAAGCAAGTTAGTTATATATTTTTTTTCTGATAAAAGATATTTATATATAGAATATCAATGCTATCAATATCATCCAAGTATAAATTACATAAAAAGTACAGATCTCCCTCATGAACTATGGGGAAACAGAAGTCATTATAAAAGGAAGTAACTTGCATCAGTTATAAAATTTCTTTTATTCTTCAATTATAAACTACGATATAGCTTATACAAATCTTTGATTATGTGTGATAATTAAAATATTTCTTTGAAATATATTATACATTATTTAAAACAGTTAGTCATTCTTTCAGAAATATGTTGTGTGTTGTGTGAGTGTAATTCTCACTTATCTGCCTTTAACACATGTCAAATATTATCTTGAAAATACTGTACATGTATCTGAATATTAATCCCTAAAACTGTCTGGAACCTCGTTATAACAAACTCCTTGGGACCAAGGAAATTACCTCCTTATATCGAAACCTTGTTATATCAGGGATAAAAACCATTAAAATACAAAGAAGTGGGACCGACAAAAATTACCTTGTTATAACTAGAGTTTGTTATAACAGTGTTGTTTATAATGAGGTTCCACTGTATTATGAAGTGCTTTGTAACTGCGAGGAAAAAGGCGCTCTCCAAGTACTTATTTGATTGGATTGTGGATTAGAAGTTGGCGGGGTGACGACATTTGCTCCACAGTCTATATCTTGAAAGGTCAAAGGTTAAGGTCAAGGCCATGATTTGGTTTATTGGTCAGGACAATGTGAAGATTAGGATTAGGGTTAGGGTTAGGTTTATGTTTAGGTTTGTGATTAGCATGGCAAAGTTAGACCAGAGCAATTGTCGCAGGAGCAAATGTCATACATCCAAGTTGGCATCTCTGCCAAACATCTTCCTCTTGACCTACCTTGATTACTATCAGTCTGAGCCTCATCAGGAGCCACCCATCCTAGCAGACCCATCAGCTGACATCCATTACACACACCTAATGAGAAGGTATCTGTTCTGGCTCTGAAGGCAGCAAACTCTGCTCGCACCACAGGGTTGTACAGGATGGCTGCTGCCCATCCTGTCAAAATTTGGAATAAAAGTAAAGAAACTTGAGAAAAGTCATAAATCTCTATATAACTACAGTGGAAACTCACTAATAACAAGGACCTTAGGACCATGAAAATTACCTTGTTATATCGGGGTTAAAAAAAAAAAAAAAAGGAACATTAAGACCTGGGACCGCTAAAATTAACTTGTTATATCAGGAATCTTGTTATATCAGAGCTCTTTATAGCGAGTTTCCACTAATTGGGAAGGAGGATAAACTGAATTTCTAAAAAATCTTTGTAAAAAAATTATTTTGGTTCAGATTCCATGGTTTACAACATAGCATAAAGCCTCATTCAACCATGACATGTTAATCCAGTGTGTAAAAATTAAATTACATAAGTGTACTGCGCTTCACATGTTTGTATCTATTAACACACACAAAAGTATTAAAAGTATGCTTAGCGGCTTTTGTTGTATGCAGCTACTTTTTTTTAAAAACCTCAATCTGCCATTTATTTACAAGTGAAATGCATTTATTTTGCTTCTGAGTTTTTTAAAGTGGTTAACCAAGACATGTGAACGAGGCTAGAATTAACACTTTCTCTTGCTCTTGGATAGAGCTCAATTAGTTCATGTGTAAACCATGTAAGAATATAAAACGGAAAGCTCAAACGTCCATGGCTACAACTACAAACCTTTAGCAGAACCCATGACATCGGCAAAGCTGAAACCTCCCACAAACGCCACCCCTCTAAAGTTCTTCAGAGAAAGAGTCCCGCTTGCCAAGTCTTGCATGTTAACATCCCATGCTTCAAATCCAGCCATGTGGAACGATGCTAGCATCTCTCGATCACCGTTGCTCCCTTCTTCACGGATCACAGCAACCTTGGGACGACCTAAAATGACAGAAAAATGATAGAGGTGATTCTTCAACTTTTACCATGCTGGAAGATTGCTTTAGAGTAGTTGAATATGTTCATTTTTGTAGTTGTTCTAGGAACAGCTGAATGTCTGACAGAATCAATTCCTACCTCCCCCCACACCTATTTTTGATATGGCACAAAACTTGGGCTGTCATAACTCTACTGATAAACCCACAAATATTTAAAAGTATCATGAATAGTATAATTTGAATTAAGAGTTTACCACATGATATCTTATTTCAAAAAACTTTTTTTTTTTCCATTGTGAAATGAAGCTCATTTAATAAGGAGTGTAATCAGCCAAAATGGCAACTCGAGCAAGCACTTAAGTGATGAATGTTAGTAACATGGCAATCTTTCACGGTGAAGATTGTATATTTATAACTGATACAATAGTTTACGGAAAATATCATCAACATGGAACACTCACTTGTCAAGTTTATTGGACTTGCAGGTTGAGGGTCAAAGGTCAACTTGTAAGGGGGTGCTTTCCTATTCTTGAGCTGGGCCTCCTCCTCCACCACGCAGGCTTGGTTGGTCTGGAGACGCTCTAGCTGGTAGCTTGTAGCCTCCCAAACATCACGTAGGCGTGTCATTGAATCATCCAAGACAGTACTGCCATTTAGGTTGATCACGATCTGAGAATCGGGAGATTACAAGTGTAAACATATATCTTTTTTTGTAGAAAACACAAGCAATAAATATTAAAGAACATCTCAATGCACTCCAGAAATTACTGCCCTGATCCTAGCTGTAACACCTGTTGTGATCATCAGCACACAGTACATTCAAAGGAATAAATCCTATCAGATTCCAATTTACTATGTCCTTTGCAGAAGATTAAACATGCCCTTTCCTAAGGACATATGCACCCTCAACATCAAATCATTCATGCAACCTATACTTTTTGTTCACTTTCAAGGGAAAGCCCACCCTGGTATTAAGTTCATTTGAAAAAAAAAAAAAAGAAGCAAAATGAGAGAAACAGATTAGTGAAAGTTTGAGCAAAATCTGACAAGAAATAAGAATATGAATTTTTGAAATTGTAATCAATCAAACACAAACTGGCAACTCCGCAACTTATCCTCTCCCATTTGCTCAGTACGGAAAATCTCATAAATTTTCATTTTCTCAGTTTTTGATGAAGGAATATATTTGTTTCATTCAGATTTTGTGTAAAAACATATGAGCAATGATTATATCTAAGGTGCATGTATGATTGAATATTTTCTATAGAGAAAATGGAAATTAATGATTTTTGGGATATAGGGCAAATGGTAAAGGAGCTCGCAAGATACTTCACGGAGTTGCCTGTTTTTGCGTTTGATTTCTTATTTCTTATCGGATTTTGCTCAAAACTTCACTGATCTGTTTCTTTAATTTTTCTGCTCCTTTTAAAACCAACTTGTAATCAGGGTGGACTTTCCCTTTAATAACAAACTCGTGATGACTAACAATGTTTAAACCGACCTTGGCCTCAGCTGCCTGTCCACATGAATAACCTATAACACTACATGTGACACCCTGGTCTGCATACTTCCTACATACAGTCTCTGCATCTGACTGATTAGTCTCTAATACCAGACCCAGCTCTTCAGAAAACAGGAACTCAAGAGGGGTGGCTGAAATCAAATTGACAAGATAATTTTATTTATCATCCCCTTATCTGTTTCCTAAATCTGGGCAGTACAGAAATCTCAGGGGCAGTATAAGCAACTATAGAGTTTAATACAAACTACTAAAATGAAATAAGTATGAAATAAAAGAAAAGGAGAAAAAAAATACACCATAAAAACTATGTATTCTGTTGTTTCTTCTTATCCCCACTTAACATAGGGTAATCAAAATGATCAGCAATATCTGTAACTTGAGATTTCTTACATTAAACCCCAGCATACCCTGGTCAAATAACAATATGAAATAACAGTGAAAAAAAAAAAAAAATTGGCTTCATGAAGTTAGAGTGAAATATTGACCAAGTTCAGACATTATCTTGCCATACATCCATCTTATGGGGAATTATACTTAAAGTGTACCAATCACCTGAAAAAAAAAGATTTGTGTACAGATATAATCAACCTCATAAAACTTTATCTGGCATTCTATAGGTCAACAGTTTACGAGTATGAAGGAAATAAAGGATACCATGAAGGTAAGCGCACGGAACCAAACTCAGAGTTGGGTTCTTATCTTGGCGAGCGCGTACGAGTGCATTGAGTAGTCTACTCACGAGTGACTTTTACTTGTAGAGAGTTTAATTAAACTTGTAATATATCTTTATAGAAGTAATATTTGAATAGTTGAATATTTTGAATATAGAATAACGACATGAAACCTCTAACATACAGAGCAAAATATTTGGGGGTGATTGGTACCCTTTAATGACATTTCAAATGATAGATCCTTGAACAATGCAGATAGAGTATTCAAGAGGCTTGAACATTACTCACAATTAACATTTGTTGTTAGGTCCACATTTATTCCGTAGTTGCCTGCAAAGGCCATCTCAAGAAGACATGTGATCAATCCTCCATCACTGATATCATGTCCTGCTGTCAGAAGACCATCTAAGGATACATGTGAGAATAAAAAACAACATATAAAGGCCATTTATGTACATTAGAAACTCTCTATAATGAGGACATTAGGACCTTGAAAATTACTTCGTTATATCAAAAATCTCATTATATCGAAGCTCTTTATAAGGAGTTTCCACTTTATATGTCAAAACCATCAGTAAGCGCCCCTCAGTAAGAAAAGAAGCTTTTGCCAAGGATCCTGCTTAATTTGTACTTGGGTTGCCAGCCTGCAATCTGGAAACATGAAAAATTAGTAATGTAGCCCAGTTTTCAATTTAGGGTGGTCATTTACAGTGAATTGTACATGATTCAAACAATATACCATGAGTTACAGGTTGTTGGAAAAGCAGTCACATCTTACTGCAATCAATCAGCATAAATGCTCATAGAAACAGAATGATGGAATAATTCATACCTGTGACCAAGCCCTGTGTGACATTGAAAGCTGCAGCTAGAAGTGATACGTCATTGACATCAGGTACATTATCTCCTATCTGATTGTAACACTGAGCCA
Organism: Heliocidaris tuberculata; assembly: GCA_025618425.1. Lineage (NCBI taxonomy): Eukaryota > Metazoa > Echinodermata > Echinoidea > Camarodonta > Echinometridae > Heliocidaris > Heliocidaris tuberculata. The sequence goes on along the minus strand of CM046846.1, from coordinate 2,649,594 downwards.
ATGCAGATCCACCAAGCCTTCTATGACCACAGCTTAGGTTAACATACAGGAGGGTGCCTGAATAACCAGAAATATATCAGACATGTTTTACAGTAGCTCAAATCTTATTTGCTAGTAGTAAAATCCTAGACTGTTACAATGTTATGTTACATGTACGCTGTATATGTGACAAAAGTCAAATGTGGCAATCCATTGTTTGTTCCCGTAATCGACCAGAGGGTAAAGACTTTAAGAATGATTGAATTAATGAAATGCTATAGTTCTCACAAAGAGTAGGGTGTCAACCCGGTGTTTATTGTGCCTCTAATACACATAGAAAAGACTGCAATAATCTTCAGTCAGAATTGAAGGAGGCAGTTGTACCTAAGGAAGAAGAAGAAGAAATGTACAAAAATGGTAAAAATTGATTAAATTATACCCACAAGGTTAGCACAAGAATTATATCTTGTAAATCCCCCCTAAAAATGAAATTGTTCCATGTCTAGAAAATGACCTTTAACCTTACCTTGACCAGCAGGACATTTGAGGTCTGGTGTGACTGTAGCTGTGATGTCTGGACATCCTACGTAAGTTGATATGACTAGAGCACCTTCATGTAAGAAAGGCATTCAAAGAAGGCAAAACATATAATCAGAAAGGTTATTACATGCAAATATCCAATTATTTGCAAAAGAATTTTAAAGGGCAATCCAACCTTGATAATAAGATGATTTGTGTGAAAGCAGAAAAATAAGAAAAACAGGATGGTGAAAATTTGAAAGAAATCGGACAAGGAATAAAAAAGTTATGGATGTTTGAAAAATGAGATCACTACATCTATGCGAATCTCAAATTGGCAATTTGGTGAGTCAATTGTGACATTTTTGTGGACAACTCTCCCATTTGTCGTACACAAAAATATCATTAATTTGCGGTTTTCTTCGAGGCACTTTTACCCTCGGGGCAGTACTCAAAATATATTGGAGATAGCATATTGTTATAGGTCCTCGTGAAAGAAAAAGATCCTACTGAGTAATGCATTTTGAAAAAAAGTGACATTCTAGTCATTTTGTGTGTTAGAGCGAATGGGGGAGTTGTCCACAGCTACATCACAGTGACATTACCTATTCGGCCAATTTGAAATTCCCATATGCATAGTGATTACAACTTTCAAAAATTCATAACTTTCTTATTACTTGTCCAATTTCGTTCAAACTTTCACCAATCTGTTTCTCTGATTTTTCCTCTTTCTTTCAAAGCAACTTGCTATAAAGGTTGGATTTCCCTTTAACAGGCATTTTACTTATCATCTTTTGGTGTCAAAATCTTGTTTACTCATTTTCCGATTGGCTACTTAATTCTCTCTTCCTGGGCTTAACTCTTTGCCCTGTGCATTATGAAACCCAAGGCTGATGAATTATTTTCAAAGGTGATGTGACCAACCAGTACTCAGATGCATGGGTGTTTTTACCCTGTGATAACGACGACCGAAAACGCAATGCAACGAAAGCTATGTGTATGAAGAATGCATCAGTGCACAGGATTAGAGCCTGTGTGCGATTGTGCAATCGAATAGGCGCTATTTCTTTTGTTCGTGTGGAGTGTCGACTGTAGTCGACAGAAGCGAGCCCGCGCTGGTTACTGGAGTTGACAGTAGAAGGAAAACGGTTAATAAGGAAACCAACCAGTTCCTGTAAACAATGGGTGAACTTACCAGGTGCTTTGACTGTTTTTCCTTCTACCCTAGCAGCCATACTCAACGAATCTTTGCCACCATCTACAGCGATTCCTAGTTCCGACATGAGAGATCCCATGGCTTGACAGGCATCATAGAGGGCGGCACCTTCCCCTGGTAGCTTGGCAGGCCACATCCAGTTTCCACTGCATTTTACATCCTGGACACAAAATTATGAAGGACATGTTTTGGTAGTATAGTGGCCAACCTCCATGGTAAAATCAGTCAAAAACATTGGTTCAAGGATTGACAATATCCCAAAAGTAACCATGATCGATCTCAAGGAAATGGATAACATCATAAGAGTCAAATATATAAATGAAATTACAGACAACAGATTTCTAAGGAAAAAATAAACCAGACACAACAAGCAGTGGTGGTCACTACTGAGTGGTGCTGTAGTGAGTGACGATGCTACCTGCATAAGCATACAACAAAGCAAGCTTCACTGTTCTCTACATTTTGCTTTCATTTCACCCTCCTACTTTTTCCTACATTGCCTTCAATACTCCTCAAGATACAATCTTCTATGTCCTCAAGGGCATTCATCTATTCACTCTGTATGCTGTCCATGCATTGAACTTCTTCATTTTCAATGATCTCCAGACGTGTCATATGGAATAGTTGCAGATGTTATCCTATAGTTTTGTTTCCAATAAACAAATACCAAACAACACTTTGGTATCAATTTCTAAATAAAGGTAATCACAAGAACTAAAAACCACAGAATACAGAGGAATAAATATTCCATTTGATATAGAAATCAATATGTTAAGCTGCTTTGAGATCAGACAATATATGACGCATTTCCTACCTTCAGTGCAGTAACCCTTGCAAAGACCAGATTTGTCAAAGATTCCGCTACAGCCATACGAGCCCCTGTGGCAGCATTGACCAGACCCTTAATGGGCTGTTCTCCTATAGCTGTAGCTGAGCCAACGGTCTCAAAGTGAGACAGAGCCGTCACTGCTACATCAGCCAGTGGGGTGTGAAGTGGTCCTACGCACTGCTGCTGGGCCACCAGACCTGTCACTGATCGGTCAACCTGGACAGGATAACAGACAACACCAGCATTATTATTATTATACAATGGCAACCTTCATGCATCTTCCATCATAAGAAAAATGAATAATACCTAGAAAAAATTTGAATTCTTTTAATCTATTTTGTACAAATGTACAATGTGATTGCATTTTTGGTGTAACAAGAAAATAAAGGATGCAGTATTTGGAATAAAAGAAGTCAGGTTTGAATTTCTATTTATCTCTTATATTGAAATAAGTCATGTCACATCATCTTCCATATGACACGTCTGGAGATCACAGGAAAAAACAACAACATACAAGTACATGTAGATATCTTATAACAATGAATTGTCATCAATGTACATCTTCAAAGGTAAAAAATTTCTTGTTTTGGCAGTAATCATTAGGCGAGAATAGCTTAAGGTGAACTCAACGACTCACTTTATTTGTGAGATACCTCTTGCTAGCTACAGATGGTAGTCTAAGCACTCGATCAAGCGCATCAACAACAGAGAGTCCATCAGGAAGATCAAGTGGTGATAGGTTCTTCACAATCCGGTTGAGATTGAATACCTGTCAAGAGGTCAGACATAGAAGGGCTAAAAAGGTTAGGTTTATTTATTAAAAGGAAAGCATTTCCTGGATTATCAAAAATCCTTCTATAAGTGAAGTAAAGCATTAATTTGTTCATGGTTATAATCTTTAAAGGAGTATCACTGATTTCCTTAGCCATGAAAACTGACTAAATTATTGCACAGTATTTTTAATATAACTAGTATGTACACTATTTACTTATTCAGATCAAATGGATCTGGTACATCTGGTACACTTCACTAAAATCAGACAACTGTTAACAATATAGCTATTTCTTTTGATTTTACCAAGCTACAATATCTATTTTGAATGAACTTCACTCAAAACAAGATATTTCCAATACCTTTCTGGGCATTTTACCAAGGACCCATTCCAGATCCAGGTCCACAGGATATGACACCATTCTGCACTTCTTGGCGGGAGAGTGTTCGGCATCGCCTCCTCCGTTGACCATCTCAAGCTTCTCTTCCTCCAAACGAATCTACAGAACATAAATGAACTTTGCAATCAATAAACAATTCTAAACATAGCAGACCAATAGCCACCTTTTGTGGTATAGGGGTAAAAAATACATATACTTTGATCTTCAGAAATAGTGAAGATAAATGATAAATAATTGTTGCTTTTTTTTGGGGGGGGGGGCGGCAATGTCTGTATTTAACATCCACACTGTAGGTTGAATATAAAATATATAACTAAAATTTCTCTATCAAAGTTCTCTATCAATTATTTCAGTAGTAACAAATAAATTTGCTGGCACTCTTGAATTTCATTGCTTTGAAATATCCAGGATAGTACAAATACAAACTTGTATAATGAATATCTCATAGTAATCTCGATCTTACAACAATGAGCATTCTTTTGAGAACAAATGGAATCATAGTCCTTTTGTTTTTTATTCTATCATTCATTTTATTAGGTAGAATGTTTCAACTGCTCTCTTTTCAAATCTCTATGAGACAGACTTTTTAAATGGTGAAAGAAACAATGCAAATACCTTTCCATCTCCAGTGATCTCCCCTACGAAGCTCACTGGGCATCTCTCCCTCCTACACATATCACTTAGCAACTCCTCATCTTCCTCATCTACCAGTATAGCATTACTCTCCTGGTATTCAGCTCCCCAGAGCTCTAGGGTCGTCAAAGTGGGGTCACCTAGCTGGAAGGCCTTGGTACGGATCACAGCGCCTGCTGGCTCACAGATCTCTTTGAGTACATTTCCTGAAAAGGAATTGGGAAGGATTTCAAGTGAGGATAAAGTTTGTATTTATTCTTAGTAAGAACATTCTATTTCTAATGGTTTTTTTTGTTTTGTTTTGTTTTGTCTTTTTGATAATAATTTTGAACAAACAAGGTGAGTAAAACAGAAAATGCTCATGGTATTCATAGAGGACAATTACTATAAATGAATTCAAACAGGAAGACCATACTATTCTGTATTTTCAGTATTTTCACCCCACAATGATGTGAAGTGAAGTAATCATTAAAACAAAGGAAGAAAGAAAGTGAAGGAAAGTTTGATAAAACTCGATTAAAACCTGATAAAAGTTTCTGAAGATTTGTAGAGTGAAGTTTGGTTTTCTACTACGGAATGGGTCTGGAAGAAGGTTCAAACTTTGGTTGCTTTGATGAAAAAAAAAGAGGGAGCACTGTTCTTGACACATTAAATGCAGTGTATTCCCCGACGAGTAACATGGCTGCTTGGTTCCATGACATTTGCTCCCTGCGACAATTGCTCCGGTCTAACTTTGCCATGTTAATCCTAAACCTAAACCTAACCCTAATCATAATTTTCACATTGTCCTTATCAAAAAACCAAATCATGACCTTGACCTTAAACTTTGACCTTTCGAGACAGAGGAGCAAATGTCGCAGGAGCAAATGTTGTGTCACCGGCTGCTTACCATTTCCCCCTGCTCCCTGATCATGAATACTCTTGATTGGGTTTCTCCCTCCTAGTTCAATACAAGCTCTCACAACCCTGTTCAACTTCTGTTCCATCTCAGCGTCTCCTCTCTGCACCGCACCAAAGTCCAACGCTTCTGTATTGTCCCCCTGTACCTGAATGGATGAGGCCGCTCCTCCACCCACGCCAATGCGATAGATGGGGCCACCAAGTTTCACCACTTTCATACCTAGGGAAATATAACCCCCCAAATAATAATAACATTAATTTAAGCCAACATTCTGTACTGGAAGAGCTTAACATCTGCATTTCTAAATGTTTACCATCTCTGCAATGTTGTGAACTCCATAGAATGATGTACTAAAGAGCCATACAGACTTTTAGAATGTTAAATATGGTCACCATAAAAGTAATACATTCTATTGTGCAGATATCTCTCTCTTGACCCTATCAAGACTGAGCTTCAATCACCCCCTCCTCTTTGAAATAAAAATCAAATCTATTAATACCTACCCTGAACAGGTGTATCTTTTTTGACATGTCCCTCCTCAAGAGAACCCATCCCCCCTGAGAACATAATGGGTTTGACCCACTCTCTCCTTTCCTCCCCAGGAACAAGCATGCCAAAGGACCGGGCAAAACCAGCCAGAACCGGTTCACCAAATTTGTTGCCGTAGTCTGAGGCACCGTTGCTTGCCTCAACGGCAACCTCCAAGGGGCGGGCCATGTTGCTAGGATACAAAAAAGAGGCATCCTCCCATGGAAGATCATACCCTGAGTGAAAAAGAAATACATTTATTATGGAACATTCAGCAAAGTAAAATCTATTTTGGGGAATTATAGATGGACTAGGCCTTATCCATAATATACTTACAAATATAATTTTTAAAAAGATCAGAGCAGAATAATTATCCATTTTCACAATTTTCCCTGTTACTTTGATTTGATGTACACTCATGAAATTAAATGATACTGCTAAGTTAGTATGGACTAGATCAACGGAAAAGAAAAGCAATCCAAGATGCAATTGAGACCTGACTGACTGAAAGGCTACACCAGGAAAGTATGGAAATATGTTGCAATTGACCTCCATACAGGGAGACGATATGAAGAAAGTTGGGAAGAAATGTGAGCATAACGATGTCCTACCTGGAATATGTAGATTTCCAAAGCAATAACCAGCTGTACCAGCCACTACATGAGAGCCCCTCCCTGCTGACTGAACATCTCGGATACGCCCTCCTGTACCTGTGGTAGCCCCACTGAAAGGTGCAACTCCTACATGGGAAAAAAAAAATAAAGAAGACTTGATGGTTTGTGCTGTATTCCCAGAAGATTGAGTAAAAAACCAGCCCATCATTAGAAAAAAAAAATTATCTTCAGGTTTAAGCTAATCATTTTGAATAATTTATACATTACTTCTCTACTTTGAATATTTGTAATTAGATATTAGTGTGATCATTCGTGACCATAACCTTATGCATTCCAACTTTAAATGGAATATTTATTCATTCTTTGGAATTCTGTGCAACAGTTCAGAGTAAATCATATATCATTAAAAAAATCAAAGAATCATTTTAAGCATCCTAGCATATGATATTGCTATTAAAGATTAAATTAAAGATATTGGGAGTAAGTGATATTCTTTCATGAGGATAATTCGTAGGTTAACCAAAATAACTAATTTTTCTAATATCCAGAAAAATATAGCACTACATTATGACATACATTTATGTTTTTAAAGGTAAATCAAAGGCATTGGAAAGCACAAAGGTTGATGGGCAAAAAACAAAAATAAAATAAAACAAATAATAAAAAATAAATGAAAAAAAAAAGAGAGAGAAGTGTATTTTGCCATGTACCTGTAGGAAAGTTATGTGTTTCAGCAGTGAAGATGATGTGTCGATCTAGTTGCTTGTCATTCATTGGGGTTGCAGAGCAACCAGGTCGAACTGGGTAAAGAGCCTTGATAGAACCGCCCCTAATGGCACTGTTAATTAAAAGAAGAAAACACTTTAAAATCATAGATTCAAACACATGAGATTTAAAGCTATAACTGCATCCAGTGTTATAGCTACGGTGGTCGGCGGTGGACGGGCCCGTCCAGCACGGGGGATTTCCGTCCACCACTCCGGGTGAAAAACACTGCTTCCGACCGGCACTAATTTCACATAAGAAACTGCATTAAACGTAACTGTTTGTGAAGAAACGTGGTACTTACATTCATATTTCCATCTTTAATCGTGTTTTATTTGCAATTTTACGAGAATCATGCTTTCAATTTGACTATAAATGATTATTTACTAAAGATTTGCCGAGTTTTATTGTCTTTTGTTACGCACTATACTGTACTACGGTCCGTAATTTGCACGTACATACAGATATCATGTTTTACGTAGCGTATACCGGAAGCTGCTGTTCTGACAGCTGTACTGTCGCCATACCATCGATCTCTTTGGAACGACTTGTTGCTTGTCAAGTCAGTGAAATTTGAACCACCACTAAAAAGTTCCTAGCTATAACACTGACTGCATCATAGTAATGTTATATTATGTTTAATGATATCAAAATTCATCTAATTGCATAATTATCCTTGCCACTTCCTTCTTTTCTTCTCCTGTTCTATCTCCTCCCACTTTTTGGGTCATTTTCCTTACATGGTAGTAGACTTTATTAGAAGACTTGTTGAACAGACAAGGCTTGACTGCAACATTATCCTTTGTTTTCAACAGTGACACATTATATTCCTTTACTCAGTTTTCTAATCTTTGTTGTCAGTTTGATACTTTTTCTTCCTCTTCTTCTCCACATTCTTCTACAATATCCTGGTTCCTCATGTATTAATGAGTGGCAAGGAGCTTCATGATATCACTCACCTACTATTGTCAGAGAATTTGATCACATTGTTTGGATTGCTGCTATCCTGTGTCTTCATGACCAAATCAAACAAGGAATCCTTCATTTCCTCTCCGTCTACCACCATACGTCCCTTGAAGAACCAATGACGACTGTGCTCACTGTCAATACAATACAATACAAATAAACCAATGAGTCATTATCAATTTACATGAAAATAAACTGTTGTTTAGAAATTTACCAAAGTATCTAGCAATTCACAACTGAAGTGACAAACAACAGCTGAATCCCTAAAAGTGTTTTGTAATTTCATCCCATTAAAGCCTAATACACTAATGTATTTGGTAAGTTATCAAAATAAATTTCTGACAGCTATGAAATGTTGAAAGATATATTAGAGGTAACCACAAATCTAAACATTTCCAAAGTATTTTTCACTCTAGAAGGAAGTGATAAGCAAATATAATTGGAAAATCATCTTTAGATTTGGCTTTAAACACAAATAATAAAAAGCAATGGTTGCATCAGTACAATAATAATGGTGAACAATTTCTTGTGGGTTTTGCAAACTGACTTCAAATGAATAGGCACAGGATATCGGTTAAAAAAAAATCAACAATTTGTGCATCAATTTTCTCTTTCAAATATATGCCAGCAAATGCTAAACATCATTAACTGACTAAAATGATAACCCATAAAGTGACCTACAGTAGCATACCTGTTGGACTGGGCTAGATCAAAACATTCCACACTGGTCGGGTTTCTCTTGATCTTGTTTGTAAACATGTCATTGTAATAGTCTAGATCCCAGTCATCAAAGGCCAGACCTAAAGAGACAGATGAAGAGAGAATCAACAAATGAATATGCATCACCCAAAATTGATTGACACAAAAAGAAATATATGGAGGAGCACTAGGTAAAAGACAACACAGTTTTCATGGTAGTATTTCTTACAAAACATCTTGCAGTCTGCATACGAAAATATACATTTTCTTAACTCCTCCCCAAAATGTACATTCAATAGAGACATGCTATGATATCCAGCTGAAATAGAATCCATTCCCATCCTTTTTAAGTTGATACAAAACATGATAGATAAACTGTATGCAGAAGATTTTTTATTGAAGTTAGCTATATGATCAGATAATGGATAATTCTGTTGTTCTTACCCAAATCCTTGTTTGCTTTCTTGAGAGCTTCCTTCCCTTCACCCATGACATCCACATCATAAACAGCCTCAGGTTTGACATGAATATCAAAGCTCTGCAGAGGCTCCATGTAGCGGCATTCAGTCATGCGGTCATGCAGCGATGCAATGATAGCACGCTCTGCTTCTGATAATGCGGAGGGATCGGTGGCAGTGAGGAGAAAGCGTCGAGAACGCTCGATGCGGGAGATGTTTGTGAGACCAGCTGATCGACAGATGGACACAGCATTGGTCGACCAAGCTGTGGAGAAGTTCAACCTAATGTAAAAGAAGGCAATGTCACTGAATGATTTGTGTTTTTTATGGATTAATCTTTGCACCAATGAAAAAGAACAAAGTACTTTCTCTCATTCCAAAATTATCAATTTGACCAAAAGTCTAGGGTATCTACTCACACAATACATGGCACAGAAAATTGAATATAAACCTGTCAGTCTTGACACACTGGACATCCACAATACTAGCAAAAGTATCAAAATTCCACTGGAGCTTAGACTTGTTTACATTAAAGGGTACCATTCACCAAAACATATTTTGCTCTGTACGTTAGAGGTTCTCTTTCGTTATACTTTATTCAAAATATGGGCTTCAAATATTACTTCTATAAAGAGATATTGCAAGTTTAATTACACACTCTACAAGCGTAAAAGTGAACTCGGAGGTTCGGTTCCGCGCATGCACCTTCATGTTGATGTTATCCTTTGTTTCCTTCATATTCCTTAACTGTTGATATAGAATGCCAGATAAAGTTCTCTGAGGTTGATTTTATACTTTCTAGCTGTTAACAAATTATTTTTTCAGGTGATTGGTACACTTTAAAGACACACAGGCATGGGTTCTCATTGAGAACTTGACAACATTCAGCTATTTACCTGATATAACAACCAACGAGAGTGGACTTCACTTTTGCGACTGACAGGCCTTACGTAATGCACGCTTCCTCAACCCATTTCAATACAACTGCCCGTAAGGAAAAGCCATCATCAAAAAATCTTCCCATAACTACAAGTTTTACCCACCTTGGGCCTATCTCAATAAGCACAGCACCCACTGTCTTACTGGCATCCAACACTGAGGATGTAGAGACTTTCTCATTCTGAAATGGAGTTCCGATGATGAACAACAGCTTCTTTAACTCATCTGATGTTAGTTCTACCAGTAGATTGAAAAAAAAAAAATGGATTCAGAGTTGTCAAAATGTCAACATCTTCCCGTATGAAATGTTAACATTAAGAATATGTTTTTCTACAAACATACAATACAAACATATTGCTTTAGTTTGTCATATATCAAAGACAATTCCGTTTCAATTTCAATTAATTCCACAAATGCAAAACATAATTGTTCAAACATTGTATAGAAAATACATTCAGTAAAATACATGCATATAACAAACAAAAAAATAACATGATGAAAGTGAGTTCAGGTATAAAAATATGATTCACAGAACATTAGCAAATGTGGAAGAGGTTGTAACAAAATAATAAAAATTCCCCAGTCTGTAACAAGATTTGAAAGTAGAGTTGTAAAAAGGGGGAGCATTGATACTGCTAATCCCCCTCTAAAGGAAAATATATTAGTCTGGAATATGAAGTAAGTAGACTAAACTAAAGGAGAGTTGGCAATTAACCTACCTTCTCCCGACTCAGTAAAACATAATTTCATTGAGAGAATAGAAAAATTATATACACAACAGACCACTCTATATTTACTAACCTCCATCAACCTGGATGTTATAGCATGCCTCCGTCTCAAGTTTTACATCTACTTCCTTTCCCACGATGCTTTTTATTTTGTTGAGCATTGTCTGATGAGCGCTATGGCTCAAGGCTGGAACAGTGAAGTAGTGAATGACAACCATTGTCGAAATCCTCTCTGCAGTACTTTCCTTGTTCACTAGATCCAACCTACAAAATAATATTGTGATATGTGCCCCTTTTCACCTCTGATGAGTGCCCCCTTTCCTTTCTAATAAGTGCCTTTTTATCTTATGATATGTGCCCTTTTAAACCTCTTATGTGCCCCTTTTAAATTTGATATCCATTTTCCTTGCTAATAATAGGTGTTCCTTTTAAATATGATGATTGTCCCCATCTCCTTTCTTATAAGTGTCCTCTCCTCTTCTGGAAAGTTCCCCTATTAACCTCTGATAAATTCCTCTCTTTTCCACTCACACATATGCGAGGTTATATAGATACCTTCATACCAGTGAATTGCCTCCCATAGAGCCTGTGTAATCTCTAGCACATATGTGTGCTATGAAGGAGCAAGATCGCTGGCCAAAAACAGCCTGAAAATTTCACTTGATCAAGGTGATAAAGGTCCTATTGAAGAATTTGTCATGAAATCAGCTTCTCAATCATCCTAAAATGTAGAAGGAAGTATTTTCTCAAAATTTTGCCTTAATATATGAGGGTTTTCATCTCTTCAACATAGAGGTCGCAACCGCCATTGAAATTGACACAGTCCCACATAGTGATGGTTCCATGAGTATCTCTTTACCACTCACAAGACCATCACTATACGAGGCTGTGTCAATTTCAGCCTGTCATGACCTCTAAGTTGAAGAGCTAAAAACACCAGTATAATTGGCAAAATTTTTAGAAAATACTTCCTTCTACATTTTAGAATTATAGAATATCTAATTTCATACCAAATCCTTTGATAGGATCTTATCATCTTGATCAAGTGAAATTTTCAGGCTGTTTTTGGTTGGTGATCTTGCTCCTCTCCTGCACACATATGAGAAAGAAATCACACACTTGCTATGGGAGGCAATTGCTCATGGTATGAAGGTACAGAGTGCGAGGTTTACCAATAACCTTGTATAAGTGTGAGTGTCTCTTTACTAACATTTCCCACGTGCCCTTTTCAATTTCTAAAAGGAGCCATATCTCGAGACAAAAAGAATCAGAGCAGCTTTATATAAGCTAGATGCCCCTAGTACATACCATCGCAATGTTAGGCAATGAGGATGGGGGCAGGGAGGCACAATGCTCCCAATTTTACAAGAATGAACAGTGCCCCTAAAATGTATTAAACCTTCTTTCTAAAAAATTTCTTGCTCACTATGCTCATTTGCACTTACAAAATATTATCAAATCAAGCAGATGGCATAACCTCTAAGTTAACTGTTAGTGTTAAGACAGTCTTTTCAACGTAAAGCTCATAATAATATTCTTTAAAAAAAAATTTATCAAAAAATTTAGGGCCTATCATGCCTATCATGCCTATGCAATCGCGAACAGGTTCACGAGATCAGATAGTGATCACGCGCTGCCATATGGCTCTGGTACCCTTTTCATTGGCCTTGGTGCCCCCTTTTTTTTAAAGAATCCAAGCCCAATGAAAAGTGGCCTTGACCAAAAATAATCCTAATTCGAAGCCTGCCTTATTTACCAACATTAAACTTATCATATGGCATGTATGGGACAACACAAATCAATGTGTCTCCATAAGTGCTGTCCATTTAATCATCAAATACCTTGTAATATATGGTGTATTCATGACATTCTTATTGTAAACTGACTCATAATTATCTGCTACATATCTCACCTCCGTATCCAACGTCGCGCATAGGTAAAGTTTGCTACTATTTCTGGTAAAATAACCTCAAGTTTTCTCTTTCATTGACATTGAATCTGGCGCGACCATATGGTGTTGGTGTCTTCTAGTATACAAATTTAAAAAGAAAATATGAGTAATGTATCCATCGGGGCTTTGTTTCATCAATTAGTGTCAGCGAAGTTGTAATATTAATCATGATGGTTTGATGAAACGTTGCCCAGAGTAGCTAGACTAGGGGACTTAGGGCAGGGGCCCGGGGGGGGGGTGTCTCATTGAGGCCTGTACGGCATCCGCGTCCATAAAAACAAGTAAAAAGGTTTTTTTTTGTTTTGTTTTTTTTTCATCACCAGACGGGTAACCCAGGGATCTCGTTCAGGGCATCAAAAACAGGAAAATTCTGAAAAAAGGGTATCAAATTCACTAGTAGTGATGAGAAAAGATCCTCGAAAAGGGTAGGAAATTTGATATTACCATTCGGGAGCCGGGCAGGAGCATCGTATCTGAAAATCTTTCTGTGGATAATTTTTCATGAATCAAAAGAGGTTCTTTCCTATTCTTTCAATGAAAACATCAGGGGAGAGCAACGGTGTAGCGTGGGTCGAGGCATTGAGGGGACAGTGTCACCATTGATTTGAGGGCACTGACTAGTAGACTGATGAAATGCAAAATAAATAGGCCACCTTTGGGGAGGGTGCGGGGGGGGGGGGTTCCGTCTGCTCAGTTTCACAGTCCTTCAGTACCCATCTCCCTCTTTCTCTTCATTTTCTTTCTTTCTTTCTTTTCCCCCTTTTTTTTCAACATACGATAGGGGGTTCGTGCCCCCATGCCCCTGTATCTATGTCACTGTGGAGGGAATGGAGATCAGATCAGTCACAAATACGTCAATACATGTATTACAAATATGGCAATCACATTAAACAGTAGTCCTACATGAAACGATGACTAGGACAACCCCCCCCCCCCCAAAAAAAATTAAATTAAATAAAATTTAAAAAAATAAATAAAAAATAAATAAATGAATTAAATAAATAATAAATAAAAGATAAAAAAATAAAAAATAAAAAATAAAATAAAAGTGATAATGTAGATTTTCCCGTTCAGTTTGAAAATTTTGTCACTCAAATTCATAAGAAGAGCATTCAATTTAACCCGAGCCGTGCTCACCTGGGTGATTCACCATTCAAATTTGGAATTCATACCTGTAATATGACTATCCTGCAACCAATTCTTTTTTGCGTCATTCAAATTTAAACTATGCATGGGCACAGTCTAAAAGAAAAAATAGAAATGAGTATTAATTTTAATCACCATATGGCTCTTGCCTTTTTTCCCGCATCATATTTGCGAATGAGCAATCAAGTTTTGAATAAGTGTGTTCAATTTGAAATTGTTGCGTTTAACAACTTTTGTGGAGTAGACGTCCTCCCGTTCCCCCTGTTTTAACTTAATTTCTTTATTTAGGTAGGAGACGAAAATCCAGTGACCTTTATGGTTTTTTTTTTTTATTGAAAACAAAAAAGAGGGAACATGTAAAAGGCAAAGAAAGGCTATACACACACACACACACACACACACACACACACACACACACACAAATGACAAGAAAAATGGAAGGAGAAATGTCACAAGAAAAAAAAATGTGAGAAGAAAAATCAACGGAATGTTATTTAAAAACATAAATAAAGTAACACTGATATTGAAAGAGTAATAAAAAAAAGAAGAAAAAAAAAAAAAAGGGTTGGACAGGGGTAGCAGCGCAACTGGTACAACCCTGTCTTTAATTGAGTCCTTCACATCCTGATGTAATATATAAAGTACAGTCTAGTTATTGTTTCAATCTGTTTGTATATAAATTTTAATGGCAGTCACAGGAATATGAAGTAGCCCATGGTGTAAAACGTTATTATTCCTACTTTATGTAGAAACTTGTAAAATAGCTTGGTTTCCAAAGTCGGAGAAATAATCAACATGAGGTTGAGAATTTAACAAGTCTTTAGGATGGGACGGCACATACTGTTGATGACCCCCTTCAAAAGGAAAAATATCTAATCACTCACACGTGTTATCCCTCTCTAAAAAGGAAGAATTATGGCAAATTGATCAAATGATGATCGTTTTTTCAAGCCCAGGAAACGCTATAAAAACAGATCTATGTCGCTAGCAAAATTTAATAGGCCCACTTT
Source organism: Heliocidaris tuberculata (assembly GCA_025618425.1). NCBI lineage: Eukaryota > Metazoa > Echinodermata > Echinoidea > Camarodonta > Echinometridae > Heliocidaris > Heliocidaris tuberculata. Next base: position 2,634,541 of record CM046846.1, on the reverse strand, counting down.
GGTGCCACCCCTGTGTATATCACTCACTTTGTATTGGTATTACCTTTGCTGCTTTTTACTTGTTCGGGATAGAATACATGATGAAAAAAAAAAAAATAAACACTGGTATAATTGTACTAGATTAACAAAAATCTTTAAAATATATGTATTAAAAAAAAAATCTTAGCCAGCTTGCGCTGAGCTGGCCCCGAAAGCACTTTTTTAACGGTTTATATCGAAATGCATTTTCAAAGGTTAGATTTACCTTTAAGTAGGCTTAGACACCGTGACATAACACCAATGAAGAAAGACAAAATCGTCTTTTGAATTTTGGTCATCAATGGCCAATAGGGTGTTCATTATATAGGTCACGTTCTTGCTTTTGTACTAGATCAGTAAAGGCTCTAGAGAATACATCCTTCCTGACATAGCAACAACGATTGGATTTCATTTTCAAGCTTCCCTTTTTTCTCTCTATATCACCTTTATTCATATTCATAAAACAAAGGGGAAAACAATACTCTTTAAAGTAGGAGTCTGCTAGATTTTGTGTTTGTCTTCATTTAAATCAACACTTTCAATACATGAAAAAGCAAGCTGCATATGGGAGTCTGGAACTGTTAGTAAATTTGAGAAAGAAAGAAGAATGAACCGTAAATGTAAAAAGTATAAGTTTAAAAAAGAAAGAAATGTTAGAAAGATTGGGTAGGAGTGTTATACCAAGATCAGAATGTGGTGCGCAAACGCAATCGAGGCCAGCTCATTTTGTAAATGACCTAATGATTGAAATACAATTTCATGTAAATTGAAATTGGAAAATTGAAATTAAAAAAGGTCCTCAGATTTTTCAAGGGTGAAATAAGTCCTCCAATTCAATTTTTTTTTTCTTCTTTTTTTTGTTGCTTATGGCAATTACACATTTGCCGACAGAAAAAAAATGAGTGGGTTGTCACACCACCACATCCCCATCCCCATCTGTGTGTATTAGTTAATTCAGAACACAGTAATACCATTGTGCATCTCACCTGCCAACCTATTGCCATCAAGCTCATAAATGATTCTTAGCTCTGAGTTAAAGTAGTCTGGAATTTCAGCTGCATTGCACAATGGTAATAGTTGAGGTTTGAATAGATTAATGACACGCAGATTTTGTGGCTATGGTTTTTTTCAAAAAGTGAAAATCTAATTAAACTTCAGAACATTATTTATTAATAAAAGATTTTTTTATACATTACTCGAAATAAATTTAACATCCTTCAAATTTACAATATGAAAACTTCAGTCTGATAACTTGTTAACGATCAATGGTGTCAAATGTTTTTTTTAATACCTAGTAGAATATAAAGAACAGTGATAGTACTATTCAAAGAAATGTCATAAAATGTATGCAAAATACATTTGGCATCCTTCAACTTTACAATGCGAAAACCTCATTCGAATACGATGAGACATTAATGATTGAAAATGTCAAATGTTTTTCGTTATTTTGTTAACACGTAGTATATCAATGTATAGGTAGGTCTACAATTTACAGCCTAAGGGCAAATAATATAAAGTCATCAATAACAATAGTTGTGAGCACGGTTATTGTGAACGGCGAAACACCAGTATTTATTTTCACCTGTACCTTATTGAACAAAAAGGGGCGGGTCTTGGACGAATACATTTAATACGGGATGGTCATATTTGAGGGATGATCTTTAATTATAATTAAAATGATTTGATCTTATTTCTTTTAAAAAAGTAATATTCCTTTTTAATTTTAATGATTACCTATCTGATCGATGTTATTGATTTTAGAATGTATGTATAATTTATTTGTAAATACATTCAGAAAATAAACCCCTCTTTAAGAATGGATGATCCCGCACCAAACATTTTGTCTAGCAACCATTCATTTCGCGATCGCTCTTGCACGTTGATATACGATCGGACAGTGTATGTAGTACCCGTTCAGTTCAAGATTTACATGTGTTTCATCATTTCATAGAGGTTCAACAACTGAACACCAGGCCGCTAGCGCCGGCTAGTTTTGTTGGATACAACCGCTCCGTTTTTGACCATATTGTTTCAACGCTTGCTAATAGTAATACGTCAGCAATCTATACTATAGTGGATCTTGTTTTTAATCGTGAAGAAGTTTATGGTAAGCATTACCTTAGATTGCATGTTCTCTTCTGTTACGTTTGTTAATTTTGGTGGTTCGTATCTTTGGCCAATCTTTGAATCATTGATCTTTATATCTTAGACTTAGTTATTTCTTTAATCTTGGACCAGCACTGTACATGTACATCAATTCATGACTGGGAGTGTTGACTAATTTAGCGATTTTGCTCCTTTGAAACTCTTACACGAGTTTTGAACATGCATTCACCTGTTGTTGGTAGCTAGACCCTCTATATCAGTATTGTATTTGTTCCCTGGTATTGCTGTTTGGTATATGAAATTATCTTAGATGTAATGTGCAGTTTTGGTAAGCCATCAGATTTCTTGGATTTTAGTAGACCGAAAATTCTGTCTCTCGTTCGTTAGCTCTTCACTTAGAGACAGAAATGGTTGTATCACTCTGCTGTGCAAACTGAATACACATTGACTTACACACTAATAACAGTTTGAATACGACTGCGAGATTTTCAAACGGAGAATACCTTAAACCCTGAATTACCTGAAAAAGGAGCTTTAAACAAATTATTCAGTCAAATTGGTAAGTTGAACCGATTCCTTAAATAGTAGAGCCTAGGCCTAACCAATTCAATAATAATATGTAGATCTAGATATATGAGGAAAAATCAAATTATTGCAATTTTTCCAACTACACATTGGCGTGTAGTCGGTTTGCACTGCAGAGTGATACGACCGTTTCTGTCTCTAAGTGAAGAGCTAACGAACGAGAGACAGAATTTTCGGTCTAGGATTTTAGATGATAAATGGCAAGATATACTAGCAAAACTAAGCTGATTATTTTCCTGATCATGAATGGAATACCAAAAGACTTCATACATTTATACAAGGAGAACAACATGAGACATATTAAACGCGATTGTTTCCAGTTTCCTTTTTGCTACCAAAACTGCACATTTACCTTAAATTCCTAAATAACCTTGTACATGTACATGTATATGAGTTAGTCATCAACTAGCACTGCAGATGTATGTATGGCATAAAATATTCAAGGCTCCAGAAATGATTAATTGCCATGTGAGATTGTGAATCATTACAATAATACATGTATAGACTCATCTCTATGTGTGTACCGGTTATCACTCTGATTTTAGTATTATTGCTATTGGAATAGTGAAGGAAAGAATGGATTTATAACAAGAACCACAAAAATTAAATCATACATTCGTAGTAAGTAAGTATGTGGTGTGTGGTAATATAAATTTACATGTGTACCCATGATGAAAACATCCACAGAATTATACATGTTTTTATTCATTGCACATGTATTCATTGCTTGTATTTTTCCTCTAATATCACTGTTGATGTTGAATACTGGTTGTAAAATTGCTTTGAGAAAATAAAATGTAGCAAAAAAATTATGGAATTTTAATCATGAAGGCTATAGGTAGTTTGGACCAGTACAGTTTTGAGTTACTACTTTTGCAAGAGACTGACCCGGGTTAACCAGGGAAAAGCCACCCTGGTTAGGAGCAGAAAAATTAAAGAAACAGATCAGTTAAGGTTTGAGCAAAATATGATAAAAAATAATAAGAAAGTTATTAATTTTTGAAGTTGCTATCAATCAAACACAAACTGGCAACTCTGTGACATACACGTATGTATCTTTCAAACTCCTCTCCCAAGAAATCATTAATTTCTATTTTCTCTAAAGAAATATTCAAACATATACACACCTTAGATATAATCACTGCATTATGTTTCTACACAATACCTGTATGTTCCTTCATCAGAAACTATAAGAAAATAAAAATTTATGAGATTTTGTGTACTGAGCAAATGGGAGCGGGGCTTGTCACAGAATTGATTGATTACAAGTTTGAAAATTTGTAACTTTTTTTTTTATTTCCTATTGGATTTTGCTCAAACTTTTATGAATCTGTTTCTCTCATTTTTCTGCTTTTATTCAAATCAACTAAATACCATGGTGGACTTTCCCTTTAACCTCTAAGCTTGGTTTATTAAGATAGGATTGAGTATTCATACCGAGCTGCATCTTGTTAAACTTAGTTTACTTCATAAATATGAATGTGATATCACTCTGCATGTATATTAGCTTTTTCTGAACAGTGACGTAAAATCTGGAAACAAGGTCAAACCATGCGAGACATCATATTGATATTGAAGTAGTAATCTGACTGCTTTCATCAAGTTTTGTTCCAACTTCCACTGTAAATTATCATAACCAGAAATCAACTTAACCTTTAAAAATGCATTGTGTGTGAGAAGAGAGTAATGTGTTTGTGAACCAGCCTCTCAAGGGGCTATTAATTTCACTGATTACAATGACAACATCACCATGTTTGCTACACACGATAGATGAAAAACACTGACATTTTCAAGTCTATTTCCATGGTAATGGCATGTATGCATTAATTTGCAAATTGTAATCGTCAGTTTCTCTGCAAATTGGGTTTTGCCTTCTTCCCTCTCCAACAGGATCCTTTCTCTTGTTTCTCTATCATTCTGGCACTCTCTCCCTCTCTCTCTCTCTCTCATTGCTGGGTTGTCTTCTCTTCTCATTGTTTCCCTCTCTTCTCTCTCTCTCTCTCTCTCTCTCTTTATCTCTCTTTCCCACTCTGTCTTCGTCTCCTTTATCTTCATCTCTCACTCTCTCTCTATCTTTATCTCTACATTGTATGTCGGTCGCTCTCTCTCTCTCTCTCATTCCTTGTTTGACTTTTTGTCTTCTCATTGTTTCCCTCTCTTTTCCCCCTCTTTCTCTCCCTTTCTTTCTCTCTCTCTCCTTTGTCTTCATCTCTCTGCCTGTCTTTCCAGCTTCATTAGTTTTTGCTGTCCGTTTCACTTTAAGTAAACATTACTCTGTGTGCCTCGCTTTCTCTTTTGTTCTTTCTTATCCTCTCTGTCTTCATCTCCTTTATCTTCATCTCTCTCTCCCTCTCTCTCTCTCTCTCTCTCTCTCTATCTCTACATTGTATGTCACTCTCTACATTGTATGTCGGTCGCTCACTCTCTCATTCCTTCTTTGACTTATTGTCTTCTCATTGTTTCCCTCTCTTTTCCCCCCTCTTTCTCCCTCTCTCTCCCCCAAGTTCTTTATCTCTCTCTCTCTCTCTCTCCTTTGTCTTCATCTCTCTGCCTGTCTTTCCAGCTTCATTTGTTTTTGCTGTCCGTTTCACTTTAAGTGAACATTACTCTGTGTGCCTCCATTTCTCTTTTGTTCTTTCTTATCCTCTCTTCTGCTCCCCATCCATACCTGTCTGATTCATTACAATATAAAAGCCAATGACATACTGAATTTCAATTGAGTTGACTACACTGGCAGCATTGACCAGATTGTGAAAATAAAGCATGACATTTTTTACTAGGACATAGCCGTAAGATGTACAGCACTGACGATAACTCCTTCTCCATGCTGCCATTATCTGAAAAAGCAACCAATGGGAAATTTGAGTTCGAGAGACACAATAGGTGAAAGTCATTCTGACTTATTTATCATGTGCACAGTTAGTAGGTTGTTATGGAATCATAAAAGATATGAAATTTACGAGAAGTCAGTAAAGGTCATATTACTCTACATGTAGACAACCAAGAAAATCAACTCACATGACAACATATATGCATGGGAATATTTGTTTTATTGATTTGAAATATGAAATTTACGAGAAGTTAGTAAAGGTCATATTACTCTACATGTAGACAAACAAAAAATCAACTCACATGACAACATATATGCATGGGAATATTTGTTTTATTGATTTGAAATATGAAATTTACAAGAAGTTAGTAAATGTCATATTACTCTACATGTAGACAAACAAAAAATCAACTCACATGACAACATATATGCATGAAAATATTTGTTCTATTGATTTGCCTCATCGACTTGATTTTTCTCTTGCTCATTTGATAAGTGTCATTTTATTTGTAGACTTGAGCAATCAGTTTTGTCGGATGTTTCGTGGTGATATTGTAACTTTTAAAATAGGTATTACATGTATCTGTCAATATAAACTTGGAGGCTTGAGAACAACTTGATCAGTAGACAGAGACTAATGTTAAAGATGAAATGGCATAAGATGTTTGTAAAGAAAAAAAAGATCTAAGATTTCTGTGGACTGTGTAGTGGATAAAATATCACAATCTATTTTTTCTGGGAAGATATAGTCCCTCTCTTTCCTGCCACATATTTAGGGTAGGTGATTACACACAGGTTACCATGGAAACTGACCTTTTAGGTCCAACATTTGAGCGGGGGTGTGCATCTTCCAGAAATGTGACAAAAACAAGATATCTGTTACAGGAAAGAACCTCTGAAAGAGAAAAGTTGTTTAAATTTGTAGATGGGTGGAAAGTGACACCGTAAAGGCAGCGTGTTTGAGTCCCTTTTGCAGGCTGACTCGTAGTAGAAATTTGTATCCTTGCTTTGCTTATCTTGTAGAAAAAGATACTCTTCAAGACCCTTAATGATTATAAAAGCTGAAAACTCACTTTTTGTAGAATTTCTTTTCAATCATTGATAGATTCCATGTTGCATTTTTTTTTTTAAACGATGGATGGATGGTATCTTAAAAGATACAATAGGAGTAGTGGATGGGAGGGGGCATTACTTGTTGCCCTATATCTTGAAATGTATTGACCAATTTTTTGGAACACATTTGCATTTATATTTAGCATGTGAAATGATAATAGCATACATGTACGTTTTCCATTTTTGTAGTTCATACAGACACCTATAAATCAAAAAGAAAATAAGGCAAGATAGTAGACATATTTCTTGAGCCATTTAGTTTTTTTTTACTGCAACTCCCGAGAGTAACTCCATGGCTTGCCAGCTAGTACAGTACTCTTCATTTTCTTTGTTGTTGTGATATATACATGTAAATGTAGCTGGATACTTGATGCCCATTAGTACGGACCTGAATTCATCATGTCATTTGATACCCTCGGTCAATCCGATGGCCGGACAGTATTGTTTGCACTGACAGGAAGAACCCTAGGACCTCAGAATGTGGCATCGTATAAAGACAGGTGCTACATGTACATGTAGTCGTGAGAACAAGCTTTTTTGCCGAAGATCCAAGCACAAATCTTCAAAATATTTCCCTAATTTTTTTTTTCTAGAAACTTGAGATTTAAATGAACGTATAGGAAATATCCATCCGAAAGCTTTTTCAAGAAAAACAAGAAAACAAAATATCAGTGAGCTACTTTGAGGGCTAGAGGGGTTATTTGAGTAGGAATGCAGGTACCCCCCCCCAAAAAAAATATATATATCCCAAACCTTCCTTGTATTTTGAGTGTTGTTGATGTATATCAATTTTTTTTTCTAGAAACTTGAGATTTAAATGAATGTATAGGAAATATCCATCCGAAAGCTTTTTCAAGAAAAACAAGAAAACAAAATATCAGTGGGCTATTTTGAGGGCTATAGGGGCTATTTGAGTAGGAATGCAGGTCCCCCCCCCCCCTCAAAAAAAAAAAAATATACATGTATATCCCAAACCTTCCTTGTATTTTGAGTGTTGTTGATATATATCAATTTTATTTCTATAAAGATTTATAAGAAAATTGTATACTGTATGAAATTTGTATGAATTTCCTTCAGTGTGAATGCTGTGATACTCTCATCTGTGAAAAAACTGCAGGAGCTTGGCACTGTAGATTAAATGTATGGACACGTAAATCATTATTAGAATTGAATTACAAGTAGGTAGCTAAACAGTATTGAGTGAGAGCATGAGTAAGATTGTTTACAAGTCAATGCCTTCAGATGTGATTACATCAAAGCCTGTTAGAGTGGAAACAATCGTTACAGCGTATTAGCCATCCACCATCGTTACTTTCTGAGCAAATATTATCGGTGCTCTTTCATGTGACTTTTTGTGAAAGGATAATTGTACAGGGAGGTGGGGAATTATTACTATGACTTCATTTTCTTTTCAATTACATTCAACAGAATATTTGCATTCTCAAGAACGTACATTTCGGTGGACAGAATGCAGGTTGGATTCATTTATTGTCCCCGCCGAACGAAGATCGCGAGGGGACTATGAAACGGGCTCCGTACGTGTGTGCGTGTGTGTGTGTCCGTCCGTCCGTCCGTCCGTCCGTCTGTCCGTGTGTGCTCAAATGTTAGAAAATGCTACTTCTCCGTCATTTCTTGGCCGATTTTGATTCCGATTGTTTTATCTGATAGGGCTGGGTGGGGGCTTCCAAACTTCTACACAGAATTTTGAAATTCATTAATTATGCAAATTTATGCAAATTTATTCAAAATTGATGAAAAATGCTACTTCTCCTCTATTTCACATCGGATTTTGATTCCGATTGTTTTATCTGATAGGGCTGGGTGGGGGCTTCCAAACTTCTACACAGAATTTTGAAATTCATTAATTATGCAAATTTATGCAAATTTATTCAAAATTGACGAAAAATGCTACTTCTCCTCTATTTCACATCGGATTTTGATTCCGATTGTTTTATCTGATAGGGCTGGGTGGGGGCTTGCAAACTTCTACACAGAATTTTGAAATTCATTAATTATGCAAATTTATGCAAATTTATTCAAAATTGACAAAAAATGCTACTTCTCCTCTATTTCACATCGGATTTTGATTCCGATTGTTTTATCTGGTAGGGCTGGGTGGGGGCTTCCAAACTTCTACACAGAATTTTGAAATTCATTATTCATGCAAATTTATGCAAATTTATTCAAAATGCTGAAGGTTCATAATGTTTTCATGTTTTATATTTCAGTTGTATACATGCATTGTTGGTATTCTCTTCTTTTGCATGCAGTAACATTATTATTTTATTCACTAAAGTTTTAAGTTTCAGGCTAGTTAATTTCCACAGATTTGCACTTCCGGCGGGGACATTTATTACGCATTGCGTAATTTACTCATTCACTTGTTGTTGCTATGTCAGATAAACTTCTGGTTGTTACTAGACCATTGCAGAATATGCGTACAGTCTGAATGCACTCCGTGAACTGGTCTATTTGTAGGAAAGGTGAAAAGCTTCATGAAATATATATAGGTACACAATAAAATTGGAAGGGTTAGAAAACACCCAATGGGCATGACCTACATGTACATGCAAGGTTTCACTTCTCAAAAGCTTTCCATTGGCTTTGGCAAAAGTTTGATCTGAGACATTGGCTCTTAGAGAATTGTGTCATCAATATTGTTGATATTATTTCAATTTGAAGTTTTGTTTGTTGATAAGAAAATCATATACTGTGTGAAATTCGTATGAATTTCCTTCAGTGTGAATGCTGTGATACTCTCATCTGTGATCAGGAGCTTGTCACTGTTGATTAAATGTAATCAATATTCAGCTGCACTGTGTGAGTCACTCTAAAGAATATTAAGATCCATTTTGAAATATTGGGTGATAAATTTTGGATTAATCTACTCATGTTAAGTTAATCATTATTTTGGGTGCATTATGTACTTGTGCATGTCAGTCAATAGCCACATAGAAAATGTCTTTCCAAAAAGGCAATCTCATGAAACTAAGTGGATGGATACACCTTTAGGTTAGAATATCTCCATGGATATACGTACATGTGCAGTCATCTCACCTGTACTGTAGAAAATTGTGCGAAGCGTAAATTGCATTTTGGTAATGTAATTTGTGCACAGATATCTTGTCTTTCAACACCCATCCAATCTATTCCCGCCAGTATATTGCCTGCCATCAAGATGATTAAAAGCTAATTAATCATAACGATTTAACCACCGCTCTCACAGTTACCACAGGGAGGCTTAGCACCCATGTATCATCATCTGCTTACCCTCATCTTCTTACCGTAACCTAGCAACCATGGATACCTGCCCTATACATGACGATGATGCCACAAGTTGTAAAATCGGATGCAGTTCTTTGACGTTCCTTGAACATGCAGAAACAAAAGAGAGTGAGAGAGAGAGAGAGTGTGAGAGTGAGAGAGAGACTGTGTGTGTGTGTGTGTGTGTGTGAGAGAGAGAGAGAGAGAGAGAATGAGTGCAGTTGTTAAGTTGATACCAACAGTATGCCTATTCTTGTTGACTAGTGATTAATTAATATAGTAGAGTTCATCATACAGTGGCTATGGGAATCTGATTAGAAATGTGTTTGATTTGCCAAGGCCATGTTTTATATGAATTTCAGCTTTTGTATAATCGGTCCCAAATATCATGCAATCAAAGTTGATTATGAAACCTTCTTCAACTGTAGATTATAAACATATAAACATTATTATGCTCATTATCTCTCTCCCTCTCTCTCCCCCCCCTCTCTCTCCCCCCCCCCTCTCTCTCTCTCCCCCCCCCCCCTCTCTCTCTCCCCCCCCCCTCTCTCTCTCTCTTTCTTTCTCTCTTTAATTTCTCTTGCTCTTTGGGCAAAATTGTCTCTTGAAATTTGATAATCATAACCCCCCTTTGTTTGGTAGTTCGGTTGTCAGATATTCCCCTTCCCCCTAGGTCAAGAAAGTCTGGATCTGCCACCGTAAAATTAAGTTCTCTTTTTAAAATTTGTTGCTTCTTTTTACAACTTCCTCTTATCATCTTGACTTGGTCCAATTGTTTCTGTTTATTTTACTCTCTTGTCTGTTTTTGTCTCATTCCACCCCTGTCTTCTCTTTATATCTTTACATGTACTCTATCCCTTTAATGCTATCCTAATCTTAATTATATCTGTCATTTTCATCTCTCTCTCTCTTTCTTTCTCCTGCTCACTCTCTTCCTCTCTCTGCTCACTCATTCTGTCTTCCTTTCATGTCCTATCCCTTTTTTCTCTGCCCCCCCTCATTTTCATCTCTTTCTCTCACCTCCTGTTTCTCTCTTTCTCCCCCTTCCTTTCTCACTCTCTTATGAAAGATTGAGAGTCCCTGACTTGCAATTGCCCTGTGTGTATCACATTTTTTTGGTAAATGATGAATATCGTTAGTGTGAAGGACCATCCATCAAAGCCTTGCAAAGGTACACCAATTAGCACATGCTGTATGTGTGCAGAAGATGCGTCATTTTAGAGTCTGGGCTTAAGCATAATTCAGACATGATGCCATGAACCACATAGCAAAAACAAAAAAAATTGCAGCTGAAAAATGAAGCAAGAGGCAATTTTGCAGAGATGAAAAATCACAGCTGCATGCAACAATGGTCCTATATATATATATATATATATATATAAAATCACCGATTATAAATTAATTAAAATGAATCGGGTTTTTAAAGTAGCTTACTACATCGTGTCTGAATAGGTGTGTAAAGGGGATGTCCCTTAAGAATGTCCCTTAACCCTTTCGAGACAATTGACCACTTTTTGTGGTTTGGCTAAATAACTTTTGATTCAGAGCTCTAAAAAATCTACCAGATGCAGAGTAGAAAGAGCAAAATTTTCTGCACACACTATGTCCATTTTTCTTGCATGACCAAAATATATTGTGCTTGATGCCAGGAATTTTAAAAACGAGAATAAGCTTTGAGATCCTTAAATTGGCAACACATTGAGAGGTTCAAAATAATTGTTTTTTCATCAAAATTGGGAATTTTTTCAACTTTTCGACAAATTCCTAACCATGTATATTGTTTTGAAAGAAATTACACCTTATTAGAACCATGAAGAACTAAAAGAAAAATATTATTGTTGCCAATTTGAAGAACAAAATGTGATCAATTTAGCCTTTAAATAATTCCTGTCCTGAAAGAGTTAAAGAGAAGTTTTATCATGCAAATCTGTTAGTCTGTAGAAGAAACTACTATTTGAGAAGTCACTTCTTAATATATGAACTGGAAAATGATTTTGTGGGAGCAAGGAGTTATCACAGAACTCCTTGGTGGAAGTACCTGCATATGGACTTTCAAATTGTCCTGAATTATTGATGGATCATTTGATTATATGAGCTGTGGTATACCAAATGTAATGCTTGTCCTGCCACCACAAAACCATTGATTCTGTTACGAAATCAATCTGATAAATTGATTTTGTCCGCAAAATTACCTCTGGGATTGATTTGTCCAGGAAATCATTGTCGGATTCATTGTGTAGCGAAATAACTGATTTTGTTACACATTCGTACCATTACACTTGGGGTTGTGTAATTGGCATAAACCTTGTGAGGAAAATATGGAAAATTTTAATTTTTCTTTAAATAATTATGGAACCAGTGACTGTAAAGTTTTGTATGGTTATAAGTAGTATGGTATACTCCTTATCAATGCCAAGTTTCCTAATGCAAAATTCTGTAAAAGCCTAAAGGGATGCAATTTGTACATGTATTTCAAATAAGAAATGCAGTGTTATCTTTGTTAGATGTAGAATCCTTTTTAAACTGAACAATGACAAATTTGCGAGAGTGGTAGATTGCATTGAGATAAAATATGTGTACCTCCAGGGTCAGGTTGAAATATAAAAGACTCCCCCCTTCCGCCAGAGCAGGATGAAACAGCATTCTTTCACCTGCAGAAACAAAATGATGTTATTGTTTTCTCCTGTTTTTCATTCCATGAATTTGGGGCAAAAATTATGACGATGTCCATGTAACGCTGGTAAGAGATTTTCTATTACATGTATGGAAGATGAAATCATCTGTTGCAGATTTTTATGCAGTGAATATGTATAGTAGTGCCCACCTAGAATCATTCCTGTTTCACTTGGTACTCTTTCAAAGCTTTGCAAATGCATTTTTTTTTTAAATTACCATTACATGGACATCAAATTTATTGTCCATGTAATGGTAATTAAAAAAAAAAATGCACATACTTTTGGTCTTCCATATTGATTCACCATGAAGCTAGAGTACTTCTCAACATAAGTGGCTATGCTTTTTATACTGAACTCAATTTTAGGAATTATGTTTCATAGGAAACACAGTTCCTCACTTCCTGTATGTCACAAAAATTGCCTCAACCCCGTGCAATGAACCATTTGCAATGTGTTAGTGTGAAAACATTTTTATAATCTGTCTGCAACGATGCAAAGTTAGACTTCATGTACTGCAATTCATCAAGAGATACTAGCATGTTTTTGTATGGATAAATGTAAAATGAAGTTTGGTTGTCAATAAAACCCTTCTTGTGTGCATGTAGAGACAATTTTTTCTCAACAATAAAAGTATCTAAATTTAAGATGTTTACTCAATGTTAAATGTATCAGTTACCACCCTTATTTCTCTTAGCAGACATTGCATATACATCAGATTATCAACATTACATATATGCGATTATAGATTATAAGAAGTGATAATTAATGGGTATTAAGTTTTGACAGTATATTCGAAGACTGGTGTATTTTCATGGAGTAATCATTTCTGTGTCATTATTTTCATTATCAGATTCCCCTTTCCAGCCAGAAGGATGTCTGTAGGGGTGGGTTAGACAGACACTCGACATTACCTCTGGACCTGGACCAACTGGCCAGATAGGCTCTCCAAATCAGTCCTAGGGCTACGCCAGCCATCATGGGGTGTGGCAACTCAATGCAAGCTCGTACAGAGATGGGCAAGTCAGAAAGAAGTAGGTCTATGTTGAGTTTGAATAATGAGTCTGAGATTACCTTTGAGTCTATTTTTTTAGCTCTTACTTATAAATATCAAAGCTAAAGCTAGTCCAGCAATCTTGTTCATACAGTGATGGGCATTTCAGAGAGAAGCATTTGTATTTTTAGTTTAAATTTGAGTTAATCATGTCTAGCTACTTACCTTTATATAGAATTTAAAAGGAGAATGAAACCCTGGGGAAATATCCATTTTAATGAAAAGAGAGGATAGAAAGAAGCACTTTTAAAAAAGTTCCATCAAAACCGGTTACGAAAAGAATAAGTTGTGAAAGTTTGAAAAGTCTCAATTTACTTTTTATGGCCATCCTCAAATTGGTAATGTTGCTTCAAAATGACCGGTTTAGTAGTACAACTCTCAATACAACTCTCAATATGTTTTTACACAAAATTTCATATTTTCTCCATTATGTCTACAGATGCTGCTTGTCTTTTTGTGAACTCAACATATGTTGTGTCAAATACATTTTCCCATGATATATCTTGAGCTAAGAAGGAGACAAGCTGCACCTTGAGAGATAATGGGGAAAATATGAAATTGAGACTTTTCAAACTTTCATAACTTTCTCATTTCGTAACCGATTTTGAGTTGGAACTTTTGAAAAATTGCTTCTCTCTCTCTATCCTCTCTTTTCATTAAAATTGATTTCCCCCAAGGGTTTCATTCTCCTTTAAATTTGTGTTCATAAATGGAAGTTGAGTGCTGCACTTGGCGCATGGAAGACCCTTTCATGTATGATGAAATGTTTTCATCCTTTGCACAGGTCTAAAAGCTGCCCTCCTCATTCAGAAGTGGTATCGTCGCTACCAGGCTCGCTTAGAGGCGAGGAGAAGATGTACATGGAAGATATTCCAGAGTATAGAATATGCAGGTGAACAAGACCAACTCAAAGTAAGTTGATGTCTACCATTGAAGAGCTAGCTGAATGTTCAGTCTATGTAAAAGGGCCATTACTTAAAGTGATTTGGTAACTTTGTAGAGGCTTGATAAAATCTGAGCTGCCTGGCCTTACATGCTATCAGTGTATGTAATATGGTGTAAAAATGAAGCCCAGGGGGGAAAAGAAGCACTTTAAAATCATCATGTGCTTCACAAAAGTAAACATATGCAAGTGACCGGAAATGCCAGACTCATTTTCCCCCATAGACTCAGTGTCAGACTAAAGCTTATGGCCATACGCTTTCGTAAATGGGAGTATTCAGTCATAGATATCTTAATAATAGCATTGTATATTTGAAAACCTTTCTATGCCTGGCTATTTATTTATCCTTCTGAACATAATTATACAAGACAGATATCAAAATTCAACAATTTATTAAATCAAGCCTCCACAAAGTTACCGAATCCCTTTAATGCTCTTATGGCTCTGAGCAGACTATTCCATCATTTTATCTTCAAAGTAAGGCAGTGTTTAGAAGATACAATGTTGAGACTTGATTTGTTTCATAAGCTTCTAACATCCATAATAATCATGTTTAGAACGGAGGTGATTTCATATATGCTGGTATAAGGAAATCATTACAATGCTGCTTATGGCAAAGTATGGTTTGTGGTGAAGATGATGCCTGTTGAATGCTAGAAGGACTTTAACTCTGTGTTTAACTATACACCCTTCTGGCTCTCAGCAGACAAGATTATCTTGTAAAAATGATTGATATTCCTTTGTTTTATGATTTGTTTATAAAATTCTCCATAGTGTTTTAAGTGGTTCCTATGGATGTCATCATAACAGGACCTGTGCGCTTGAACCAGAACTATTTCAGGTCACTCGTATCTGCTACTGTATAGCCAGTCCCTTTTGATATATATGCATGATTAATGCTACACCTACTTGTTCTGACTAGGCTGTATGGTAATTTGTCACTGAGTACTGCTCGTACAGCCTGTGCACATGTGTTTTGTTGAGTATGCATAGATACCACGTAGTAATAAACAAGAGATTAGAGGATATTACTTTCCGATGATCTTATCATATCTGTAAGGAACGACCTTGTCTTTCGTTTGTCACCCTGTGATCGAACCACAATAAACCTTGTAGTATGGAAAGACAATGGTTTTGCAGAGTGTCAGAGTGAGGCAATTAATTAGTTCTGCATAGAGTAGCCTAGCTACAAGGGTAAGAGTGGTATTTCATGCTGCGGAGATTAACCTTTTCGAGACAATTCTCCCCATTTTGCCCGGACATTTTGTGGTTTGGCTCAATAACTTTTGATTCAGAGCTCTGTTAAAATATACCAGATGCATGAGCAGAAAGAGCAAAAATTCTGCATATACTATGTCCATTTTTTTTGGCATGACCATATTGCATTTGATGCCAGGAATTAAAAAACGAGAATAAACTTTAAAATCCTTAAATTGGCAACACATTGAGAGGTTCTAAATCATTGTTTTTTTAATCAAAATTTGCAATTTGTTCAATTTTTTGGCAAAATTTCTTACCATGTATATTGTTTTGAAAGACATTACACCTTATTAAAACTATGTGGCACTATTAAAAGAAAAATATTGTTGCCAATTTGGAGAACAAAATGTGATCAGTTTAGCCCTTAAATAATTCCTGTCGTGAAAGGGTTAATAGGTACTCCACTGTGTGCTCCAGTGATAGTTGCTCTGGGTTTTATATCTTCAAAGATATAGGATTAAGGTTTGGGTTGCAGTCAGACTTTAGGTTAGGCTTAGGGTTAGGGCTAGGGTTTTGGGTAGGGTTAGGGTCACTCACACTTATGTGAGGTTAATATATTAACCTTGCACTCTGTACCTTCATACCGTGAGCAATTGCCTCCCATAGCAAGTGTGTGATATCTTGCACATATGTGTGCGGCAGAGGAGCAAGATCACCGACCAAAAATAGCCTGAAAATTTCACTTCATCAAGATGATAAAGATCCTATCAAAGGATCTGGCATGAAATTAGATGTTCTATCATTCTAAAATGTAGAAGGAAGCATTTTCTCAAAATTTTGCAGATTATATTGGTGTTTTTACCTCTTCAACCCTGAGGTCGTGACAGGACAAAATTGACACAGCTCCATATAGTGATGGTCCCGTGAGTGGTTTAGGGTATAATGATTGGTCCAGGGTTAAAATGAGAAATTTGGTTAGCGAAAGATATTGGCCGCAGAGCAAATGTCGCCGAGAGCATGTGTCATTCATCCAATTAATACCTTATCACTGTATTGGATACGTGTAGAGACCCCCAGGGGTGGATCCAGGATTTTGTAAAAGAGGGGGCACAGAGCCGGAAAAGTACACAATTGAGGCAATTTCTTTATTGTGTACTTGTATGCCAGTTGGGTTTCATTTAACCCTTTCAAGACAATTGACCACATTTTGTGGTTTGGCTCAATAACTTTTTATTCAGAGCCCTAAAAAATATATCAGATGCATGAGTAGAGAGAGCAAAAATTTCTGCACACACTGTGTCCATTTTTGTTGCATGACCATATTGCGTTTGATGCCAGGAATTTTAAAAACGAGAATAAGCTTTAAAATCCTTAAATTGGCAACACATTGAGAGGTTCAAAATCATTGTTTTTTTATCAAAATTGGCAAAATTTTCATCTTTTCAACAAATTTTGTAACCATATATATTATTTTCAAAGACATTACACCTTATTAGAAGCATGTAGCAATAAATGAAAAATATTATTGTTGCCAATTTGAAGAACAGAATGTGATCAATTTAGCC
Source organism: Heliocidaris tuberculata (assembly GCA_025618425.1). Taxonomy (NCBI): domain Eukaryota; kingdom Metazoa; phylum Echinodermata; class Echinoidea; order Camarodonta; family Echinometridae; genus Heliocidaris; species Heliocidaris tuberculata. Next base: position 2,617,191 of record CM046846.1, on the reverse strand, counting down.
CTTAAATAATTCCTGTCCTGAAAGGGTTAAGGGGGGGGGGCAGATTCGGCCTCCCCCTGGATCTGCCCCTGGAGTCCCATAATCTCTATATAAACTCACATCTCATTGTAATCAATATGAAGACCTTCAGTCCATGGTGAGACAATTGTCAGCTAAGGTTGTGAAGAAACCTTCATAATGGACCTTTAATGACATAATACATAACAGTAAAAGCTTTGTAATCAGCATTTACAAACCCTTTGGAGCCATTAAGGAGAGTTTGGAGACAAATGATGGGTTCTTGAACCTAATGCACATTTACAAATATAGTTTGTGACTACTCAATGTCAGCTTGAGTGTAGAGCTGCCTAGTTGCTCTGGCAGTTAACCCTTTCGAGACAATAATTGACCATATTTTGAGGTTTGGCTTAATAACTTTTGATTCAGAGCTCTAAAAAGTATACCAGATGCATGAGAAAAAAGAGTAAAAATTTCTGCACTGTGTCCTTTTTTGTTGCATGACCATATTGCATTTGATGCCAGGAATTTTAAAAAGGAGAATAAGCTTTAAAATGTTTATTTTGGCAACACATTCAGAGATTGAAGATCATTGTTTTTTTATTAAAATTGGCCATTTTTTTAACTTTACAACAAAGTTCATCACCATGTATATTGTTTTCAAAGACATTACATTTTATTAGAACCATGTAGCACTAAAAGAAAAATATTATCTTTGCCAATTTGAAGAACAAAATGTGATCAATTTATCCCTTTAAAAATTCCTGTCTTGAAAGGGTTAAAGGCTATTTTTACCACTTAACAAATAGTTTTTTGCTATAGCTTTAACAAACTTACTGTGTACTCACTGTCACAGTCTATGCAAGGCGTACATGTGCATCTTTCTTTCTGAGAATCAGAAGGGCATTATCAGAGCAAAAAGGAGATAACAGTTTAGAATTTATTTTTTTATTAATAACTCGAGGTTGGCCTTGTACCTGAGTAAGGATGAATAGTTTTTAGGTACATGTATTTTGCCCCTGGTGGTGTCACTTCATAATCAAAGGTGTAGCACATGATCATTAGGACGTTAGCGGAGTCGAAAATGATCCCCTATTGTGCATACTTTCAAAAAACATTTTCTACAAACTATGACCACTTTTATCAAAAAACAGTTACCAAATGGCTCTAAATATACATGTAATCCTATTTTGGGCTTCTAGAGGACATATATTCACAGTAGGTACCCTATCTTTGCAAATACATGTACATATGCATGCAACTGTTTACAAACATGAACAAAATTACCCATTTGTGAAATTTCAAGCTCTTTTTAAAAAAATGACCCTTTTCTTTCAAATCTGCAAACATTAAAATGTTCTTGAACATTCCCCAAAATTACCTCTCTTACCTCTCATTATGAAGTGACACCACTGGCAGGATCTTGCCTTTTCTACCCTGTAATCTTATAGTCTGGGCTAATAAACTTAAATACAGTATGTTAGTTTATTTAGGCCAGTTTTTATTGCCGTTTGCGTGGATACAAGCATTAGACTTTACCCTGGGTTGGGGTCAGTTTGTTGCTAAATCTTTGCCATCTTTGTTGACTATTGAAATGTGCAGTTCGTCCATATCCTCTCAATGATTAAAATTATTTACATTCAAAGATTATAGATATACATGTACATGTAGCCATGATATTTTAGCCAACAAATATATTATTGAAACATTTTAGCTTAGGAAGAAGTTAAAGGAGAATGAAACCCTGGGGGAAATCAATTTTAATGAAAAGAGAGGAAAGAGACAAGTAATTTTTAAAAAGTTCCATCAAAATCGGTTAAGAAATGAGAAAGTTATGAAAGTTTGAAAAGTCTCAATTTACTTTCTATGGCGATCCTCAAATTGGCAATGTTGCTTCAAAGTGACAGGTTAAGTAGTACAACTCTCCATATGTTTTGTACACAAAATTTTATATTTTCCCCATTATCTCTCAAGGTGCAGCTTGTCTCCTTCTGAGCTCAAGATATATCATGGGAAAATGTATTTGACACAACATATGTTGAGTTCACATAAAGACAAGCAGTATCTTCAGAGATGATTGAGAAAATATGAATTTTTGTGTACAAAACATATGGAGAGTTGTACTACTAGCCTGTCACTTTGAAGCAACATTGCCTACTTGAGGATCACCATAGAAAGTAAATTGAGACTTTTCAAACTTTCATAACTTTCTCATTTCTTAACTGATTTTGATGGAACTTTTTAAAAATTTCTTCTCTCTATCCTCTCTTTTCATTAAAATTGATTTTTCCCCAGGGTTTCATTCTCCTTTAAGTTGATATGATATAAAATTTTCTTTCCTATTGAGAAAAACATTGCCTTTGTAAAAAGTAGCCAGAATAGATGGAGACACAGCCAACATTCACAAGTTACCAGGGACTTTGTTTTTTACATGTCTTTCTTGAAACTTGACACATGGCGGTGGAAACTGTTAATTAATGACACTTTTATGTTCAAGGAAGTGTTGTTATGGCTGCTGGTCAGGGTATGACACAAATTGATGGGATTATTAAGTGATAAATTAACAGTGACATAAGCTGTATTCTTCAGAATTATAGATGCTGCTCTAAAAGTTGAGTTTTCACGAAGCTCCCATGAAGAAAAAAGTAGGGCAGCTGTGAAGATATTGCTGCAGGAATATAGGAATTTTCCTGAAAGCATCCAACCTTGAATTCATGTGAGGTGTACATGTACAGAAAATTAAAACAAATTATACCAAGTCCAAATGCTCGGGCAATATTTGATGGGAGCATTCCTGGGAATTTCAGTTAAAATAAATACCTAGTCCAAATGCTCAGGCAAAATTTGATTGGAGCATATTCCTGGGAATTTCTGTTTGCATGAAATATTTCCTAGAACTGTAGTGTGAACCCATGCATGCATGAACAGGTGCGGAATTGACTGCTTCCATATGGAAGAGTTTTTAAATTTCCTTGTGCATGTACATGTATGTATGTGAGCATCAAAATAGGTGCTTCTTTCATAATGTACATACATGTATACAGCGCTGAATTATGATCTATCAGTAGTTTGATCTATTGGTATTTGTTAATCTTTTATTTATGTGTAATTAGCCTAATCACTATTTGAAAGTGGCAAGCAAAAAGAATTTGTTAATCTTTTATTTATGTGTAATTAGCCTAATCACTATTTGAAAGTGGCAAGCAAAAAGAGGGACATAAAATGTAGGTCTTACAAAAATCAATGTCATACATTATCTGCTAAGAGCCGTAAGGGCATTAACTTTATAAAGGCAATGAGTTAATAACCCTTTCAGGACAGGAATTATTTAAAGTCTAAATTGATCACATTTTTTGCTTTAAATTGGTAACAATATTTTTCTTTTAGTGCTACATGGTTCAAATAAAATGTAATGTCCTTGAAAACAATAAACATGGTTATCAACTTTGTTGTAAAGTTGAAAAAATGGCCAATTTTGATGTAAAACAATGATCTTCAATCTCTTAATGTGTTGCCAATGTAAACATTTTAGAGCTTATTCTCCTTTTTAGAATTCCTGGCATCAAACGCAATGTGGTCATGGAACAAAAATGGACACAGTGTGTGCAGAAATTTTTACTCTATTTTCTCATGCATCTGGTATATTTTTTAGAGCTCTGAATCAAAAGTTATTCATATGCAGGAAGACTAATATTCTGCAGTTTGGCTTTTTTGTCACATTTTCTCGCAACCGTGGTCCCCAACGCATGCAGGTAGCCATATTTTTTTGTTGGCGATGTGTGAATTATGCTTCTATTAACTGTGTCCTCCAAAACTTCTTACAGGTGAAGCAGTATTTTAGATGTTCTAAGTCCCCAAAATGATTAAAAAAAGAAAATTTCTGATCATGAGGATGTGTAGTCAGGCTTACAAGTACTGACATGTGTGGTACATTGATGTGGGCTTTACCATTTGGTAGCCTACCTACTGATTTAGAGAACATGGTTTTTGAGATTTTATTGGATAGCGTGGAGATTATTTATCATTCCATTCTTTTGAAACCTGATAAAGGACAAAAATTTAGTATTGCCTTTTGTCACCTCATGAAAATAAATATTTGTTTGGCAAATTGCTTAATATTTCAGATAAAAAAGTCAGTACATATTACAGTCGGCTGACGAGGGAATAAGAGGTACCGGCGCAACAATTCTGTGAACAATAGTAACCATGGCAATAATATCAATATAGAGTAACAAACAAGAATCAGCATTGCTCTTTTCCCCGCAATTATTTTCTTTCACAATGGAAAAAAAAAGGTACATCATTGTGAAACAATCACGACAGATATTTGATTCGTTTGTGATTAAATTTAACATGCAGTATTGGTAGGTGTTTCAGTTGATAAGGGAGACTAGGAGACTGTATATCATCGCTGCCTTGAAACTTCCATTACACCTCTGTGCTTGTTGCTTTTGGTTTCCATGGAGGCAGCTACATGTTGGGCTGGAATTGGATTGTGTTTCCTCTTTTATTATGGTCAGAAGAAAAAAGCAGTATCAAGAAGAATGTATAGAAATACATGTGCAATGATTTTTTTCCCACTGTCATTGTAGATTATGTCCTAGTATTTGATGGAATTACATTTGAAGGCATTTGATTTCTTCTTTCTGCAAACTTTATTTCAGTTACAAAAGAAAAGGAACCCAAAATATCTAGGTGAATGCAGTTGCATGCAGTGCACAGAAAAGGTGCACTGGTAAACAGCACCGTACCGTACCAAAGAGAGAAATATAGAGTGTGTTTGATGGGGTCTGCTCGCTATTTATGAGGAACGCTATTCATTTAGTCATGCGTTCGGTCCTTATAAATAGCGGTCCTTATGAATGGTGGTCCTTGTGAATAGTGAGGTAATTTGTCTATGGTTTGCTCGCTATTTATAAGGGCCGCTAGCTATTTATAAAGGACCGATGTTCATTTAGTCACGCGTTATGGATAGCTGTCCTTATGAATAGCGGTCATTATGACTAGTGAGGTTACCCCGTTTGAACATGGAGATACAAACAAGAATTTTGCCGTGTATGCTTAATACCAGGCATATTCATAGAGAGCAAAGCTACATGATTATGTGTATATATTAAAGGAGAATGAAACCCCAAACTAGTATACACTTTATCAGAAGCAGAAAAATCTTAGAAGCATATAACTGAAAGTTTGAGGAAAAATGGATAAAGAATAAAAAGTTATGAAGATTTTAAAACCTAAAATCGCTAAATGTAATTGGCAGCATACTCATTATGTTAACGAGATGCTATGATATTTTTGTGCTCTCTCTCTCTCTCTTTATAGGTATTAAATAAAAACATTATCATATTTCAGCTTTTAAACAAAGAAAATTGAGTTATCAACATTGTGCTTGAAATATGCTGTGAGGAATAAATTTATGAACACCACATATAATACAGAAATCAAATTTTCTAAGATATATTCAAAGAAAGTGGATTTCTACAATGTTATTTGTGTAAGGCAATTGGAAAGTATAGAAAATTTACATCACAGCATCTCATTAGCATAACTGTTGTATATATTGTTGTACTTTATTTTGTATATGTGTATTTTGTAAAGCGCCATGAGCATCATGCGTGATGGACCTAAGCGCTTGATAAGAAGCCACCATTATTATTATTATTATTATTATTATTATGAGGACATTGTCAATTTAAGATCTCCATTCATTTAGTGATTTTAGGATTTCAAATATTCATAACTTTTTTATTAGTTGTCCGTTTTTCCTCAACCTTTCACTGATATGCGTCTATGATTTTTCTACTTCTATTAAAATGCATTTATTTTGGGGGTTTCATTCTCCTTTAAAGGGAAACCCAACCTTAATGACAAGTTGCTCTGAAACAAAGAGGAAAAACCAGAGAAGCAGATTGGTGAAAGTTTGAATGAAGTCAGATGAGCAATAAGAAAGTTATGAATATTTGAAAGTTGTAATCACTATACATACGGGAATTTCAAATGTGCCGAATAGGTAATGTCACTGTGATGTGGTGGCGGACAACTCCCCCATTTGCTCCAACACACAAAATGGCTAAAATGTCATTTAAAAAAAAAATGTATTACTCAGTAATATCTTTTTCTTTCATGAGGACCTATAATAATATGCTATCTGCAATATATTTTGAGTACTGCCCCAAGGGTAGAGGTGCTTCGGAGAAAAACCGCAAATTAATGATATATTTGTGTATGACAAATGGGAGAGTTGTCGGCCAGTATGTCACAATTAATCGACTCACCAACTTGCCAATTTGAAATTTGCAAAGATGTAGTGATCTCATTTTTTTCAAAAATCCATAACTTTCTTATTCCTTGTCTGATTTCTTTCAAACTTTCACCATCCTGTTATTCTTATTTTTTTGCTTTCACATAAATCATCTTATTACCAAGGTTGGATTGCCCTTTAAGGAGAAGATTGAGTTCTGGAAAAGACAAGAAATAATTTGTGAGCTTTCTCATTCCTTTTATGTCAGTTTGGAAGAACATCATAATAGAAATGCCCTCACTAACTGGTATTTGAAGTATGACAAGAAATGGCTGAAGTGTTTGGGCCGAACATTCATGCCAGGTGTGTGTGCAGTCCCATATACACATTTCTGTGTGTTGTGCATGTGCTTTTCAGTGAAATTGGGTCAGATTCTTATCATTTTGATGATTCCAAAACCTCAAAGTATACAACGATTATTTTTTAAACATGATCCACCTTTCCTAATTGCTTTGAGACAGTTTCTTTCACAATTTAATCACATGAGCAGAACTCGACTTTATCTTTAAACCTGAAAATACAAAGTTTTTTATGCTACAGGAGTATATATATATATATATCCAATCATGTAGAGTGCAAAGCAATTATGTAAAGTCATAATATGATCAAAACACTACTCCCGAAAGACATTCAAGCACTTACTCCATCATAAACTTCAATCCATGAGACTTTAATGACAACCCTTTGAGGGTTTTATATTCATTATCTTACTCTAGCAGACATATGTTACAGACCCTCGAACGTTAAAACACATATTCCTGATCCACCTCATGTCATATATCGTCGTGTGCCCGGCAGAAGGGCGCGAACGCAAAAATTGACATAATTTTCGATTTTCAGTTTCTGGTAACATATGATAGAGAATTAAAAGGCCCTTCGATTGATATGCTTCTCAACTCATATAATGCCTTAATTGTTACGTAATACAAAAAAATGAAAATGGCGTGGGCAGCCAAATACCAAAAATCCTTCCCGGCAGAAGGGCGCGAACGCCTGAGCGCGCGGAAAACACAGTTTCGAGAAAAACGCGATTGACGATTATGCTTCATTTTACAGCCGCATTCTGAACTAATTAATAATCCAAACATCTTTTAAATTTCACCAAATGATAAAATAACACTTCAAGAATCATCAGTGTAAATATTGTTACCGATGGTGCTAAACTTTTAAAGATATGAATACATTTTCCGTTCACGACCTTCTGCTGGGAACAAATTATGCGAAATCAATGTTTTTCTTCCCGGCAAAAGGGCGCGAACAACTGAAAATTGTTCTCGCCCTTTTGCCGGGAAGAAAATCTGCGCGACGTGGTCCAATTTTGCCCGGAAGAAGGGTGTGAAGCCTCCTGCGCATAGCCCTGTATGTGCCGCGAATGTTGTTTGCGCCCTTTTGCCGGGAAGAAAAACACTGATTTCGCGTAATTTCTTCCCAGCAGAAGGTCGTGAAAGGAAAATGTGTTCATATCTTTGAAAGTTTAGCACCATTGGCAATAAAATGTACAATGATGATTCTTGAAGTGTTATATTGTCATTTGGTGAAATTTAGAAGAAGTTTGGATTATTAATTACTTCAGAATGCGGCTGCAAAATAAAGCATAATCTTTAATCACGTTTTTCTCGAAACTGTGTTTTCCGTGCGCGCAGGCGTTCGCGCCCTTCTTCCGGGCACACAACGATATGTGTTCACCAAGAAGTTATGCAGCTAAACCTTGTTCAGACTTGACTTAGTTAGCTGCCTTAAAAAAAAAAAAAAGACAATATTTGGTTTGGGCAAATAAAATATAATTTCATAGTAAATATATATTGCAAAGGCCCTTTAATACTTACTTATCTCTGAATTTAAAGGTTCCCTTCTATGAAATTCTAATTCTTGTTATTTTGTACATGATACTCATCTAAATTGAAAAATGACATCCGTTTGCAATGAATACGTATCTGAATATTTTTAAAATAATATTTTCCCCACGTATTCAGGCCTAAACGAGTCTGCTAAGCTCCGCCCCCTTTTAAACCCCGAATTCTCGTTCTTCGAGCATGATTGACGTGTGACGTCACAAACCGACATCGCCGGTGTTTGTTTACAATATCTTGCATATATCAAGCGTGCAAACTAACTTGCAGTTATATACCACCTCGAAAACCACCTCTAAATCGAAGTATGCCGCAACGCTGTGTCTTTGCAGGTTGCAGCAACATCACAAAGGAGGGTGTAAGTCTACATTTATTCCTCAAAGACCCAAATATTAGAAGAAAATGAACCTCAAAAGTGAAACTAACTCGCGTCAATTGGAAGGGGCCGAGTGACCGCAGTGTCCGTGTGTTCCGAGCACATTTGTGCGGAGGACTTCCTCGATAGTACGGGGCTGCATGCGGCGTTTGGCATCAAGTAGAGGCCGTCCCTGAAGCAAGATGCCATCCCCAAAATCAAACTTGATCTACGGTATCTATTGATCATATATCTATTGATCAGCTATCACTGTACCTACACTAACTTAGTCTACCGGTACTTATTATTCATAGCAGCACAATGAAAACATGCAAGGTAACAGGAGAGCTAAGGGTTTTCTGGATATCAATGTTAGAATTTACTAGAAACAAAACGCTACCACCCCATGCACCAGTAAAACCCTACCCAAGCCCAGGCCAGGCAGGGTCAGCAGGCGAACGACCGAACGGCACGGCGTGTACACCTGCGCACGTCGAGCTCACTGCCTCGATCAGCTATCAGCTCAGCCTCATCAGGACTGGGGCATTTTGCAAGCGCAAACAAGATTCATAATTGGTGGATATGCGTAAATTAAAATTTAATCGGCAATCTAATTATCAAAAGGAATTACTAGTTATAATTCCCAAGTCTCCCGTCGATATCTCCGTTATTGAAATCAGGGACGTCTCTGTCATATAATATAATCAGAATCCGACATGTCTGGTTCAAACAAATACGGCCGTGCCCCTAATTCCTCTTTTATTTCTTCTGTCTGAAGAAGATGTTATCGTTCGTTGATATAGGATTAAAAAAAAACTAAAATGAAGGGCTGTAATGGCACGAAGTCGAAGCTAGGATCTACACGAAGTTCAATAGCCTACACACACACTTTCAGCTTGCGTGGAGTCAAGCATTCTGAGTGTGACGTCACATGACGTCATCGATCGCTGGACCGATTTTCCAAAATTTTTAGGGGCGTTCCCAATTAATTTTTTATTTTCAAGTTTACAGATTAATGAATGGAATTCAGGTAAAATGGTTGACAGATCTGGATTCACAGTAGAAAAGTCTACTAATTGAAGTTCCTTTGTAATTCCATAAAAGGGAACCTTTAAGTTACAGAAGTGTGATACGATCTGTGCTTCTGTAATTTTGTGTTGCTGTGTGCTTTTTTTTTGTTTTTAATTTTTATTGGGGGGAGGCAGTTTACTGCATGGTGTGTGAATGAGGCTATAGAAAAGTAATGGTGAGACCATTCAGAGCTTTATTACAGAGATCCTGTTGAAGTAATGGTAGAACAATAATGGTGTGAATCATAATGAGTTATGACAGAACTGTTCACCTTTGATATGACAGTGGAAACTGGGCATTAGGACGCTGTCTGAAATTCCTTATGAATGCTTTATGAATTGATGCATTTGGTTACCTTGCCAACCACTTGGCCTCTGAAACACTTGATACCTGCTTCCAAAATTTTAATGAAAGAGATAGGGGAAGAGAGCGAGAGTGACCGACAGGGATACAGAGAGGCAGGCAGAGAGGGAGAGAGAGGAGAGAGAAAGAGGGAGAGAGGAGAGAGAGAGAGAGAGGAGAGAGAGAGAGATGCACAGAAAGACAGAGAGACAGAGAGAGACAGAGAGAGGCTGAGACAGAGAAAAGAGAGATAGATGTAGAGAGAGAGAGATAGATGAAGACAGAGAGAGAGAGAGAGAGAGATGCACAGAAAGACAGAGAGACAGAGAGAGGCTGAGACAGAGAAAAGAGAGATAGATGTAGAGAGAGAGAGATAGATGAAGACAGAGAGAGAGAGAGAGATGCACAGAAAGACAGAGAGACAGATAGAGGCTGAGACAGAAGAGAGAAATAGAGAAAGAGAGAGAGAGAGAGAGAAATGCACAGAGATGGAGAGAAAGAGAGAGAGAGAGGGGATAACATGATGAAATTAATCTTTCTCTACCCCACTAGTGAACAAAAATCCAAACATGAAACAAGAGACAATTAAAAAAAATTACAACAATAGATTTTATATTTCAATGTTCAATCCACCTCCACAAACGATATGTGTGGAGCCTAACAATTATAAGTCTATGCTCTCTCAATCTCATAAAGATTTAAGCAGAAGTAGCGCTAGGCAACAGATCAAACAGATTGCATCTTAAGCACCCGTACGAGCAAGAAACCATTGATTTACCCTCAGTCTCCTTTTAACTAGAGCCCTATAAATAAATCAATATCTGAGGTACTGATTTGATTGGGTTTATAGATCCAGTGGTTTGTTGAAAGCAAGGTGATTCTATACACAGACATGTGTGATTGAATCAAAGGGGATTTGTACTACATGTCTGTGGTTTGTTACGAAAATGATGTTGGTTGCCTAGCAACAGATAACTAATTGGTTTGGGCATTTGCAGTTGATTGATATTGAAGAGATATTGAAGAGAATGACGAATTTAGCAATTCTTGTGTTGGTATTGATTATGGTATATATTCTATTTATGATTTTATTCCAAATTTTATTTATTGGTCAGTGTACAAGTAGCAGCTCAGGCTGAAAGGATCAGTGTACAAGAATTATGTGAAATATGAATGTACCAATGCAGTTACCCAGAACTATGAATATGTATTTCATACTGAAATTTGTATAGATGCATGGTATTCTTGATATAGATATTTATACATTTATTGTCCCCGCCGAACGAAGTTCGCGAGGGGACTATGAAACGGGCTCCGTTCGTGTGTGCGTGTGTGCGTCCGCCCGTCCGTCCGTCCGTCCGTCCGTCCGTCCGTCTGTCCGTGTGTGTTAGAAAATGCTACTTCTCCGTCATTTCTTGGCCGATTTTGATTCTGATTGTTTTATCTGATAGGGCTGGGTGGGGGCTTCCAAACTTCTACACAGAATTTTGAAATTCATTAATTATGCAAATTTATGCAAATTTATTCAAAATTGACGAAAAATGCTACTTCTCCTCTATTTCACATCGGATTTTGATTCCGATTGTTTTATCTGATAGGGCTGGGTGGGGGCTTCCAAACTTCTACACAGAATTTTGAAATTCATTAATTATGCAAATTTATGCAAATTTATTCAAAATTGACGAAAAATGCTACTTCTCTATTTCACATGGGATTTTGATTCCGATTGTTTTATCTGATGGGGCTGGGTGGGGGCTTCCAAACTTCTACACAGAATTTTGAAATTCATTAATTATGCAAATTTATGCAAATTTATTCAAAATTGACGAAAAATGCTACTTCTCCATTTCACATCGGATTTTTATTCCGATTGTTTTATCTGATAGGGCTGGGTGGGGGCTTCCAAACTTCTACACAGAATTTTGAAATTCATTAATTATGCACATTTATGCAAATTTATTCAAAATTGACGAAAAATGCTACTTCTCCTCTATTTCACATCGGATTTTGATTCCGATTGTTTTATCTGATAGGGCTGGGTGGGGGCTTGCAAACTTCTACACAGAATTTTGAAATTCATTAATTATGCAAATTTATGCAAATTTATTCAAAATTGACGAAAAATGCTACTTCTCCTCTATTTCACATCGGATTTTGATTCCGATTGTTTTATCTGATAGGGCTGGGTGGGGGCTTCCAAACTTCTACACAGAATTTTGAAATTCATTATTCATGCAAATTTATGCAAATTTATTCAAAATGACTGAAGGTTCATAATGTTTTCATGTTTTATATTTCAGTTGTATACATGCATTGTTGGTATTTTCTTCTTTTGCATGCAGTAACATTATTATTTTATTCACTAAAGTTTTTCACTGAAGTTTTAAGGTTCAGGCTAGTTAATTTCCACAGATCTGCACTTCCGGCGGGGACATTTATTACGCATTGCGTAATTTACTCATTCACTTGTTATGTATACAGGTAGTCAGGTACATGCACTTTACAAGTTGACTGCATACAGTTAACCCTTCTGTGACAGGAATTATTTAAGGGCTAAATTGAACACATTTTGTTCTTCAAATTGGCAACAATATTTTTCTTTCAATGCTACATGGTTCTGATAAAATTTAATCTCAGGTTGAGAACTTTGTAGAAAATACTGATTTTGAACCTCTTAATGTGTTGCCAATTTGAGGATTTCCAAGCTTATTCTATTTTTTAAAATTCTTGGCATCAAATGCATTAAAGTTCATGCAACAAAAATGGATAAAGTGCGTATAGAAATTTGTGCTCTTTCTACTCCTGCATCTGGTATACTTTTTTAGAGCTCGGAATCAAAAGTTATTGAGCCAAACCACAAAATGTGGTCAATTGTTTTGAAAGGGTTAGAATTTTCAGTAAGGAAGGAAAAGGAGAGGGAGGAAAAGGAGAGGGGGGAAAAGGAGAGGGGGAAAAGGAGAGGGGGAAAAGGAGAGGGGGGAAAAGGAGAGGGGGGAAAAGGAGAGGGGGGAAAAGGAGAGGGGGGAAAAGGAGAGGGGGAAAAGGAGAGGAAGGAAAAGGAGAGGAAGAGATAGAGGAGGAAAGGAAACATAATTTTGATCAAAGTTATGTTGCTTCAACATCTACATGGTAGTTATTGAACTTGGAAGTCCTGGGGAGCGTTTCATCAAGCGATTTGTCAGTGATTTTTACTGACAAATTTGCTCTCAGCCAATCAGATGCAAGGATTTCAGTAGCTTATAACAGTCGTCGGTAAAAATCACTGACAAAACACTTGATGAATCGCTCCCCTGGATTAGAAGGTTCTTGGGACATGTTGTGCACTATCAACCACATAACTCCCACTTTCTCCTTTTCCTCCTTTCTGGACATATCAATTATAGACTGTATTATGACTTATTATGATAACTGACTTATTCTTAAAGTGATTGATTAACTTTGTGAAAAATTGTAAAATCAGCTCAAATGCCAGTGAATTGTGTGCAGTCCTCTAACTACAAATATAATTAAGGATATGTGAAAGTATGAGAGAAAATGGAACCCGTTTACTATCCTAAAAAAGAGAAAATCGCGATCAATCGCTAGCGCAAGTCGCTCGGCTTCTTCGCTGCGCTGCAGTCACAAAAACCAAGCACCAGCGCTTGGGGATTTCAGAGCGGGTTTCCAGCCCGTACGGTATTCTGTGATAGAGCGAGGTATGCCAACCGTAAGAGTTCTTTAGGGTTCGGTGGTACTCTATCCCGACATCAATGTTCAATCGTAAATATCTTGATATATAAACGACCGATCAGCTTATAAAACTCAGGCAATTCCTGTCTGAGCTAAAGGTTTGCAATTATGATTACAGCATTAGCTGGAACAGTGATTTTTTTTTTCAATCCTGGGCAAAGTTAATCAATGCCTTTAACCCGTTGACTTCTGAATTCTCGTATTCCCATAGGCTTACATGCGGTTCCCGTTGGCAATGGGTTCATTTTTTATTCTGGAGCATGAACAAGATCTACATTTGGCTGTAGAAAGTGTAACAGATTATTTGAATGATTCTTAATTTGTTAGATGTTACCCAGGGCAGCGTTTCACGAAATCGTCTTAAATACTGTATAAGCTGTTATTTTCGCGTACAGAATTTTTCGCGAATGGCGGGGGTACCGACATTTTCGCGAGTTGTGGAATTCGCGATTGCAAGGACACACTCCAGACTTTGCACCATAGATGCACAGACCAGAGCGAGCACTACATGTGCCAAGCATACGTCTTTTCTTTACAGATACTGACAAGTTACTAATACATTAATATGTCTATGTAAAAACTGATTAGACTTTTAAAAGAAAGTGGCTTAAAATTCACTTTTTGCAGCTTTAGGTATTAAAAAAACCTCATGTCACAATTCAGTCTATAAAAGCAACCTTATTTTCATATAATAAAACTGTATTTAGTTAGATTTCTTTTTCAGAAAGTTGGTTTAGTGTCAAAATTTTGATTTTTTTAAAACACAATCTTCCAATCAGAAACCTCTGGTCATGTGACTCATGAATATTTATGATATGTAAATAGCTACATGTACATGTAATACAGCTTCAATTATGTGACACCAAAATCAAATTATTTTGATGGAAATATAATGAAAAGTCAGTCAGTCAGTGCATTAATATCTAGAAAATGAATTTAAAGATAAAGCTTGGGCTTTGATTTAGTTTGAGAAGGAAAAAAAGTGAAATTCAAGCAAACTCTGTGAATATCTAACCAACCTTTCCAAATGATTTTTATGTAAATTAGAGTGAATATCGCATGATTTTGTGAACTCATGGCATATTCTAGCATGCTATGGTTTGCTATTTGGGTACCAGGCGTTGCCTGCCAAAATTTGCCAAATACCCAAAATTTTCGTGTGTCGATAAATTCGCGTCTCAACGGCAATTCGCGAAATTCGTGAAAATAAAACCACCGCGAAAATAACAGCTTATACAGTACAAGTTCACCGACATCCCATTTAAATATGTATTGCAATTAACACACGTTTCAACATGATGTCAGCGAACTTGTACTGATGACGGTTTCGTAAAACAATGGACTGGTCCCTTAGATAAGGAAAACCTTACATACTAGCTACTAATTATCATAAGGTCAGGCCTTAGAAATTTGTCTCCAAATCATTTTTTTTTTTTTTTGCATAAAATATCTCCAGCTCATTAAGTTTCATTGTTCGGTATTGATTTCCTCTCATTGTTGTTTTCTTTAATTTCATTTCCCTTCCAGCTTTATAACTTTTTCAACAGTATGATGCAAACAGTGAGCACGGATGACAGTAAATCTAAATATATCATTCAAGGATCAAATGAAGGTTAGTTATTTGAACAAACTATAATTGCTTCTCATTTATGTCTTACATGTAATTCAGAGAGAGAAAGAGAGAGAGAGAGAGAAACGGACAGAGGCACAGAGTAGACGTTGTTGGGAGCTCTTCTTTAATTTCAAGACATTTTGCAACAGGTGTATTTGTTTATTTTGATGAAGGAGAAAAATGATAATGAAAGGTATTTTGACAGTGAATAACTTGTGCAGGGCAATAACATGCAAGGTGTATTTTAAAGGGAAATCCAACCTTAGTAGCAAGTTGCTTTGAAAGAAAGAGGAAAAACCAGAGAAGCAGATTGGTGAAAGTTTGTACGAAATCGTACAAGCAATAAGAAAGTTATGAATTTTTGAAAGTTGTAATCACTATACATATGGGAATTTCAAATTGGCCGAATAGGTAATGTCACTGTGATGTAGCTGTGGACAACTCCCCCATTCACTCCAACACACAAAATGACTAAAATGTCACTTTTTTCAAAATGTATTACGCAGTAGGATCTCTTTCTTTCATGAGGACCTATAACAATATGCTATCTCCAATATATTTTGAGTACTGCCCCGAGGGTAAAAGCGCCTCGAAGAAAACCGCAAATGAATGATATTTTTGTGTACGACAAATGGGAGAGTTGTCCACAAAAATGTCACAATCGAATCACCTAATTGCCAATTTGAGATTCGCATAGATGAAGCGATCTCATTTTTCAAACATTCATAACTTCCTTATTCCTTGTCCGATTTCTTTTAAACTTTCACCATCCCGTTTTTCTTATTTTTCTGCTTTCACACAAATCATCTCATTACCAAGGTTGGATTGCCCTTTAATGGATAGTACAAGACCAGATACTGGGTATTTTAAATGATTTTTTTAAAGTTCTTGAATAAATCCTTTTTATATATCTTTGTTGAAATAATTTGAATGCATTGGTTGACTTCATTTAATTTGAGCAGTTAAAAGCATATTTCTGTAAGCACGTCTACCTTCATTTGTTTGTTGAAGCTGTCGAAGCAAAATCACTTCAGCAAATAAAATAATAGATTTATCTTCACATCAGAATTTATTGTTCGGTCTAGGTTAGAAAGACCCCCCCCCCCCCCCCCCATATATAAATTAACACGCCCTGCAATAAATGAGGTCTGCTGTAGCCTTGATAGAATGTTGATATTAAAGTTGATATTTTCATAACAGTCAAGGGATCCAAGGTGTCTATAAATAGAACTGTAAGAAACCTAATGGCTGCTCTGCTCAGTTGGAATTCCACCAAGGGAGCACTTAAAGTGAAAGATTAGAAAATGGCAATTTGCTAAAGGTGATATAGATGTAATATGTAATTTACTAACATATCAGCATGCTACATGTGGACTTGAAATTTGCAGAGTAGTGGTATGTTATGCACAGATGGGGCATAGTTTTGACTGTGCAATAATAATAATAATAATAACATTTATAATGCGCATATATCCATCCCAAGGGATTCTCAACAAACATACATAATAATTCTACGAAGAAAGATAAGAAAATTACATAAGACATTGTAAATAGTATTGAATAGAAAACACTGTGAAATATATCATAGAAATGAACCAAAATAATCTGACATGAGATATGTTTTCAAGTGTTTTTTGAAACAATTTTTGAGTGGGTGACATTTTAATTGAGCGAGGTAGGGAGTTCCAAAGACGGGGTGCAGCAGCAGTAAATGCTCTGTCACCCCCCAGCTCCTCTTTGTACGTAATTCTTTGAACTTTATGAAGGCGGAGGAACGGAGACCTTTACGAGCAGTTGAAGGGGATAGGCAAAGTCTTTCCTTGTGATTTATTGAAAAAAGTCCATATCAGACTCATATTTGGACCATTCAAAGAGCTAGATTCTATAAAACATAGTTTAGCATTTCTAGGAGGATCATAGAAGGCTCAGTGATCAGGAATACCCCTATTTTTTTCATATTGCTGGTCTTTTCACAAGAGTACCCCTAAGAATGGATCATTGTTCTCCATGGAGTGGCCTTAATAAGTTCCCCTTTTCCGCGGATTCGGGAAAAGTCGTGCATACAAAGTTTGATAATTTTGAACACCCCTAGGATGTATACAATGTAGTTGTTATTAATTCACATGGAGAAAGGCATTCTGTGAGAATGAGAGATAGAGAGAGAGAGAGAGAGAGAGAGAGAGAGGGAGAGAAAGAGAGAGGGGGAGAGAGAGAGAGGGAGAGAAAGAGAGAGAGGGGGAGAGAGAGAGAGAGAGAGAACTATGTTACTGGTAAGGTGTTAAAAAGGAGTAGTTAGTAAATAATAAAGGTAATGTATCTGACATTTAAAAAGTTGAGTTCGATAGTGAGAATTGATATTGTATTGTATTACGATAGTCAGCGTTGTCACTACGGTGGTCGGCACTGGTCGGAACCTTCCACCACTCGAAATTTCCGACTGGCACTCCAGGCAATATCACACCCGCCCGCCCAGCACTAATTTCCCCACTGACAAAGAAAAAATACTACGATTTTGACCTACGAACATGCGACTGTGGTTTAAGCCAATAATCTGACAGCACTCACATCAGGTATATGTACAAAGTATACCATGCTTAATGGTGCAGCTACAGTACATTGTGTACTCTGTAGATACATGATATTTTTACTGTTTAACTATAACTTATAAGCCCTGAAAACCGACTAGTTTTTGTCCCCCTGAACCCCCATGGCAAGGTGTCGGGCAATAAAATTTCCACCACTAAAAAGTCCCTGGTGACAAACCTGATGATAGTAATGTTCAATTTAATTTTTCTCCTGACATAATGAAGGGGTTTTAATTGATGTTTTCATGAATTAATTGTCTTGTATGTGGAAGGCTTTACTAGTTGTTGATATAGCTAGAACTACATGTAATTCATTACTTAAACAGATTTAAAGTTTAATGTTCCCCAATATTGTGATAGATGCTCAAAACAAAACAAAACAAAAAGAAACCTGTGTGACATTTTTCTTACAAGTAATGATAGCACGCCTTGTTTAAAAGAGAATGAAACCCTGGGGGAAAATGATTTTTAATGAAAAGAGAGGATTGAGAGAAGCAATTTTTAAAAAGTTCCATCAAAATCAGTTAAGAAATGAGAAAGTTATGAAAGTTTGAAAAGTCTCAATTTACTTTCTATGGCGATCCTCAAATTGGCAATGTTGCTTCAAAGTGACAGATAGAGTAGGACAACTCTCCTTGTGTTTTCTATACAAAATTTCATATTTTCTCCATTATTTCCAAAAATGATGCTTGTCTCCTTCTTAGCTCAAGATATATCATGGAGAAATATATTTGACACAACATATGTTGAGTTCACAAAAAGACAAGCATCATTTTTAGAGATAATGGAGAAAATATGAAATTTCATGTAAAAAACACATGGAGAGTTGTCCTACTCACCTGTCACTTTGAAGCAACATTGCCAATTTGAGGATCGCCATAGAAAGTAAATTGAGACTTTTCAAACTTTCATAACTTTCTCATTTCTTAACCGATTTTGATGGAACTTTTTAAAATTGCTTCTGTCAATTCTCTCTTTTTATTAAAATGGATTTTCCCCCAGGGTTTCATTCCCCTTTAAGCATGCAAAATACTTGTAATTTTGATTGAAAATGAAACTTTTTGATATTTATTGCCATCATGAATAAAAGCATTTGCAATTCAACCTCTTCAAAAGGCGACAAACTTATGTTCTAATACTGTATACATGAACATGTGTTTATATATATATGTAAGGATGTTTTATTGAGACTTAAATGTAAAAAGCTATTTTTTGCATAGTAGTGCATGCATAGCTAATAACATGTACATATAGGTATTGTAGGAACATAATGGTGAGAATCTGGAAAAAAAAATATTTTGATTTACCTATGAATTTGCTAACAAATGATTGTGAAAGAGCTGTGCATGAGCATTAAAGATTTTATTTTTGACTGGGTAACATTTTTGCACAAATTTAATCAAATATGTAAAAACGTAAATATGTGATAATTCATTGAAAAAAACTATGCCATGATATCCCTGATACTAAATATTCTATAGGCTTATAATATATTATCTATTCTCCATGACTGAACCCATGAAATGAATAGAATTACACACTGTAAATGGTGAGTTGAGACAATGTGATTTCTTTTGTTGTTGTTGTGGTTGTTCTTTTGAGAGAGCTGTATAGAGGAAATTCAGGTCATCACAATATATCATTTGTTTTTCTCTCTAGTGATAATGAAACACAAAAAGTTACCTCGCCCTTTAAAATATGCCCATTTCCCATTGGGTATAATCCATTTTGGTTTCCGTCATCAATGTGTAATAGTGAAAATAATGTCAATTAGGTTCCGCTTTAGAGACATATTTATCAGAAATATATTGCAGATGTTTGAAAAATTGATCAGAATTGTTTACCATAAAACCGCACAGACAATATGGAAATGACAAATAATCACACTATAAAGTTTTATATTTTCATGACATGAATATTCGTTTAAGATGAAAAGATTGTTATGTATGTGTAAGGATCAACAACTATAAAATAAATCCACTTACAAACTTCATGGCATTTTCTCCTAGAAATACTGATACTTTTCAGACCAGACAATCCCCACTCTCATTTACATGTATATCGATTGTAGCTGCATTATTAACTGTTTTGAGCCTGGCATTGACAAATATCAAACTACCAATTATTTATTGCCAAGATGTAAAGATGAGGTAGTTTGAGAAACAGGCAAAACATATCTTGATTACTTTAGACATCCTTCATCATTGATTTTACCCTCAAACAAATTTACTGCTTGAGGTTGAATAGTAGTAGATTTAATGTGATGGCCTGAATTTGTTCTTTCAATAGAGTATGTGACCCCATGTTTCTAACGCTGCCTGTCAGGTTGCATGCATGTTCTCTTTTAGCGTGTGCGTGCACATTAATCTCATTTGATGCTCACGCATCTTTAGTTGGTGCTGTTGCATCCTTTTGGTTCAGTCATGAATAATGATGCATGCAGAAAGGTAAGATACTGTTGATGAGGTTTACGGTCCACCATGTGTGTAAGTCCTGAAAAGGACTGTTTGGTTAGAGAAAGATAGTAGAGCAAGGAGAGAAGAGATATAAACGAGCGAAAGATAGAATAGGAGTACAGAGAGTCTTTCTTGACAAGGTGAAGTCCTGAAAAGGACTAGTAAGCCAGATCAAAGAAGGTGCTTGACGTTCCGGACAGGTTGAATGTCCATCTTCAGGAGTAAAGAGTACTTTCTCCTCCTTTCATCTGGCTGACTAGTCCTATTTAGGACTTGTCAAGAAAGAATCTCTGTACTCCTATTCTCTCTCTTGCTCTTTTATATCTCCTCTTCCCTCCTTGCTCTACTATCCTTCTCTAACCCAGCAGTCCTTTTCAGGACTTACACACATGGTGAACTGCAAACCTCATCAACGTTATCTATTCCACCTTGCAAACATCAACCTTCAAAGGTAAGATACGTATGCAACTTTGCAGGTCAAAATGGCAGGCATGACATCATGGTCACATCGTATTTACCAATGTAGTCAGTCTACCATAGTAGGCACATCTTCATCAGTAGATCATGAAACCCTTTTTCCTCTTCATGTACTAACATTGGAATGTTGGAATGGAGTTCTTTATACTAACATTCACCCTTCCCTCTATGCCACTTTGAAATTCATTGGTTTTTCAGTGTTCATGTATACTTCATACCTGATTTGATTAAGTAGTTATTTGTCTTAGGAGTATGATGAGAATGCATTTTCATGGATGCTTGTCTTATTTTACATACCGGTACATACTCTTAGACCGAATGTTGTACTTCTTTGTGGTTTTTATTTTGACTGTTGAATACATGTACATGTGTGTAATGTATGTTTATATATGTTTTGTTTTCTGTAGGTTATAAACAAACATCTACAGTATTTTATTCTAAGATTACATTACAGGTAAAATTATTTTCAAAAATTACAAGAATCATGCATCGAGAGCTGCTGGGTATATCTGTAGACTACAGTGATATTGTAAAATGTATGTTTATTTTTGAGAAATAGGTGTAACTATAACTATTAATATAAATGTGTTTCCTTGTCAAAACATGCATTTCTTGCCCATCATATACATGTATGTTCATTCTATGCAACATGTCTCTATGCAATGTACATTGTGTTAACATTTTCATCTCTAAGCATTGTTCATTTAAGCTGATTCTTAAAATTTATTCATGTCATTTACTATCTAACTTTTTGTTTATTTAAGCATATTTTCTCAAATCTCAGTGTATCATCATGTACTTTTTCCAATTCTTTAACTAACGCCATACCAGAATAACCTTTACATGTTCCTGCTTAATTCTTTTATGTACTTTCCATTTAACTCTCTTTCATGTTAACATCTTCCATCTAACTGATTTCAATCTTCTTTTCCTGTGCCATGATTGTCTTCTGTACTCTTCAAATACTCTCAGACTTACAAGTCGAAGGTGAGTTGTGCTTATTTCTACCCTTTTTCTTCACACTACTGATTATAAATCCAGTATTAGCTCATGTATTCCTGCCAGGCACTCATAACTGGTTAAAGCTGGTTAAAGATTGGTAGAGCTGGGTAGAGCTGGGTAGAAAGAAGTGGTAGACTTCTAGATTTATTTGCAAAACCGTGGGACATCAAACTTTATTGGCAATTTCACATCTTCCTTAGATTTCATATAGACTTTCACTCCGTTCCAGAAAAGCTAATCCATGCAGTGAAGCTTAAAAGCATAATTAAAATAAGAACTAGAATTTATATGCATTAGTGGGTAATGCATAGGATATTTATGCCATTTTGGTGCTTGTTAAATTCCTTTTCTGGGGTTGGTAATTACCGATCTGCTGCTTCATTTTTTGGTGCGAGTGTTTTAAAGTATAATACAAAAGGCGATACAAACAAACCTTTCAGTATCGTAGATGCCCCATATAGACATAGTGTGTACAATTACAGTGCCTGTAGCTCTTAGATGTGACATTTTCTTTTTTTAAAAGGCAGTAAGTCTAAAGAATCCTTTTTAGCAACCTATCTGTTGAATAGCAGGTAAAACAATTAGGTGTAAAACCAAGTTTTTTGTAAACAAAAGGCTTCTTTGGACTAAATTAGTGTGGACAGTAGTTATTTTAACCCTTAAGTAAAATACCTATCTTTTCCAAGATTTGCTGGTGACTTCTTCTATATTTTTAAAGCTAATGCATTGTAATTCCAATCTCAAATGAGGTGATTAAATATTATTTGCTTACCAAATATGAATAAATGAGTTCACATCTGCGTTAGATATTGTAGGTTCTGTATCAATTCATTTGTATTCCAATCTTTCCATCAGTTATTGTATCTGAAAGATGGTGTAGTGAAGTAGTTAACATGTAACAGAATGTACATGTACTCACTGTATAAAGTATTATTTTTATTTTGCTACAGTTCATACAGTTCACATAATTAGATTCTTTCAGCAACTACAACAGCAGAAAGATTATAGTGTTCTATATAGTCTGTCGGACATTCCAATAGTAACTAAAAATTATATATTAAAGAATCATCTAAAGTAGTATGTAATTCTTGTTATAATTTTGAAGACATAAACATGAAGATATTTATCACTGTTTGATACAATTTTAATTTATGCTTTATCAGAATATGTTGGTAAGTTCATAAAACATTTACTGGAATAGTAAAAAATTGTGTTCATAGATTCATCATGTGAAAATGATTACTGTTGTGTATTAAAAGGACATCTGTTACTTGTAACAGTCATCATATTGTACCTTATATCATTATTCTTTGTTATCTGTATAGATAGCTGTCCAGATGAGCAAGTTTGTTAAAACATATACATGTTCATAGAGCACGAGAAATATAAATTTTAATGTTTTTACACTTAAGCTTTATAGTCCATACTTATATTGTAGGCTTAGTACCATAGGAGTACTAAGTGTTTGCTGTGCCCATAGAGTTAGTGATCTACTTCTTTTTAAGCAACAACAAAAAACCCTTTAAAAAAAAAGTAACCTTAAAAACCCAAACAAGTATTAGTGAATCTTTATTACCAATCTACAACCATAGGAATTTTATATTGATAAACAAGTTGGAGGCAATAGCTTTAATAGATAGCTCACAAAAGTTTAGGACAGATATTTTTAGCTTAGTCTATTAAAGCAATAAGTATAAATGTACATATAGTTCTACTTTTGAATATTTGTGTCTATGGTTTCTTGAAGTAAATATTACAATGAATAGGTACTGTTCAAGTAGGAAAGTACATTTTAACCCTTTCAGGACAGGAATTATTTAAGGACTAAATTGATCATATTTTGTTCTTCAAATTGGCAATAATAATATTTTTCTTTTAGTGCTACATGGTTCTAATAAGGTGTGATGTTTTTTAAAACAATATTCATGGTTAAATATTTTGTTGAAAAGTTGAAAAATTGCCAATTTTGATGAAAAACAATGATTTTGAACCTCTCAATGCGTTGCCAATTTAAGGATTTTAAAGCTTATTCTTGTTTTAAAAATTCCTGGCATCAAACGCAATGTGGTCATGAAACAAAAATACATTAGTGTGTGCAGAAATTTTTGCTCTTTCTACTCATGTATCTGGTATATTTTTTAGAGCTCTGAATCAAAAGTTATTGAGCCAAACCACAAAATGTGGTCAATTGTCTTGAAAGGGTTAACAACATATCAATATATATTTATGATTGATATCACTGCACTGAATAATATATTTCATTTCAATTTGCATGAGTGTATAACAGATCACATTTCATTCACTATTTTTTACCCAGTGAATTTTCACCCACAATAATTTGTCAAATTTGGTTTTCCCTTCAACTTCTGTCGCAATCAAATTATTTTGTCATTCATTTTTCATGTTTCAGATCTTAAAAACTTTTTGTATGTATTAAGTTTCATGAATTTATTTTTATTCCATTGTATTTATTCTTTAATTTTTATGTTTTTATCCACCGTTTAATAGTATATACTTAACTTTTTATTGTATATTCATAATAAAGCTAAATTTTATCATATTTTGTTGCATACAAAAATAAGCCATAGTTTACATATTTTACCACCAGTGGCATGTTTTGACATCATTGTATTATTGTTGCCATGGTCGCCATTTCTGATACATTCGTGCATGATGGATAACTATGATATCATAAATAGCAGATAGAAAATGACCTTGAGTCTCCGATACTTCCATTATTAATGTAGTCAATGACAAGTTAAACTATCATCAAGCCATCATATCTAAAAACATGAGACTTCTATACATGTAAAAGGTTTGATAGCATAATGTCTTTTGCAAGCTGTAAATCTCAGAGTCCTAATATACAGCATGTTATGCAGGGCTACAATGTAGTTGATCTATAATACAATGGAGAGGAGAGAGGAAAAAGATAGGCAATGATTTGGTGTTTTGATTGAAACCTTGCTATAGTATATCGGTTGTCATGCATGCTTTATTGTAAGATGTGAACGCAATACCATACACGATCCGTCTCATTCTAGCAAGGTCATGTGACTACGGGAGAGAAAAGGCAAGGACTAACACTAATTAGTCTCTCATCTAATTGATCTACACTGTAGTCTATTGTAGTAGCATATGTACAAACAGGTAAAATCAAAACAAATTAACCCTTTCAGTGTTGCCAGGTTTATAACTTATTCACTTCCAAGACTCAAATTTGGGATTCTAATTATCTTTTTTCATTGTTTCATTTGGTTGAAAATGTCTTCTGTATTAACAACATCTGTAATGAATGCATCTGTAATGAATGTACCTGTTCATTTTTCAAGAAGAAAAGAGTAGCCTGTTTAGGCCTAACTTGAAATAGAACATTTAATTGGGGAGATCCTGCCTAACTTGGAAAGGGTTAATTCAGAATATGCTGCTTTGTTCAGTCTTTCTAAGAATATACTTACTGTACTTCCATGATGCATTGAATAATTTGTCTTTATTACTGCTGTGCTTGTAATTAGATAATTGTCTTGTAAAACACAACCAAACTATAAATATAGCTAGTACTGCACTGGTATTCCTTACTTTATTCAAAACATTGAATAGCTCCAGAAGAAACTTTCTAGTTAACCTTTCATAACTTGTTTGTGTACAAATGAAGAAATAAAATATTCAAGCTAATTACTAGAAGCATGTATCAAATGAAATTAAAAGCTGAAAAAGGTCTGTGATTCTGTTTTTAAGTCTTTCAAGTTATTTAATACCTGTAATATAAGCATTAGTGGAGCTTGTAAGATTCGAACAGTAACACAAATAGGAGAATTATTCAATCTTAAAAGCACTTCTGATGCTGGCTAATATGTAGATTTAAAAAAATACAAAATATTGATCAAGTAATAAAAACATCATATACCATTTTTGTTTAACATGTAATGGATTCTTTAAATTATCAGATAAGTTGAAAACACAACACACATAACTCGCCAATTTGGATTGTGTGTTTTGAATCTTTGGTGATTACCTGTACCTGTAATTTATCCTTGTATTCAACTGCTCACATTTATAAGACATCTTGGTTCAATTTATTTTTGTCTGTATCAGAATTTAATGTCCATATGGATTGGAATATTGTTTAAATAGTAGCACTTGACCAACTCCACCTGAAATTCATGAATCATATTTGAAATAGTCCTATGTTGATGAGTGAAGACTTCAAAATAAATCATTAATTTCTTATTTTCACCTCCAATACTCTTCCTCTTTGATTTTAAAGTATTATTTAGTACATTAATCCATTTTGAATTATATTTTTTTGTTGACATTCATCTTGATATTTAACGAAGCCTTGTTACTGGTGTTTGTTCTTTCTGGATTCACTCTCAATCATGTTTTGTATAGTACTTTGTTTTGTATATCACTATGTCATGTGTTGTCAGGCAACAGTATTGTTTTCACCCACTGGTAATTATGTTTTAGGCAGGTTTAGCACAGCATGCTATGATCATCCAGTGAAAAACAGCCTTTCAACGAGACTAGCTAATTTGGAATTGGTTGGTGATAGAACGATTGTAGAGGGATTGTGACCAATCAGAATCCAGATCATGAAATCTGTATTTCTTATCAGATCACAACAGTTTATTCTAATAATTTTACTTTTGACCTCAATTTACACTTCCTTTTGTAATTGCTTGTTTATCACATACCAATTTATACTTCTTGTACTGTCCATTCATTGTTGTTGTTGTTTTTTATTGCATGTTGGCTCTCCATGACCTTAAAACAAGAGGTTTGATGACATAAGTTTAAATCTCATTAATATTATATTATAACATACAGGAATGCCAGTTTTCAGGCCTTTGTGTGTTTCTTAACCCTTTCAGGACAAGAATTATTCAAGGGCTAAATTGATCACATTTCGTACTTCAAATTGGCAACAATAATATTTTTCTTTTAGTGCTACATGGTTCTAATAAAATGTAATGTCTTCGAAAAAATTATACGTGGTTATAAACTTTGTCGAAATTGGAAAGAATTGCCAATTTTGATAAAACACAGTGATTTTGAACCTCTTAATATGTTGCCAATTTAAGAATTTTGGAGCTTATTCTCCTTTTAAAAATTCCTGGCATCAAACGCATTATGGTCATGCAACAAAAATGGACACAATGTATGCAGAAATTTTTGCTTGTTCTACTCGTGCATCTGGTATATTTTTTAGAAGTCTTAATCAAAAGATATTGAAGCAAACCACAAAATGTGGTCAATTGTCTCGAAAGGGTTAAAGCCCTGACACCTCTCTGTATGGGGCTTTTTGAAGCTTTTTGAGGCTCTATAACATATTATACCAAGGAGGTACTATAGGAAACCTCCTAGATTGTAGGAAATAAAGAGGTCTTCTAACAGAGGAAGTAGAACAAGGTCTAAGTTTTCTCTTTGTTTGACAAGACTTTAGTCCTAGTGAAGGGTTTAACTGAATCAGTAGAACACAAGCCTCAGGTTTGTACATGCATGGATCAGGCTGATTGGTATCCACATTCCACTTCAACTGCTTCTCTTTCTCCTTCATAAAATGAGCAGGCAAGACAAGAGACAGCGATGAAGATATCTCCAGCGACATGGAGGTGGAGGAATCCTACGACGGACCTCACCTCACGTTCCCCCTCTCACTGGACCAGGTGGAGAAGATGATGGAGGCGTTCAAGGAAAACAAACTCCTCCATCCTAAGTACGTTGTCTTGGTGCTCAGGGAGACAGAGAAGGTGATGAAGACAAAGAAGAACATCAACAGAGCCACCACAGCTATTGCCAAACAGATCACAGTCTGTGGTGAGTAATGGAGAAATGGATTTAAATTGCATTGAATTATTTTCCCCACTTTCATAAAAACTATGTAAAGTCAAAGAATACAGTAGAAGATTTCTTACAAGAGAATAGTAAAGGCAATGTCATGGAAAAGCATGCAAAATACTTTTTGCTACATGTACCATTACACAAAGTTACACAAATTTTATAAAAAGTAACACAATAAAAGACAAATAATACAGTAACAATTAAAACAAATGTAAAAGGGTGGTTAACCCTTTAACAACATCACTCCACATTTTGTGGTTTGGCTCAATAACTTTTGATTCAGAGCCCTAAAAATATACCAGATGCATGAGTAGAAAGAGCAAAAATTTCTGCACACACTGTGTCAATTTCTGTTGCATGACCATGTTGCATTTGATGCCAGGAATTTTTAAAAAGGAGAATAAGCTTCAAAATCCCTAAATTGGCAACATATTGAGAGGTTCACAATCGTTTTTTAATTGAAATTGGCCATTTTTTCAACTTTTCAAAAAAGTTCCTGACCATGTATATTGTTCTCAAAGACATTACGTTATATTAGAACCATGTAACATTAAAAAGAAAAATATTATTGTTGCCAATTTGAAGAAAAAAATGTGATCAATTTATCCCTTAAATAATTCCTGTCATGAAGGGGTTAATATTAGTTGATGCTATACATGATCTTACTGCAAACTTATGTAACAGTTGCTCTAACTAAGTCAATTTGTAACACTAATCGAATAAGGCCAGTTTGTAATTAGTACATGGTACAAATGACCCTGAAATGATCTAATTAGTACGCACATGCGCATTAGTTTTGGTGGTCGGCCTACTTTTTTAACAAGTAAAATCATACTGGTGCATGCATCATTGGCGTAAATCCACGCATTCCTTCTTTTCATCAGGGGGGATGTCTTTGTTCTCCATGAATGGTCACACCCCCCCCCCCCCAGTTGAAAAGAAATTCTTGCAGATTTACGCCTGTGGCACGCATCATGGTGCACACACGATGAAAGCGTATTAAGGTCAATTGTACTCGGTGCAAATGACCTTTATCTGCACATGTGCAAGTTGTATTTATGAACTGGCTTATATCTTGTCTTCATTCCTGGACCCAGCATTATAACTAACATGAAGCCTAACCCTAACCTACATGTATAACCCAATGGCAATCCAAGCCCTTACTCTTTATCTTTGACAAAATAAAACCTGGGGAGCGTTTCATCAAGCGTTTTGTCAGTGATTTTTACCGACAAATTTGCTCTCAGCCAATCAGATGCAAGGATTTCAGTAGCTTATAACAGTTGTCGGTAAAAATCACTGACAAAACGCTTGATGAAACACTCCCCAGGAGCGAATGTCACATCACTGCTAACTCAGATGAGACCATTGTGGCAGGATATGAAAACATTTATCCTGCGTTCATTTTACTCGTACCTTGCTGGCAATATGAATACAACTGGGTTATTTAATTACAAAGGAATGAAAGAGAGAAACATGAAGTGCTGGAGTCATTCAATTCAAACATCTATATCTTTTAGAAAATTAGAATTCATGTACCGGGGAGAGTGCAATCAAATATTAATTTTCATGAATTTTGCCATTAAAATTTCATCGGCTCACATCACATGGAAATCAATAGTTGGAATAGTGCCATGTTCTTTCGCAGTATATTATTTGACTTAATTTGATTTGGAAGATGCTCTGTAAATTGATTTCTTAACTATTTTCCTCTTCATATCTATACTTTGAAAAAGATAGCTGTTGGAAAGGTAATGTAGTAAGCCAAGGCTGCTCTAATTTATAGTCTTTTTGGAGCCAGAAGGGCATTATCTCTTTGTTAAAGTATATGACTTAACGCCCTTTTGGCTCCAAAAAGACCATATGCTTTGGCGACAATTTCTGCAGGCTTTTCCCGTTAACCCTTTCAGGACAGGAATTATTTAAGGGCTAAATTGATTGCACTTGGTTCTTCAAATTGGCAACAATGATATTTCTCTTTTTGTGTTACATGGTTCTTATAAGGTGTAATGTCTTTGAAAACAATATACATGGTTACAAAATTTGTCAAAAAGTTGAAAAATTTGCCAATTTTGATAAAAAAACAATAATTTTGAACCTCTCAATGTGTTGCCAATTTAAGGATTTTAAAGCTTATTTCTTGTTTTTAAAATTCCTGGCATCAAACACAATATGGTCATGCAACAAAAATGGACAGAGTGTGTGTGCAGAGATTTTTGCTCTTTCTACCCATGCATCTGGTATATTTTTTTGAGCTCAGAATCAAAGTTATTGAGCCAAACCACAAAATGTGGTCAATTGTCTTGAAAGGGTTAAAGCTACAGGGTTGGGGTTAAAGTTGAAATTACATTATGTAGGTTTTAGATTAGGTTTAGGGTTAGAGTTAGGGTTAGGGTTAAGGTTAAGTACAGTGTTTTGGTCCAGGCCTGCAAGTTGCCAATTAGGTTAGTGTAGGGTATTGAACGCAGAGCAATTGTCGATGGAGCATGTGTTGTACAACCAAGCCAATTTAACCCAATCTTCTTTGATAATGTCTGTTTGGAGCCAGAAGGGTGTTAACTCTGTACAAAGAATGCGACTTAATGCCATTCTGGCTCTACGCAGACAATAATTAGGATGAATTCATAAAGTACATAATTACTGAAGAGTCTATGCGCTCTATTCCAAAAGCACGCAGTAGAATGAGGACCATTCCCATTCAAAAAAAACCATGTAACCGATTTGATGTTAAGATTGTAGAGATAATCAATTATCTTTTCTTTCATTTTCTGCTAGAATTGATTGGATTAGGAGGTGAATATTTTGAATATTCCAAACTATGTCACAATCATAGATATGCTGGTCAGAACACAGACTTATCCACAAAGAGATTATCTACCTTCGAATTCATGGTATGAGCTCTGAGCACTCTCTTTTCCTCTGTTCTATTCTCTTTCAATACAGGTGATTTACATGGAGCTATAGAGGATTTGTACTTGGTGTTTTACAAGGTGAGTACAATAAAGCTTTGTTTGCGACTCAGGGAAACCAATTTCAATGATTGATCGTGGCCAGGTTGATAGAATGTATAAGTGAATGGATGAAAAAAATATCAGGATGGATTGTCTATGACTGGAAGGCACAGACACAATGTGTCTTTCTGTGAAAAATAATCGGTTCAATAAGGAAAAAATGAGGAAAATATAAAAAATGGAATGCATGAAAATCAAGAGAGAAAGCTACTCTAGGGAGGTCTGTAGACAGAGGGAATAGAAAGAGAGAGAGAGAGAGAGGAAGACGGTGAGAGACAAGGGCAGGAGAGACAGAGTGGAAAGAAAGAGATGCAGAGGCAAAGGAAGAAGAAGCAGAGATGGAAACATAGAGATAAAGAGAGATAGAGAGACAGACAGGAATACAATAAAAGAAAAAGACAGGGTGAGAAATATAAAGGCAAGAGAGACAGACAGAGACATGAAGAAAAACAGAAAAGAAAGAGAAAGGGGGATGAATATAAAGGTAAGAGAGAGAGAGAGAGAGAGAGATATATAGGAAAGACAAAAAAGAAAGAACCAGATGAGGAAGAGAGTCCATCGCAGGAGGAGAGAGACAAAAATGGAAGAAAGGCTTTGCAAGAAATACAGAAGCCAGAAATAATAGAGACTGACAGGAAGAGAGAGAGAGAGATAGAGCAAGAGAGAGAAAGAGAGAAAGAAGAATTGAAATTGCATTGTATTGAGTCGACTAACTAAAGAAAACAAGTGTATGAGTTAATTTGTGTGGGTAGATCACGTGTACGTTTTAATTGAGCATGCTTGTAGCATGGCATGATTTCATACTTACTACAGACAATGTATTTATCCCTTTACCTTTCATGCCTATATAGTCAGAAGATGCCTCCCCATATAATTATTAGGTGACCATCATTTCAACGACTGTACAGTTTATGTGAGGCCATTTTGTATCTGTTGCTCACGATCTGATGAGCATCTGTCCATTTAAATGTACCATTTATCTAATTTGGATGAAGACAAATTGTCCTTGAAATTGAAGACATTTTGGGATCCAGCTTTGATGTAAAGAAAGTGAACATATTGTACCCTTATTTTGAGGATGATGAAGAACTCTTCCCAGTAATTCTTACTGTTTTTATGTCTCTTTATCTATGTTAATCTCCTACTATCATTTTGAAATCCTAAACTTGTTTTAGACTTGTTATTTCATGATATTGTTGTTCGATCTTTGTTTTGTTTTGTATTTATTGTTTATTTTAATGTTTGTGTTATTTTAAGTAATCCCAAGTGTAAAATATTTTTTTTATCTTATTGCTTTGAGACAAATTTAGTGTTATCTTTAATGTTCACCTTCTTCTTCTTCTTCCTTTCTTCTAGATACTTTGTTTTTCTTTCTTGACAATAATGGATTCTTTGTTAATCTAGAAATGTTGTTTGTTGCTCTTTGACAGAATGGTCTACCATCTGCTGAGAACCCTTACATCTTCAATGGTGACTATGTGGATAGAGGGATGCATTCTGTAGAGATCGCTCTCATCCTCTTCTCATTCTTCCTCCTCTATCCAAACGAGGTCTACCTTAATAGAGGCAACCATGAGGACTATATCCTCAATCTCAGGTCAGTTGAATTAGTGAGTGAGTGAGTGAATGAGTTAGTGAATGAGTGAGTGAGTGAGTTATAGTGAGTGAGTGAGTGAATGAATGAGTGAGTGAGTGAGTGAGTGAATGAGTGAGTGAGTGAGTTAGTGAGAGAGTGGGTGGGTGAGTGAGTGAATGAGTGAGTGAGTGTTAGTGAATGAGTGAGTGGGTGGGTGGGTGGGTGGGTGGGTGAGTGGGTGGGTGGGTGAGTGAGTGAATGAGTGAATGAGTGAGTTAGTGGGTGGGTGGGTGGGTGGGTGAGTGAGTGAGTGAGTGAATGTGTGAGTGAGTTAGTGAGTGAGTGGGTGGGTGGGTGGGTGGGTGGGTGAGTGAGTGAGTGAGTGAGTTAGTGACCTAAACTAAGATTGCCTAATAGAGACTGGAGAGCATTCAGTTTGGTTAAAGAGAAAACTTTCTTTTCAAACGTTCCTTTTTAAAGTTGTTGAATGGTATACTGTTATATATGACCTGTCAGTTATAAGCCCTAACCTTGGACCAATGATTTCTTACACCTGTTGTACATACACCTTGTGTGATTTCTCCCAGCATAGAAATTCCTGCAAGATTAACTCTCATCATATGTCTCCATTCTCACAGACCTACAACCATGTTACACTCCATTATTCCATCATGCATCAAGTTATTACAATTTCTATCTTGCAGTAGGGCAATTCCACATGGGAAAAACAACGACAACAAAATTTAATTTCAGATTTATACTAAAGAAAATCAGTTTAATAGTTCCAAATAGGCAAATCCTTAAATCACAAGAATATGAAAAAACTTTTCCCACATCTCAATCAGGATTTGCACAATGCATGATTGATGCATGGAAATGAGAACTTCAAAAATGCAACCATTTTCTGGTAATTCTGTTACCAAAGTTATTTACCTCAATATGATTAATGTAAGTGGACACTTTTGGGTATGAACGAGTTCAGGTGAAAGAATGAGTAAATATGCAGATTATGAATTGGTGAGAAGGGGACGGAGGTCCAAAATTAGTGCACAGCCTTCAAAAATGTGAGCAAAATATCTCTCATTGTAATTCCGTTACCATGGCATTGCCCAGTAATTTAAAGAATTTTTTTTGTTGTTGATTCATTGCAGATACGGTTTTTTGAAGGAGGTGCAATCAAAATATGGTGCAAAGGTAAAGATTTTGTTGTATTCATGTATATCTCATAAGATAGCAACAAGTATTTTAGAATGTTGTATATAGAAAGTTCTTTTTCTTTGAAAGATAACACTGAGTTCTGGTCATGAGACTGCATTGTGAAAGAAACTGTCTCAAAGCAATTGGGAATGGTTGATTATATAGCAAATGAGAATTGGTGTATGCTTTAATGTTTCGGAATCACCAAAATGAAAAGAAATTGACTTAATCCTGCTGAGAGTTACATGCACTGCACACAGAAATGGGTATATGAGACTACACACAAATGTTCAGCCCGAACATTTTAGCTGTTTCTTGTCATATTTTGAATATGAGAGCATTTGAAGAGCAATCCTTTTCAGGGGACAAATCTACTATGATAATCTTCCAAACTTACATGAAAAGAATGAGAAAGCTCACAAATTATTTTTTTACCTTTCCCAGAACTCAAGCTTCCCTTGAAGGCTTTTATCAAGAGATCATTCTCACGTCAGTGCCGTCATCCATTTTGTCATTGTTCTCATCTGTCTATTTCCCTCCAGAGATCACATGCACAGAAGATTATCGGTCAGTTCCAGGACCTGTTTGCATGGTTACCATTAGCGACACTGATTGACAGCAAGATCTTGATATGTCATGGTGGAATCTCTGATAAGACTGATCTCACATTCCTGGATAACATGCCCAGGCATAAAGTGAGTAGAGATAGTAATGAAATGCGTTGCCTATGGCCAATGATAACACTAGATCTGAACTATGTAGCCTGTTTACTGCAATACATATACATTTTCTTATACTGCAGCAACATCACTGTGTGTTATATTTTTATACACTTGTATCAATCAGATATCATGTCACCATTCCAAAGATGAAACTGTGAATAGAAACCTTGTTGTTGATGTTTTTTTTTTCTTCAGATTTATCACTAGACCAATTTGCATCTTTGTGTTCTGAAGCTGGTTTATTCTTAATTCCGTTCAATGTCTCAATGTCTATTGTTTGAGTGTAATAGAATCTATGCTTTAAGACTACATCAACCTACAGAATGAGAGGTCAACGGGTGTGTGTTTAGATGTTCAAGGGGGGGGGGAATCATAAAGAAGATATGCAAGAAAATTCCTAGCTTATCTATATAGTGGGTAAAATGAAAGAAGATGTTACATTTATTAAAACATCTAAAAGAAGGAACTTAACTGAGCATGTATACGAAAAATTTATGAAAATTCATTCTTTTCACTCATCTTATTGATAGGATGAATTATGTATACCCTACACAGTAACTTCAGCAGAAAAAAGACCCAGAAATGTCTTGTAATACATCGATTTGTGCTAAGACAGGGTTTTACCCTTTCACCATCTTCGTATATGCCTCTCTTGTTAATGTGCCATCTGTTTCATTCCCAAGTCTATACCTCCAGTGTTAGTACTGACTTGTAGTAGCTATGGTTAATGATCAACCTTTGAATGCTATGGTCAGCATGCTGATTTCCAATATATATTATGAACTTCGGAAACTTGTAGTTCCTCTGCCTGAAATGTAATAGCCACCTATATTTTCATCAGAGATATCTCTATATTTTGAAAGGTGGGTGACACACCAAATGTTGGGAAGCTTTTTGCTAATCAAAGTATTTTAGCCTATTTTTCAATCAACTGTTGCACCCTATACAAGAAGTATGGTCTACTTTGTCCTCATTGATTCCATGTTATCTATTTTCTCATTTGCAGTATCTGTCTGTATTAAAACCACCATTGAAAGAAGGAGCAGAAGAGTTAACAGGAGATGAGGAGGATCTTAGTGTTAAGATTGATCTCTCAGAATGGAGACAGGTCAGTTACTACAATTCCTATGACTCCTTATTGAAAATATGTGTATATAAGTCATATAGGTCATGTGATGCATGACCAAAGGATTTTTAACTCTATATTTCTTTCATCATAGTCAAGTTATAGA
Organism: Heliocidaris tuberculata; assembly: GCA_025618425.1. Classification (NCBI taxonomy): domain Eukaryota; kingdom Metazoa; phylum Echinodermata; class Echinoidea; order Camarodonta; family Echinometridae; genus Heliocidaris; species Heliocidaris tuberculata. Next base: position 2,581,829 of record CM046846.1, on the reverse strand, counting down.
CTATTTAATATTCAAGATAAATAGATTAGAATTTACTTTTACAAGCAAGTTTTACACTGTGTCTTTGCCAGTTGTACAGTACAAGGAAAGAAAGCAAAATCCAGAGTTGATAATATTGCTTTAAACTTTCATTTTTGTTTCATCCACCATTTTGAAAAAGCTTTGTTCAATAGTCATCAACTTAAGACTTTCAAAACTTCGTATAGCATTTGTAAGTGATTGACTGCTATGCTGATTCAAAGATTTTGTCACTATTTTCCTTTAATTTGTCTTCTCCCATTTTTTTCCTCAGGTATTTGTCTCTGTAGTGGTGTATTCTTGATATGATGGTTGTGCAATATTTTCATATCTTCCATTCAAAATATTTGTACTTGTTGCAAAAGTCATGAATGTTAATTATATTTGTCCACATAGATTCTAGACATCCTGTGGAGTGATCCAAGGAGTCAAGATGGCTGCCAGCCTAACACATTCCGAGGAGGAGGGAGCTACTTTGGTCCTGACGTAACCAAGAAGGTTTTAGCTAAACATGGAATAGATCTTCTCATCAGGTCCCATGAATGTAAACCAGATGGATATGAGTACACACATGGAGAAAAGGTAGAATGTGAGGTGATGGTGATGGTGGTGATGGTGGTACTGGTATTGGTGGTGGTGGTGGTGGTAATGATAGTGGTGGTGGTGGTACTGGTGTTGGTGGTGGTGGTAATGGTGGTGGTGGTGGTGATGGTAATGGTGGTGGTGGTGGTACTGGTGTTGGTGTTGGTGGTGGTGGTGATGGTAATGATAGTGGTGGTGGTGGTACTGGTGTTGTTGGTGGTGGTGATGGTAATGATAGTGGTGGTGGTGGTACTGGTGTTGGTGGTGGTGGTGATGGTAATGATAGTGGTGGTGGTGGTACTGGTGTTGGTAGTGGTGGTGATGGTAATGATAGTGTTCGTGGTGGTACTGGTGTTGGTGATGGTGGTGATGGTAATGATAGTGGTGGTGGTACTGATGTTGGTGGTGGTGATGGTAATGATACTGGTGTTGGTGGTGGTGATGGTGGTGATGGTAATGATAGTGGTGGTGGTGGTACTGGTGGTGATGGTGGTGATGGTAATGATAGTGGTGGTGGTGGTACTGGTGTTGGTGGTGGTGATGGTGGTGATGGTAATGATAGTGGTGGTACTGGTGATGATGGTGGTGATGGTAATGATAGTGGTGGTGGTGGTACTGGTGTTGGTGGTGGTGATGGTGGTGATGGTAATGATAGTGGTGGTGGTGGTACTGGTGGTGATGGTGGTGGTGATGATGATGGATGTGGTGAGGGAAGTTAAAGTTAATGAAGATATGGATGGTGGTGATGCTGCTGCTGCTACTGATGATAATGGGCATGGTGACTATGATGGGGACGATGAGGGGAAGGAGGAGTTGGATGACGACGATGATGATGATTATAAGGAGGATGAGGAGGAGGAGGATCTTATGATGATTATGTTGTTCATGTTTTAATGGTGGTGATGATGATGATGATTATGATGGCAGTAACGTGTATAATCATGTTCTTGATGATGATAATGATAAGGATGTTTTTGCTGATTTTGATGATAATGATGGTGATCACAGTGATGATAATGGTAACAATGTTGATGATGCCCATTACACATTATTATCCTCATCTTTTGATAATATCCTTCAGGTTTTGACAGTGTTTTCAGCCTCCAATTACTATGAGGAAGGTAGTAATAGAGGAGCATACATCAAGTTTGGAACAGATCTCAAACCTCGCTGTGTTCAGTATCAGACCTCAGTCAACAACACAAAGAAGATGACAATGAGACAAAGGTTAGATAATAACATTTATCAAGGTTGCTGCTGCATTCTATCAATGTGCAATATTCATACAGTATTGAATGGTCTTGAGTGGGATAAAGGGTGTATTGCTCAAGTTTGGTGCATGTTTTTCCATGTTCACATGATGAATTGAATTTGTTCAAGTCGATTGCAATATACTCATGTGTCCCATAAAAGGAAAACAATTTAATGTCATAGCATCACATTCTTTGCACAATACAAGTGTTTATCAGTGGTTCCCAGTGACTTTAGATATCTGCAGAAATATTATAAAATTGAAGACTCGTTCTTTTCCTCTGATCTGTATTAGCTTTCTGTTTCCTGAAGACATCTTGCCATGGTAACAACATTGTTTATACCTGTATCATTTCAGAGTTAGCATTGTAGAAGAGTCAGCATTGAGAGACTTGAGAGAAAAGATAGGAGCTAATACAACATATCTCAGACAAGCCTTCCAGAAACATGACCCTAACAACACAGGTAAGAACTTTAATGACCACAGCTACAGATAAATCTCTACAAATAGTAGGTCACTCAGTCATGGGGTACCTGTATGAAATAGACAAATTTTCACAACATGAAGCTACATTTCTCTATCCTGGTATTGCACCCCCTCCTGTTATCACACGCTTTCCTGGCAGTAACCCCCCCCCCCCCCCCCCCCACCTTTCCTGCAAGCACACCCTTCTCTTCTTGCAGTACACCCCTATCCCCTGGTATTACACCTCTCTCCTGGTAGTAAATGCCTCTCTCATGGTACATTACCCTGTTTTCTTACCCTTTACTTCTTACATGAAAGAAGCTGGTCTATAACCATATCTGGACTCATTCTTTCACACTTCCTCAGGTTACATCACATCTACCCAGTGGGCCAGGACTATGGAAGAGATCCTGGATCTGTCCATCCCATGGAGAACCCTGAAGACCAGGATGTGTCGGATGGATGATGCTGGGTTGATTGAATATGAGTCTTGCCTAGAGATGGAGCTGACGTACAGTGGAGGGAAAGGAGGTCCCAGCGTGACAGAGACGCTCTATAGAAACAAGAATGCCTTGGAGACTATCTTCAGGGTCATGGATAAAGATCATTCAGGTTAGTTGGTATTGTTAATAGGCTACATATAGCATGCCTTGGGCTTCAAGATACTAATGCCTATATATTGGACTAGTTAACAGATTCCTGGACATTTGTCGGTCTACATAAAATGTCACAACATTGTCCCTAGCTCTCAGGAAAACTTTGTAATGTTGTAATTTTATTCTTATAACATATATATGATGTATTGTCATTTTGAGTCTAAAAAATCCAAATGATTTAAAAATCTAATCATTACAAAATTTTCATATGCTTCATGATTTCATCTAACGAGTTGACCTTTGACCTTTTCAGGTTGTATCAGCATGGAGGAGTTTCAGGATGCATGTCAGCTTCTGAGTAAACACATAGGTAGCAACATCCCTCCAGAGACTGTCAAGGACATGGCTCAGTCTATAGATATCAACAAGGATGGTAACATTGACTTCAACGAGTTCCTAGAGGCCTTCCGTCTTGTGGATACCCAGGGAATCAAGCTGGAAGGACAGACCGCTTCAACACAGAACTCACCAGCTCATGTACCTAATGGAGAGAACAATCAACTTTAGGACTTGCTTCTAGTCTAGACCTACATGTAGGGCAGACTTTATAAACGTTGAACTTGTCCCTTACATGCATGGCCATTCAGGAAAAAGATCTATTGTAGGCCTTCCATCTGTTGGATATATTGGTCATCAACCTGGAGGGACAGACTAGTGCAACACAGAACTCAACCACTCACATGGTGAATGGCGAGTATGAATAAGTTAAGACCTTAATCTGGTTGGCATTAACTGCAGGTCCATCTCAAAATAAATAAAATCAAACGAAACAAATAAAATCAAACAAACAAACAAAAACAGAACCCATTGGCTTATGTAGTGAATAAAGAGAAAGATCATCTTAAGGCCTCATGTTGACACTGAATTGCACTACCAGCTCAACATAGAACCCAGTGGCTCATGTTTTCCATCTAGTCAATCTGTAGTGGGTAGACTAGATCAACATGAAACTCCCACTCATGTAGCCAACGGGAGGACCAATTATATTTTGGCTTTATGTCTGATTGTTAATGCTGTCTCATACACCAGCTCAGCAAGTATTAGCTTACCAAGAAATAGCTATCTCGTAATGTGCTGAAGTCTCACACAGCAGAGTCTCAAACTCTCTAGTATATTTGAAATTTAGTTATACACGGTGAAACCCAAGGTGAAAATATTATAAATTGTTGAGTAATACTACTATTTATTTTTTGTGCGATTTCCATAGTTGATATAAGGTACCTCCGAGTTAGTTGTAATCACAGATACTATGTCTATACTTCAGAGCATGCAGTTAATTGAGAGGGTTGTATTTTGTTAAAATTAAATCTATGAACTCAGGATTTTAAACTGAGCAAAGTAAGCAACTACTAAATGCCAAATAAGCTTTCTATTTTTATGTAACCTTAATTCCCTTCTAGCTTTCTATCTTTTTTAAAATCTAGTTTTAAGTGAAAAAAGTGTTTGTTTGTTTATATCTCATCTTAAAAGTGGTCTATTTTGATCACTTGTTATGTACATACAATAGAATATAAACATGATAAGTTGTTTTATTTATATGGATAGTTTTATATGTTTTGGCATAAACATTCTGCTTACAGTAGAAAATAATACACTGCTTTTGACTGGTAATTTGTTGGAAGGAAAAATCTCTTGTGGCCACCCAAGACAAGTCAGAAGTTCCTTCATTTAAACTACAGCTGTAATTCCTTTTGTGCTTGAACTAAGAGCTGTGTGCTACTTGAATTTATGAAGTAGAGATGCATGGATCCTTGTTATTTTTTAAAATACAAAGTTAAACACTTTTTTTCCCAATGGGCATCATCTCAAGTTATCTTGGGTTTAGTGTTTACAAGGTTACAGGGCATTGAATTGTATAATTGATTGACAGAGTTTTAGTACAATACTTGTCAGTCATCAAAAAAAAAAAAATATATATATATATATAGACCAGATAAATAAAGGCGTCTGGAGAAAGAATATTGTGTATTGTCGACTTTTAGAAGAGTATTTATTTATTTTCAGGGTTGCAAAAGATGCTGGTCATAATATTAGATAGAGCTCATCATGAAATGTTGAGAGGACTTGCACAGTATTGACCAGTATTGAAACCGCTGGGTGCCTCAACATGTTTTCGACTTTCCGTCCTAAATTCTTGTTTGCCATGGTATGTTCGTTGGTATACTAAGGGTGTCACTGCATCTTTTTTTTTTTAATTTTAGAATCCTTATTTGTGCTTCATTCTGCCAAAGTGATAGCGAGGAACATAAAGGCATCCATATTTTGGAAGATGATGAAAACTATGAAATTACATTCATAATTCTAGCTTAGAAATGTTTTCTTTTCTCATTTGTTGACGGTTTAAGGTAGTGGTATTGAATGTTTAAAAGGGAGAAAGGATTGAAATAATATGGATAGAATATTTTTGATGGAAGAGTACAATTGCTTGTAAACAATTGCAGCTTATAAAGGTTCAAGTTCAAATTGAACGTACAATGCTTGCATTAATCCTTTGCCTTCATATATGTTACAGTCTTTATATTTGCTTAGAACACCTCTGAGTTTGACGGAATAATTTAGCATTTAAGACTTTCCAGATTTTGTGGTTTGGCTCAACTTTTTTCAGAGCTCTAAAATATATACCAGATGCAGGAGTAGAAAGTGCAAAAATTTCTGCACACACTATGTCCATTTTTGTTGCATGGCCATATTGCGTTTGATGCCAGGAATGATAAAAATGGAAATAAGCTTTAAGATCCCCAAATTGGCAACACATTGAGAGATTCAAAAATCATTGTTTTTTATTGAAATTGGCCATTTTTTTTCAACTTTTTAACAAAATTGCTAACCATGTATATTGTTTTCAAAGGGATGTATGACATTTGCTCCTGCGGCAATTGCTCCAGTCTAACATTGCCATATTAATCCTAAACCTAAACCTAAACCTAACCCTAACTCTAATCCTCACATTGTCTTGAACAAAAAAACAAATCATGACCTTGACCTTAACCTTTGACCCTTCGAGATAAGGACTGTGGAGCAAGTGTCGCAGGAGCAAATGTCGGCGCCCCTTTCAAACACTTACACATTCTTAGAACTATGTAGCACTAAAAGAAAAATATTGTTGTTGCCAATTTGAAGAACAAAATGTGATTAATTTAGCTCTTGAGTAATTCCTGTCATGAAAGGGTTAAGGTATGGAGTGATAAACGTTTATGATGGATAGAGTGCAAAGCTTTGATTCTACCTCTGATTTATATTTTGGAAAAACTCAAGTAAACTAATGTTTTCATAGCTACACATTATAGGACCATGCAATTACTGTACCTGCCGTCTCTTTATGGTACCCCTTAATTATGTATATGCATATTGTAAATTGTATATTCACCTGTTTTGTATCTTCACTTGAAAACATCATATTTCTATCTTGTAAATATTGATGCATTTATCAAAGAAGGTCTGTATTTTGTACATAAAATGCTTTTTTATTTTTGCTATTTGCACCAGAAAAGCTTTGATGACTTGTAGCTTGACTGCTCTGCTGCATTGTGCTTTAGAATTACAAGGACAGGAAATATTTGTATGAACCTTGATTGAAATGAACTTCAGGATGGAGGAATATTTTTTTTAAGAATAAGAGACTATTATTTTTCTTGTGAACAAACTTTATTCATTCATAGAGCGGAAACAATGAAATATTCATTAGAATAGACTTTACAAGTCCAATGTAAATCATGTTCAGAAATGTACATTTATATATATTGATTATTGCACATAAAAACATTTTTAAACTTGCTGCATGGGCGGAAGGTTAGGCTGGTCATTTTGTTGAATTGATATTGCGATTGAATATCAATTTGAATTATAAATATACATTGATAGCTGTATCATGAAATGTCATTGTATATATAAATTATGTAATGACAAGATTTTCAAAATTGTATGGAATAGATTTGAAACTTAATTTAAGCATACATGGACTTGTATTCAGAAAGAATGGAACATTAATTTTCTATCTAAATGATTACCAGTGGCAGTTATTTTAATAGTATTTTGTTTTTTGAAGCTCTATTTACCACTTGGCATTAAGTTTATTGGTGATATTGTAGCATTAATGAAATTTATTGAATTGTGTGCTTTATTTGTCCTTGCTCTATCATGCTTGCTACATGTAACTATTATGACAGGATACTACTGATGACATATGGATTGCTGCTTACCTGAAATCTGTTAAGATTTTAAAAAGGAAATCAAGATTATTACATTTGGAATTTGATTGAAATTTGTGTCCAATTGAACAGACAAGAATCAGAATGGTTTTGCATTTGATTGATTCATTTATTCTTTCATTCATTCAAGTAGCCTTGTTAAACCTCAAAACACATAAACCCTTTTTACTATGTTGTCATGTTGGTGCACCATATTTTGTACTTTGACTTGTCTAATAATTTCTGTATAAAGCCCAAGTAAGGATCGAGACCAACTTTAGATCCTGATGCTACGTACGGCTCTGCCTTTTGTGATATAAAATGATGCTTTCTGAGCTGTCAACCTCATTTGTTCCAGATGTGCGTTTATGTACCATTAAGTTTCACCTTGCTACTTACATGTCACCTCAACTCTTGTCTCCCATGACATTGAGAAATTAATATTCCTACCCTAGGCAAGTACACTGACAGTTTTAAAAGATCTTGTGTAATTGGTACAAGGTATGTCAGACAATTTCATAAGCAAAAATAGTTAATGCCAATGAAATTTACATATGCCTTGAAATGTGTTAGTGATAAAAAAATAAGATAATGATTAGATAGTAGTGCGTATTTTTAACAAGATATGTTATGACATGTGTATATGCTGTGTATCCTATCCATGTAGCACATTATTCTCTGATATGCCACTCATGTGCATACCTGTAGTCCTGCAAAAATTTACCTTCTTCATATGCTCTGTACCCGTTGGAGGCAGAGTGCACTCATCATCGATTTACAATACCGTGCATTTTGGAGTGCATGTGTAGTGTCAGTGATCATATTATGTAACCCAATTGAAAATTTGTGTATGAGATCATAATTTCATGTTCCCTCCTTAGATTGGAATTAGCAATTGTTCTATACATATATTTTCTGTGTGAATTGTTATACCTACACAGTACTTGTCTGAAGTAAGCAGATCATCTTGCATACTGTTCTAAATGCTGGCCAATGCATAGGGCTGTACTTCCTTTTCTCTCTGAAATAATTCATCCTTTGTTTTTGGATATACTAAATTGGTACATTTTCTGGAGTGAGGTTCTATATAAATCTTTCTGATCCTAGATGTAAATAGACAATATAGCAGATGATTTGGGAGAGGTAAAATAACTGGGTGGAAATTAAATGAATGCAACTTATTGTTCTTTTCTATTCGCTTTGTAAATCTGCAATTATGAAAATGCTTTCTATGGTAAACTAAAAATAAAACTTTAAAATAAAAAAGCCTTTGCTGATTTCATACAAGTGTTCTTTATTGCTGTGTGAATATTCTATAGTACATGTATCTACATTATAGAATATCATTCAGACTTCATCACATTACCATATAAAGATATTAAATAAAAGGAATAAATATAATTCTCCTTCATAAATATGCAGTCACACATTAAAAAAAAAAATCAGATGAAAGTATAATATGCAGCAGATAATTAAAATTTAATTTTGTGAAAACAATGTTTTGAAAATATTAATCATTAAACTTTCTCAGTTGACTGATAACATTATTCAATGAAAATGTAATGGGAACAATGGATGACAAACTACAAAAGCACGTAGCTTCTCTAAATGAACCCATATCTCTCGTCAATTTAAACCCAATGCTAGCAATTTCTTCCTTTATTAAAAAACAATTTATATTAAGATTTCATAAATTTGCAGAAATTTAAATATTATTTGATATATATTCACAAAAGTCACAATAAACTTGTGGCAATAACAACATTTTGGGATAACATATTTCATTTACTACACCTCCACCACCCTTGCCCTCTGATCTTCATAGAAGACCTTTTGCAAGAGAAATATTTAAAAATTTAGGAAATTAATGAAAGTTATCAGTGAATACATCAGGAATCATTTCTTCATTAATTTGAATATTTTTAGCCTGTTTTTGTAGTTCTCACTTTCTATTAATTTTTCTTGAGAAGATAAACAATTGCATTGGATAATTGTAGTCTTCTTCATGTTTGAGAATAGTGTTGGGTATAACTGCATTCTGCAAGAATCATTCATTTGATGTGTAAAAGAAAAAATTCAAATGAAAAAAAAGTCTCTTTTGTTTGCTGGAGATGGTTTCAATGCCATTTTACATATATTTCTTAACCACAGCATTCTCAGTCTATATCAACCCTTCTTCAAGCACATTGCTGATGAATAGTTAATACAGTGGGAACTCGCTATAAAGTGCTCCGATATAACAAGATTCCTGATATAACAAGGTAATTTTGCAGGTCCCAGGTCTTTATGTTCTTTTGGGTTTTTTTACCCAGATATAAGGAGATTCCTGATATAACAAGGTAATTTTGCAGGTCCCAGGGAGTCGTTTCATCAAACTAGGGCCGAGTCGAAACGGTTCCCCGACCGGTCCCCGCCCGTCACACTGAAACCCGGGTTTGCATTTTCGGATTTCGGGTTTTTCCAAACTAATTTTAGCACTAATATATTGCAATTTAGAACTTTAAACATGCAATTCACAAACTGAATTTCAATTTAATCCAATTATATTTGCTGCAGTAATAAATGGAAATCATTTCAGACGACGATAGGTCTTTTCATGAGTCTAAAAAAATAGAGCTGCGAGGAAGATTCAAGCTAGGCGGTACCGTGCGCGTTCAGAAATGAAGTCAGAATGGGAGTCACCGGCGCTCAGTGCGCTCGAATACAGCCTTATACCGTAATACACACAGACGAGGGTCGAATATAACTGATGTGATGGTGCCAAAAGTAAGCTTGAAAACAACCAAAAATACCACGTAAGCGACAACAAAAATACAAAATTACCGTAAAACAATTCTTTTCTTTGGCAAGAAATAGTATGGGTATCCATAATATTTCATAGAAAAAATGATGTTGGAGGATTGCGAGTGCACTTCCTATCGAGATTAAGCAGCCATATTTGACATTGTTCTGCGTAGCAAGACCGTAGATGGCAGCAGAGAGGAACAGTTGTGGCCGATCACCTGATCTAGTGCCCACATTTATTTTCCCCTCTGCTGCCATCTGCGGTCTTGCTAAGCAGAACAATGTCAAATATGGCTGCCTAATCTCGATATGAAGTGCACTCGCAATCCTCCAACATCTGTTTTTTCTATGAAATATTATGGATACCCATACTGTTTTTTGCTAAAGGGAAGAATTATTTTACGGTAATTTTGTATTTTTGTTGTCGCTTACGTGGTATTTTTAGGTGTTTTCAAGCTTACTTTGATCCGATCACATCAGTTATATTCGACCCTCGTCTGTGTATTACGGTCTAGGGCTGTATTCGTGCGCACTGGGCACAGGTGACTCACATTCGGACTTCATTTCTGAACGTGCACGGTACCTACCACGAAGCTTGATTTCCTCTTTCAGCCCTCAATTTTAGGTAACAAAGAGACCTTTGGCTGTATTTCTTAATGTTTTGTTTTTATTCCGAAATGTTATTTCTCTCGGGAAAAGCATTGTTTTGTCGATTTGGATTCAGTAACTGTCCTCTATGCTGCATTTTAGTTTAGCAATTTTACCTTGACTGTTGACTCCCGTCACTACATACACTCACATTGTCTGTCGTAGGGAATTCCCGTTCGGGTACCCGGTCCCCGCCCGAAAATTTCGAGTCAAACCCGGGTTTGGAAAAACCTGTGATGACTCAGCCCTACATCAAACCGTCATAGCGACAAGATCAGCGACATCTCGACAATGTCGCTCAACTTGTCCGCTAACTGTTTCACAAAGCCGCTGACAAGTGACTTGTCGGTACTCCAGACATGTCATATCTTTTTAGAAAGCCATCACAAGCCAGCCAGCTTTTAGTTAGTTTATGGGCTGCCAAAAAATGAAAAATATAAGTTAAGAGAAAATTTGTTTCCTGATCTCCAGGCACTATCCTTTATCATTCTTTTATCAAATAGTTTTACTAATGTTTTTATCATAATATTTTAGACGGACAATATGTTCTCATGACTTCTTGACCCCCCTACAATTTTCCCGATATTTTCCCTTTTTACGCAATGCTTTGATATAAATAATATTACAATGTATCATTTAATGAATAAAATTTTAAAAATTGGGACATAAAATATCTTGATTTCATCATTTTCTCTGAAGTGAACACGATTTGGGTCTTCTTTCCATAAACAGTCAATTACGGTATCCTCTTACCTACAAATCTAGATTTGTACATCGCAAAAGCCTTCTTGAGTTTTCTCAATTTTATAAATTTTAAGATGCCATAAGTAACACATCATTTAATGTAAACGGGATGTTTGTATCCCCAGCATTCATCTTCGCTACCATTTTTGACATTTTTGAATAGTTGGGGAAAAACTGAGCCTCAAAATCTGTTTGGGTAATTGACGATAATTCCAATGGACTGTGATATAGGCTATGTTTTTTAGCCGATGAGTATCGATATCATTGAGTTGTCGTTTATCATGTCTTTGTGAAACGGTTTTTCAGGTCCATGACATTTCTGTAGATCGCTGACAACTGTTATGACTGTCATGGAGTTGATTTGATGAAACAACCCCCAGGTCTTTATGTTCTCCTTTTTTTTTTTTCCCGGATATAAGGAGATTCCTGATATAACAAGGTAATTTTCATGGTCCCAAGGTCCTCATTATAGTGATTTTCAACTGTATGTTTAAAGTTATAAAAAAAGAATATAACCACCCAAGAAAGAGAAGATTTTCTGTTAACTAAAATACATTTGTAAAATGGTCTACAAACATGATTCATGCCTATTTGCATGAATTGCATTTATATCAAAACCAGGGCTGATGACAATTTTTTGTTTTTCATAGAACTGCTTAGAGCAGAACAGAGATAATTCTTATGTCTTAAATCAGGGGCCTTTCAAGTTACTGCTCTTTCTACATTAAAAAAAAAATTTTTTTTAAAGCAACATGGTGGGTATGCATTATTGTGGTCTAATACTTAAGTACATCCCAAGCTCTTTATTTAAAGATATTATATTATTTATAGATACAATCATTTTCCCTGAGATGTAATTAGATAAGTTTTAAACTAACATTTAAATTTGGAGGCTGCTTATCATTGGTACATTACACATATATATGCACTTATTTTTTAATCAATGAGATAGATGCTAAGAGTAGATGACTCCAACAGAGCTCATCATAAACTCTCAATATCACTCATCTATATCCATTAAAGTCCAGTTTAGTTTAATACGAACACATCATGTCTTTTCAGCCTCAACTTCAGTTACATTATCATTCACTGCTGAAATTTCTTGGTTTACATCACCAACGAGAGCAGTGGGTGTACTCTGGGTAGGCTCATTGCTTTCTGCTATTGATTCAGCCTCGCTGGTTGACGTTATAATGGCATCCTTCCCAAGAGCCTTTTCTACTTCAAGGGCAAGGTCAGGGGTCTCAGCCTGGAGTCCTTGATCAGTGTTCATATCATTCAGTCTCCTATTCAATGGATTGATTTCCATGTATACTGAGATCTCTCTATGGTTGACATTGATCAGCTTGGATATACAGTTATTGGTGCAAGACTCCTGGGGAAAACAAGAAAGAAAGACATTATGAATCATTTCACAGACTTTCTGTAAATTGAAAAGTAATACACACGCAACCATCAACAATCCTCTTTTTAGGATACATCACAGTGCTAATAAAAGTTATAGGAGTCAGCATTTTTCTTTTCTTTTGCCTGAGGGGGGGGGGGGGGGGGGGGGGAGTATTTAATATGTGTATGAGAGAAGAAAGGATCAGGGCTAACAAGTTAATTATAGAATGCCTGTCTTTTCTGAGAAGTCTGAAATCATGTATCAACTTTATATGATACTTTTGTCATTGAAAACAATTTTTTTTTTCTTTTTTCAAGTTAAGTAAATTAGGAATTTCCAAACCTACACTATACAAGTAAATCATCCTCTGCTCCTATCTTTTTTGTTGTTTTTTTTCACTAGCAAAGTAAATTTAACAAAGGAACAAGGAAAGAGAATTGAAGTAAACTCACCTCAGCAGGTGTAAGGATCCTGTAGTTGAGATTCTGAACACAGCGAGTAAAACAAGTCTCTGTGAACTGGTTGTACATTGACAAGAAATCCCTCAACTGGATATGGAAAAGAAAATGCGAAGCATACAAATTATAAGTAGGCTCTATCTTAGTTAATGTTACGTTTCAGCTCAAAACATGAAATATATTGACAAAATGTCAGTCCACTTTGTTTCACAGCAGCAGAAAGAGCAGATATATTAGAGGAGGGTGAATAGAGAACTTTCTGCATCAAATCCTCATCTTTGCTTTTGCAAGACACTATCAAACTTTGCGGACATCCCATCAGGCCTCCACCTGTCCACTCATCCAATGTACGAGGTTATAATCATAATATAACCTTGTACTCTAAAGCAATATGGTCATGGTGAAAACACATATTAATTGCTGCCCCTTACTGCTGTACTAAACAATAAACAAATGCAGATTTCCTCTCTCAACACAGAGAGGGCAGCACTGCCCTGTCTTGAATACTCACTGAGACGTTACTATACGATATACATGTACTTTGTGTGTACATCATACATAGCAGCATTACTATACGTGTGTCACTTATACATGCACAAGCTTATCTGAAGATAAGCTTGTTCTTCACAATAGCTTTAACAGATAAATAGGCTTCAGTAGGTTTTGTGTGTATTAGTGGGCTATGGTCCATTCTAGATCGATGAGAGGAAAATATAATTTAAAATTTCACTTTGAACTCTGACACCTCAAATTTGTCTAGTAAGAGTTGAAGAGTCCCTGAATCAGGTAATCTAGCACATTTAAGAAAATTAAATCTTGCTCTGAGCAATTTTGTTGTCCATTTTTGACTACTGCGACAGTAAATTGTTGACACAATCCAACAAAGGCAAGGGCCTATAAATGTTCGTGTGTATACTTTTGGATGGTCATACAACTCAACACTTTCAAACACCACTGCACAAAAGTCACCAACAGTCACTCAAAATCAGCATTTAATTTACAAATACTGACACCAACATATCCATGAAATACAATAAATTCAACTCAAGGATGTTGGAAAGATATTTCCAAAAATGAAATCCATATTGTCAGCTCCAGCGAAACGGGGTATCGGGGTCATTGTGTACATTTTTTGGTCGCAGCGAGTGCTGAATCTCGCAAAAAAATATTTGGTCGTCAAAAATTCAGCCCTATCATATCACGCACACGTGGAAGTCCCGATTTTCCATGTGCGCGATCTCAGAGATATATGTGCGTGCTCAATACAGTTTCTTTGCGGACAAAACTTTTATTGGCGAGTTTAGTCTAAAACATCGGCAGAATGAAAACAACATGCAATCACAAAAAAAATCGGTGGGGTTTCTTCTGTTTTGGACAGGATTTTGACTTTGGATTTTGCTAGAAATAGATATTATCAGATTATAAAATAAGTTCTTCCTAACCATGCTAACCATGCTAACGGCCATTTAAGGTAACAGTAAGATTTTTAAGAGCTGAAATTGAAAGGAAGTATTTGAGATATTTATCTTATTTTCCCCTCTCATACATGTAACTTTCTTATTCAGACATCGGCGAACTTGAAACAATTTGCGTGGTCTGGAAAATACTTGAAAAAGTTGAAAGTTCTTTCTGAGTGATAGAAAATGAAATGTTGGCCATCTCGTGAAATAAGCCACCGGTCATCGAGTGTATACACACACACTGCCGTGTAAAGTCAATGGAGGATGTGAACCCTCATAGGCAATAAACGCAATAAACTGCATGTACAAAGTGAATGTGGGGTGGCTTATTTCACGAGAATGCCGAAATGTTTAGTATTTTTTGCATCGTTTGTTTTTAAGTGGTCAAAGACCACTAAAATTCAGTAAAAGGCACTATTACTTGGTGTGTCCACACCCGAATGATCCACAGGAGCTAGGAGTGGGGGATGTGGGAAGCTTCGGAAGCGGCGCGCCTCGGCCGGCCTATAGATCTAACTGTTACTAGCGATGACTGTGTCTGTAATCTGTGGCCATGTGGCTGGGGCAGGCTGGCACGCGATGCCAAGCCCAAGTTATTGTCGGGCAAATTACTGCAGTCCCACTCGTACCGAACTGTGTACCGTACATGTACTAAAATAAATATGTCAATTCAGATTCTTGCCAAACATTCCTTGGCGTAGATAATCTTCTCTTAACCTACTCACATTCCTTCTCGCATTTTCTGCCTCCATTCTGTATCACTTTAGAAACTCTATCCAGAAATCTGTCAAGTTATATATCCGTGTTTTTTTTTTCCGGGTTTTTCTTTCTTAGCAAGTTTTCGACTACTTTTGTTTTTTTCACGAACGTTGATTCTCGTAGTCTTTCGTCAAGCCAATAAATTACGAGTAGTGGACAATATTTTACTTTGCCCTTGCCTTATTCTAAATTGAAACACACAACAAAACAAAAAAACAAACAAACAAACAAACAAACAACTTTGAAATCATCGAAAGCGTCATTGAAAATTAATTCAATGTTATCTCGAAAATGGCATTGGGTTGTTTCTTATAATATATTATCCAACCTTTACTCTGGGGGGGGGGGGGGTGGGGCGGTGGGGGCCCAAGTTGCTTGGTTCAATATTTATGATCTAAAGGCCCTGGCTAAAGGCACATAAGCCTGTATGTTTGGATTTTTATCAAACTGAAGTACAGTGTATAAACTTTGAGTTTGGATTGGCCGGTGGACGTACATGGGGGCGACGCATGGCTTACTAACCCCCCCCCCCCCCCGCCCCTCTTGACTCTCTCTCTCTCTCTCTCTCTCTCTCTCTCTCTCTAAAACATGAACTTATGAAAACAAAATTTTAAAAACACCAGATGCTCATTTAGGCCTGTACGGGGGCAGATCCAGGATTTTGTTAAAGGAGGGGGCACACAAATAACCGAAAATTTCTGACAAGCGCAAAAAAAATAAAAATTAATTAATAAATAAGGTTTTCAGATTTTTTTTGAGCAGTTGTCCTCCAGAATTCTCTGACAAGCAAAGAAAAAAAAAGGTTCTCAGATTTTTTTTGTCCAGTTGTCCTCCAGAATTCGGCCAATTTGGCCCCCTCTGGAATCTGGATAGCCTTGAAAAGGGGGGTCACAGATGATATGCCCCCCCCCAATCTGCCCCTGCTGTATGTTTTTATATTTATACTCAATTACAAATTCATAATGCTGCATGAGGAATTAGAGAGGCTAAATGAACTTGGAAATAAAAATATGTAGGTCTATTATTGGAGAATCATTATAAAGGAGTAGCATGTCTAATTGATTTATTTATTTCACTCGACAGCATATAAAAACAACAGAAAAATTCAAGTAACAATACACGTACCGAGTAGTAAAATTGGACACTAGACAGTGCCGCTGGACGGATAGCCAACAAGGCTGACCCAGAAAATTATCATATATATATATACTTACATTAAATTTCAAAACACAATATTTTCATTAATAAATCAAGAAAAGAAACAGATCAAGGACAAGATAAGACCAATCAAAACAAAACATAACAAACAAAAAAACAAAAACAAAAACAAAAAACCCGACAAAATAATAGGTTTATCAATAGAATCATGCATATAGAGTTGTCTCTCACTGCTTTGATTAGCTATTTTCTAAACTTTTTCTGAAAAGCAGAAATATAAAGTTAGTTATTTTGCATGTTTTTCACTATAATTTTCTGCACCAAATGTTCTAAGGGATGCAACTAAAAGGTCTATAGGCCTATTTTTCCTGAAAGTAAAATGAATGAAAAGCTGAGGATGATGCCTTTTGGATCATATGGAGTATAAGGGGGTGTGGCAGTCTGGCCGAACGGTTTTAGAAGATAATTTTATCTTTCCTTTTTTTTTTTTTTTGGTATCGTTTGGGGGCTGTATATTGGTACTTGTGATATTACCTTACGGTTATTACAATTGCCGTTCAGTGGAAGGTGCATTGGACTTTGAGCAAGGAAATGTCTCAACAATTCCGTAAACAAGTGGTTAATATAAGTAAATGAGACTGAAATAAAACCAGCAGAGGCGAGAAAATTAGACTGGTAAATGTAATATCTTTGAGAACTAACGTCCATCGCATTGGTTTATACGGCAGTTCGAAAAATTGAGCCCCGTCTTTCTCATTTCAGAGGACAACTACTGCTGAGTCTTCCGACGTGGCTGACTACGAATTACTGCAGAATACCGGTTAAATTACTCTTCATTTGAGGTATGTGAGATAATTTATTATTATTTATTGTGTCCATTTGTAATCCATGAATAATATGATAAGCTTGGGAATGTTAAGATGATTAATGGGATTTCATAAAATCGTCAAACATGAATATCAATTTTTTACTTACAATTTTTGTGTGATGAGACTGAGTGAGAGCGAGGTGAATCAACGCATTGAATTTGAAGATAATTTGTGTGTGCATGTAGCTACTAAGCTAGATCTACATGTCAGACTGTCAGTGTATCCTGAATTTTGCATGGAAACTGATGAGGTGTTGAACTTGAAGTGTACATTTCTTGTGCCCAGGCTAGCCTGGAAAAGGCTCTATGAAGATTTTAAAAAAGATCTATCACTGAAGGCTCTAGGCTAGCCTCTATGATTATGAAGAGCATGGTGTGATGAAGAGTATGAAATAAAAGCTCACGCTTTGAAGAAGAGTAGCGTTAGCTTAAAGTTTAGCCTTTATTGTCATTCATCTCCAATAACCTCGCATAAGTGTGAGTGTGTTATGCCTAGGCTTAAGTTTACTAGTATTTTAGTAGACCGAAAATTCTGTCTCTCGTTCGTTAGCCTCTTATTTGGGTAGGGTCGGCTCTTCACTTAGAGACAGAAATGCTCCTATCACTCTGCTGTGCATCTGTGCAAACTTACTGATGGCCGACGAACAGTCGGCATGTAGTTGTAAAAATATGTATATTTCTGTTTTAAAAATATTATTATAAATTAAATAGATTAGGCCTAGGCACTATACTTAAACGAATATGTTCAACTTATCAATTTGACTGTATTATTCCTTTTAATGCTCCTTTTTCAGGTAATTCAGGGTTCAAGGTACTCCGTTTGAAAATCTTGCAGCCGTATTCAAACTGATTCCACTGCGCAGGAATGAAGTTGATTGTTGTTGTTGTTATTTGTTTTTATTTGGCAGTTAGTCAAAACTGACTATTTTTGCCACAAATATTATTTTTAAAATTCTAACATTTTTTTTTTTTTTCTTCAGAAGGTACATTGTATTTTTATTAAAACTGTATTTACGTAAAATAAGAAAAGGAAATCATATTGCTCATCGCAAATCATTGAAAGATATGATCCCGCCAAGTGGACACTTGGGCACTTTTCCCACCTTTTCAAAGATGCCGTCTTACCAATCCTCGAACTACGTCTCTTGGATTTTCGGCCAAAGGAGATTAGGCCTAGGTCACTCAGGAATAGAGTGGGGGTGTCAGTAATCGAATGGCTATGGGGGTGATATGACCGGTAGTTTTGTATTAATTTGGTAAATTCAATTAACATTATGATAAGGCAAAAAAATGAGGCTACAGTAATGAAAAAGTGCAACGATTGGTTAGTTATTTTCAAGTATGCTAATAGTCTATTCTTACATGTAGGTTAGCTTACATAATGCTTAGGTCATACTAAGTACAACCAAGAAGGTCACAAAGAAGAAGCCGGCAACACACCCACCTGCTGCCGAAATGATAACTACTGCAATCGCATCCGTTCTAGTCTACGTACAAGGGAAAATGATTATGAAGGGAAAAATGTGATAAATTCATGACGAACTCTTACACATTGATTTTTTTTTTTTGTCTAGTAATTTAGTAGACCAAAAATTCTGTCTCTGGTTCATTAGACTCTTATTTTTAGAGACAGAAGCAGGCCATTCGATCTGCCGTGCAAACCGAATACACATTGACTCACACGCTAATAACAGTTTGAATACGATTGCAAGATTTTCGAATGGAGAATACCTTGGACCCTGAATTACCTGAAAAAGGAGCTTTAAATGGATTATTCAGTCAAATTGGTAAGTTGAACCAATTCCTTAAATAGTAGAGCCTAGGTCTAATATATTTAATTTACAAAAATATGTGAAAAAATGAAAAATATAGTATACAGATTTTTCCAACTACATGCGGACTGTTTGTTGGCGATCAGTAAGTTTACACAGCAGAGTGATAAGCCTGTTTCTGTCACTAAGTGAAGAGCCGACCCTACCAAAATAAGAGGCTAATGAATGAGAGACAGAATTTTCAGTCTAGTATTTTAGTAGCTGGTTTTTTTTTACTCTTCATAGAGCCTTTTTCAGGCTAAAGTAGCATCACTCATGGAACCATCACTATTAGTACTGGGGCTGTGTCAATTTCGGCGGCCATTGACAGATCCTTCTTAGCCCCGCTGCGCCCTCTCTCACCCGACATGTGTATGCCTAGCAGGGTCCTACAATGTAGGTTGTACGCATCCAGATCCAGACAAGCAGAATAGAGTATAAAATTGCACCCTTTCAAGTTTCAGTTTCATGCCTTTCCTTTTGAGCATTTTCAAGGACTGGGACTGCAACATGCTCAATAACATCACAAGGAACCGGGGGGGGGGGGGGGGGGGGGGGATAAGTAGCTTTCTGTTCTCCATAAATGCATTATTTTGAAATAAGAATGTCTGTGGTATTGCAGTTAAATGTTTCTCATTCTGTTGAGTGGTGACACATTACATGTAAATTTATTTTTAAAAATATTTCAGTTAACTTATTACACTTTCTTTTTTCAATTTTTGCTCTCAAACTGCTGCAAGATTTACCCATGTTTAGGATCGTATCCAGACAACTACCCCCTGGACAACTACCCCCCAGAAAACTACCCCCTGGACAACTACCCCCCCCCCCCAGGATCACTACCCCCAGGACAACTACCCCCCTGGGCAATTACCCCCCCCCCCCCCCAGGACAATTATCCCCCCCTGAATTAATTATTGAGTCTCAAAAGGTTCAAGGCTGAAAATGAAAATATGTTGATTTCTTTCAATTTCCAGAAGAGCCTGATCGGTTAGTCACTGATGGTCATTTGACAAATTTCTAAAGTTTGAAGACCTGTAGAAAATAAGTATGTAATTGCAAAGAGCTATTTCATGCTTCATTGTGAAGGGCATCAGTGAAGGAGTTGAAATATGATAAAATTTGGTTGCCATGGTCACCTACTAAAATTAAAATCCATAAAATATTTGATGTCACGGACGGACAAAATGTCTACTCTTAACCGATCAGGCTCAGAAGTGGTTTAGGAATTCAAGGTCTTTCAGAAGATTTTAAAACTCATGGACAGTTTTGGTAGCAAAAAGGAAATTGGAAAGAAACGTGTTTATTTATTTATTTCCATTTTATTTACACAGGGTAGCCCTTTCAGTTGTGAAACTGATTTACAAGTCTATAAATTTGGTTTGAGTCTTAAGATTTATAATTAAATATGTGAAGTACATTGCAGTCCTTCATTGAAGCTCATTGCCACAGTCAATTTGGTGTATTAGAAGTTAGTGAACAAATAAATTAACCTTTTCCAGCACTAAGGTTGTGATAGGTTTGACAGAACATGTCTGGATGCAAAGCATTAAAACCTTCATTGTAAATGCATTACTTCAACAATTAATTGGAACGAGACTTGTAAATTTTTAATGTACAGGTACATGTACATGTACTACGTTTTGCAAATTGCATGTGTACTGTATAATTTACCAACCATTTTCAGCTGTATTCTGTTGTTTTTAAATTAATGGAATAGTATCTACCTAGAGTCAGAATGATGTTTACTCTGTGGGTCATTCCAAGAGGTTTGGGCAAAAATTATGACGATGTCCATGTAACGCTGGTATTCATGAGATCTTCAATTACATATACACAAGGAAGATGAAATCATCTGTTGAAGATTTTTATGCAATGGATGTATAGTAGTGCCCAGCCACAATCATTCCTGTTTCAGTTGGTACTTTATCACAGCTTTGCTTAATATGCATTTCTCTTTTTTACCATTGTTACATAGACATCACATTTATATAACATTACATACAATTTTGGTCTAGAGTACCTCTCAACATAAGTGGCTATGCTTTAATTTTAGCAAACATTGTTATGGTTGATAGGAGACAATCTGACATAGTTCCTCACTTCTGGTTTGTCACAAAAATTGCCCAACCCCGTGCAATGACCCACATACGTGTATAAATGATAAGAGTCAATGCCCTTAAAGGGAAATCCAACCCTAATAGCAAGTTGCTTTGAAAGAAAGAGGAAAAATCATAGAAGCAGATTGGTGAAAGTTTGAACGAAATCGGACAAGCAATAAGAAAGTTATGAATTTTTGAAAGTTGTAATCACTATACATATGGGAATTTCAAATTGGCCGAATAGGTAATGTCACTGTGATGTAGCTGTGGACAACTCTCCCATTCGCTCCAACACACAAAATGACTAAAATGTCACTTTTTTCAAAATGTATTACTCAGTAGGATCTTTTTCTTTCATGACGACCTATAACAATATGCTATATCCAATATATTTTGAGTACTGCCCCGAGGGTAAAAGCGCCTCGAAGAAAACCGCAAATTAATGATATTTTTGTGTACGACAAATGGGAGAGTTGTCCACAAAAATGTCACAATCAACTCACCAAATTGCCAATTTGAGATTCGCGTAGATGTAGTGATCTCATTTTTCAAACATCCATAACTTTCTTATTCCTTGTCCGATTTCTTTCAAACTTTTACCATCCTGTTTTTCTTATTTTTCTGCTTTCACACAAATCATCTTGTTACTAAGGTTGGATTGCCCTTTAAGGCACTCAGCATATGATATATTGAACATGTAAACCATATACTATACCCTACCCTATATGTAATGTAATGAGTTATGTGAACACATTTTCTTCTCTTTTGCAGATTGATTAGAGACGTGACTTTAATATTTATAAGCAAACTTTGTGGGCAGTTAGTGTTTGTGGAAAGCCAGAGCATAAGATTGATTGTAAGGAGTGTGAGGTGACAGTTCAAGCACATCAAGATGAGTCGAGAGAATGGAGCTGGATACGAAGAAGATGATTTGGATGATACCTTTGAGCAGGACCTTCACAATATGATCAGAGAGGGGGCAGGAGGCATCATGAACCCCCTTCCAGGGTCAACAGAGGGAGGAGGAGGAGGAGGAGGGGCATCCCTCACCGTGAGTCAAGGAAACAGTAGATTTACAGGAGTGGATCTGAACAGCCCACAGAAAGGCAATCCCCCACCCTCAGCCATCAATGTACATCCTAACCCTAATATTGGTAACAGACTGGCCAATCCACGTGGTAAGTTATCATCTAACATCTTCACTTTCAGTTTCAGTCATGCTGACAATTGGTAGCTGTTATTTTCACATCAATTTTGAAGGTTGATCATTTATCTTCTTTATGGGGGAAGGATTCATTTCATGTTTGCATGATGGTTTTCACCTTGAACTTTCAGTTTTATCCTCAGGTACATGTACAGTAGTACTTTACAAGGGCCTCTATGAAATTAGTCATGGTCCTCATAAATTAAAGCTCATGTACAGTTTTGGAAGCAAAAAGGAAATTGGAAAGAAACATGTTAAGTATAGTCTCATGTTGTTTTCCATGTATCAAAAGATGTTTGTACAAGATCATTTGGTATTTCATCAGTGATTTCCGGTGAATTTTACCATAAATATATGTAAGGAACGCTAAATCTCGGCATTATACTGCCCGACGCTAGGACCTTTCCACCCAGATGGCTCCCTGCACATCAATCGCGAGGCTTCGCACCGAGATAGCATGTGTGTCACTGTGTGTAGGTTTTGAACGCGTGTATGGTGTATAGTGCATGCTGAAGTTGTTGGGAGTTTATACATATCCCTGACCGGCACCTAAATTTTTGTTTGCCTCTCATTTGTTAAATATGCCACTTAAGGACGTGAAATCTTCACAGCATCTTTGTATTGCTAGTATCTTGCTATTTATCTACAAATATTCAATAAATCTGACAAAAAGTTTTTGAGGGTTTACCAAAACTAAACATTAACCTTTAAGATTCAATTGATTTTGAAGTTTACACTTGGCATCCATAGAGAGTTAGAGACCATGTGGGAAAATAGGCTACATGTTGATGACATCTCTATTTATGTCTGGAGTCTGGCAATGTGCATGTATTTCTCCCGAGGGAATATGAGCACACATGGTAATACATGTACACACATGGTGTATGCAGACATCAAATTCCAGACAACGGGATCTCAATACATAAATGCCACTGAAACTTAGTGTTCTATGGGCAAGCAATTATACACCACCATTATCGGATTTATATTATATTGATATTCTTTCATTTTATCCTGCTCTGGAAATAAAACTTTATGCAAAAAGTTATAGATGCTGGAATAGAAAGTACATGTTATCAATGGATCAGCATTTGATTAACAGTGCTTCTTCACAATGCCCTCACCCCCTCCCCCCCCCCCCCCCCCTTCGTTTCTCCCAATTCTTAGAGAATTATTCAAGATTTTGTAATTAGAATAAAGTTCATTTCTATTCATATAGCATGATTTAATTACTTTCATGGGGCATTGCATATGAATTTAAAGTAATCGTATTTGAATTAGAGGTGTCGTAGTCGAGTGGTTTAAACATTTCACTGTAGATGCAAAGGTTGTGGGTCCGATCGCCAACATGACACTTATGTCCTAAGCAAGATATTTTATCTACATCGCTTCTCTCCGCCCATGTGTTAAATGGGTACCCGGTAGGATGTGAAAGTCTTTGTGGGTTGTTCGGCATTGTGAGCGTCTATAAACAGGCGCCTGGCTGGAATGCTCCCCAAGGAGTGGAAAAGGTGCATGCATTGTGTGCTGGAAAGCCTGAATCTGATGATGGGGGTAATGATATATATGTGTATTTAGTGCTTAGAGACATCGTAGATGTATTTGTCGCTATATAAATCCAGACTGTTATTATTATTATTAATGGAAATTAATTATTGGGTGCCCAGTGATGTACATGTAAGGTTATCATCATGCAGACTGGCATGCTTTGTGAATATAACCAGTCACTTTCAAGGTCTGCTTACATGTAAATTAGTGTTATCCAGAATGAATAATGTACACAGGAAGGAGACACTAATTCTTGTGTTAATTTATGTAATGACTGAATGATAACCATGATAATATTACAAATACTGATCTACCTGTATGCTTTGGAGTAAAATTCTGTATTTCAAGCTTTGTCACTATTTAAAGCAAGAGACAGTTTTAGATATATATACATATAAATTATTTTTGTATTACACAAAATTTAAAACAAATATGGGTCAAGATTGACAGGCATGGAAAATTTTCACAGATTTTTTTTTTTTAAGGGATAATGCCTCATGACCCAATGACCCCCTCTTTTGTCAGTTTTTCTCACTCTCACAGTGATATGAGTCATACATGTGAATATGTAGAGCATTGATGACATTCACAAGTCATTCAAGTAAAACAAGCATCCCCCAGGCTATATACTGAAAAGTACATCTACGAGGTAGACCTTAGCCTCTTCTAGATGTCTCCTTTAAGACGTGTTACTTTGCAATTCCCATGTGTTAACCAGTCTGCCCTGGCCAATAAGGAAGGATCCATGCATGTTATTAATGAAGGGGGCAGTGATAGAGGGTGGTTGTAATTCATCGCTATGAAGCTATTAATGAATAGGGCAGTGGCTGGGCCAGTAATTGGTAGCATGCCTGTATAAACATCTGTACGTTCAGTCTATCAAAGCATTGGGCAGATGAGCACTCGATTTCACTATGGATTAGTGCACATGCTACATTGTGTGATGGTGTATTAACCAGACAAGGCTACAAGTTTATAACAGCATCCAAAACGTACACCCATAATGAAAGCACACCATGTCCATCGTGAAAATGGGAAATGATAATTTAGGGATGGATTAAATACTTTACAAGGCACTTAATGTACACCCAACCCACTTTTGTAAATGTACTTATCTAGATGTTCCCAAAATTATGCTGTTCACGCAACAGTATTTATTTGATGTTAGATGTTGATGTAAAATTCTTTATTTGATTAGTAAGAACTTGGGACTGTATTTCCAAAGGGTGTGGTTGAGGCTGTACTCGCACAAAAGGAGCAAAAAGGAAATGATTTTTACAGATAAAAAATGTATTTAGCTGCATTTAACAGCCCCCCAAAAAAAAGACCCAGAATAATACTAACTATGTACAGTAGTATCATGTGTGTGATGTATTCATGTACAGTATATTTTAATATTACATGCAAGTCTCTTCTTTTTTTGTGTGTGTACATGTTGGACCATTTTCTTACCATTTATTGCTTTGCTTAAAATATCCCTTCAAAATATATGACAGCATGTATATCTTAAAATGTAGAATAATTTTCTTGATGTCTTACAAAGCTGCCATAGGCACACGCCTTGTAGGTTCATACGCGAATAGGCGTCCCTTCACAAAATGTAAGTGATACTTTATAATTTAATGGTAAATTGGAGACACTAACATGGATGAAGAACCTATGTATGTACTAAACTCTTCATGACAATGATCTATTAACAAACAAACTCATTGTGTGAATCACCCTTATATTTATTATCTTCTTCCATATTTACTGTGATATACATGTATTGTATCAAGCTAACCACCCTTTTCTTTCCCTGGTTTTAGAAGGCACTATTTAAGTTAGATTCTTAAAGGGAAGGCAGATCATTTTTCCTAAACAACATTGATAGGCCCATGAATTCAAACCAGTACTCAAATGATTGAAGCTATATTTCCATGCAGTTTGGTGAAAATGTTTATTGGCAATGGATTATTAATTTGTACAACATGGATTTAAAAAAAAAATGTAAACAGACTTGTAATATGGTACTCTTTATTGCCTGTGGCCTTGTTCTTCAGCTCTCTGCTGTTAAAAGCTACATTGTTCATACTAAACATACATGTAAGGTAGGCATTACATGTATACTGTTGTAGCAGAATACACCTCTATTGTAAATGCAATTTAGTGCGTAACCTCTGTAATGATTAGAGTAATTAGACTTGAATTTTGCCACCTCTTCGTTTGCACATACAAGCACACAAAGTGTAGCTTGCTTTAATCTCATTCTACCATTATAACAGGAGAATTGTATAATCTCTTCATATTTTTCTGGGTTTTTTTCTCCTTTGGGGACAAAGGTATTGTTGTCAGACCACTAACCACTAGATCTCATGCATGCTAACATACTCCATGTAGATTCTCACACCTGTTTGCATTTATCTTTTCCACACAGAGGGAGAGCAAGAAACTGAACGTAAGCTAACATCTGTACTATTTATAACACCTTTCATTCATTTTGCTTGCAGCCCATAACCCGCAAATGAATTCATTCAAGCTTTCCATTTATTTCATTTGCATACATAGGCCTGTGATGTGTTCTTGTGTGTGAATGTGTAATTGCTATTTTTAGACTTATTACTCAATGTAAAAGCCAAGAAGGAAATAACAGTTTAGATGGTACATGTAAGTATTCCAACAAAACCAACAAAATCTGAAGATTTCAACTTCAAGTCGATGTTGTGAATAAATAAAATATCACCTTTTAACATGTGTACTTTGTTTACATTCATAGCATATGTAGACTCTTATGTGATGCAAATTTTGTGTTCCCATATAATTTTTAGTTAGTTGCAAGGAAAGACTTCTTTTGATTTTATGCAATATGGGCCCTCATGCATAAAAAGTTGTGTTTAAACGCAACTTGATTTTCACCCAATCAGGATCGCGTCGGGAGTGGGACTTGCGTTTAAAGGGAAATCCAACCTTAATAGCAAGTTGCTTTGAAAGAAAGAGGAAAAATCAGAGAAGCAGATTGGTGAAAGTTTGAACGAAATCGGACAAGTAATAAGAAAGTTATGATTTTTTGAAAGTTGTAATCACTATGCATATGGGAATTTCAAATTGGCTGAATAGGTAATGTCACTGTGATGTAGCTGTGGACAACTCCCCCATTCGCTCTAACACAGAAAATGACTAAAATGTCATTTTTTTTCAAAATGCATTACTCAGTAGGATCTTTTCGTTCATGAGGACCTATAACAATATGCTATCTCCAATATATTTTGAGTACTGCCCTGAGGGTAAAGGCGCCTCGAAGAAAACCGCAAATTAATGATATTTTTGTGTACGACAAATGGGAGAGTTGTCCACAAAAATGTCACAATTGACTCACCAAATTGCCAATTTGAGATTCGCATAGATGTAGTGATCTCATTTTTCAAACATAACTTTCTTAGTCCTCGTCCGATTTCTTTCAAACTTTCACCATCCTGTTTTTCTTATTTTTCTGCTTTCATACAAATCATCTTATTACCAAGGTTGGATTGCCCTGTAATATTTTGAGTTGCAATTAAACGCAACTTTTTATGCAAGTGGGCCGTGGTTGGACTTTTCTCTCTTTTTAAAATTATCTATGACAGTGTAGTCTATACTGCAAAATTTGTAGTTTTGTGTGATGTTGATGCATTTTTACTAACTTTTAGACTTCTCTTGCACTCTTGCAGCTTATAAAAATATGCAGATAAACACCAGTAATTATGATTTTGATAGAAAAATACTTTTCACTGTATTACAGTTCTGGCTGGTGTTCCTAATCTTTTGCAATATATATGTTCTGATAGTTTGAAGACAAAGGACTATCATCTACTTGAATTTCATAATTCAAATCTTCGTAAAGTTACATGATCAAGTTAATAAGCTTGCAGTTTTACAATTCATAAATTATGAATTTCTTTGTATGTTGAGAGACAAATAGAAATAGTGTTCTCTCTTACTTATTTATTTATTCATCATGTTTTTATTTATTTTTTTTTCTTCCATGAAACCCCAAACTTTGATTTAGGCTAGTTAGATGTTACCTTGTGCCTGTAATGCTTACTACTTTTTTCCCTGTAAAATGGAATGCTTATACATGTATATATTTTATAAGGATCCCTCCTAGAATTATTTGAAGAGGGGAAGATATCCCCAGAGTAGCCTTTGACCCTATTAAATGAAAAGGGATCTTTTAACAATGTTTGAAATTTAGTTTGTATTTTGTACATGTGTGATGGGTACCAGACTACCAGTAACTTTTACAAAATGCACTTGAAATTTCCCAGTGTTATTAATAGAATTTTACATGTATTAGATTGAAAATGGTACATGAACATATGCGTAAATTTGTGCCTGTGTAGCGTAGCTGTTTTAGCAATAAAGAGCCAAATCAAAAATCACTCCAAAGAACTGCATCTAGTAAAGAAAAGATATCTCTCTGTCTCTGTATATTCTTTCAAAGAACAAATAGTAAACATAGTTTGACATTAATTTCATAAATTCAAAGACTTAGGTTAGACAACAAGTACATATGATTAATCACCTATTAAGGTGAATATTACTTGTATAAGCAATGCAAACATGGAATTGATTGATTACGTGTAACCGAGTTCCTATGAATGCATGTTGTATGATTGCTGGGATAAAATGACAAGTACCTAAATAATAGTTTTGTGTTGTCTGTCCTGTGGTGATTTTATTTGATATCTTGACCTATGTCATGTCATGTTCATGTAGTGCTGATGTTGATGTTTTACCCTAGCCTAACCCTAACCCTAACCCATGTCAACAGAATCACAATGCATATTTAAATGTTAACATATGATATGGTAATTAATGGAAATTATTGTGTTAATGAGATGATTAGAAAATTCTCCTATATGTACATGTATACATGTACATCTATATATATTAGATTGTTTTTATTCCACTGGTTGTAAAACTTGATTTTGTTTTTGTTGGTATGGTGGGTTTGATTATTTGGGACATTTCTCACTATCTTTGATTTAGAAAAAAAAAAAAACTAGTTTGATATGGCATACAATTCTATGACAACTGCATTGTGGATTTTCACCCCTCCTCCGAACAACTACCCCCTTGACCTTGAGTTGTTGATCAGGGATATATTAACATTGTATTGGTGGGGGAGGGGGTAATTGTTCTTAATTGGGAAAGTTGTCTTGGAGATGATCGATAGCCGGGGGAGGGGGGGGGTAGGTACTCCTGATATAATGGCATATATAAATGTTATTTGTTAAAGGGAAACCCTACCTGGCAAGTTGCTGTGAAAGAAAGAAAGAAAAATCAGAGAAGCAGATTGGTGAAAGTTTAAACAAAATCGGACAAGCAATAAGAAAGTTATGAATTTCTACAAGTTGTAATCACTATACATACATAATGGTATTTCAAATTCGCTGAATAGGTAATGTAATGGCGGACCACTCCAACACACATAATGACTAAAGTGTCATTTTTTTCAAAATGTATTACTTAGTAGGATCTTTTTCTTTCATGAGGACCTACATTGTATAACAATATACTCTCTACACTATATTTTGAGTACGGCCCGAGGGTAAAGGCGCTTCGAAGAAAACCACAAATTAATGATTTTTTGTGTACCACAAACGGGAGAATTGACTGCCAGTATGTCACAATCGACTCACCAAAATACCAATTTTAAATTCGCATAGATGTAGTGATCTCATTTTTCAAATATCCATAACTTTTTTATTCCTTGTCCTATTTCTTTCAGACTTTCACCATCCTATTTTTCTTATTTTTCTCCTTTCACACAAATCTTCCTATTAGCAAGGTTGGATTGCCCTTTAAATGATAAAGTCAACTACACAAATATCGAAATTCTTTTGAGTGTCAAACACTATCATTACCCTTATCACAGCTGTAATTACATTTCAATTTTCAGCGTCTCCGATCCCAGTCCAGAAGTCACCGACTGAAAGTCCGGTAGAGGGTGGTCATGGTTACACCAATCCAATGTCTGGTCCTAATGGGGACCAGACCTCATCGGCCATGGCTAAGGCTAAACTAGATAGCTTTAAGAACTGGAGCATCTCAACATACAAGTGTACTAGACAGATGGTTCAGGTAAGTCTGGCTGTAATCATTGTTACAGTATGTCTGGTCCTAAGCAGGGACTAGAGTTAAATTTGCCTTATTTTGTAAAATGTGTACCTAGTTTTCTTTGGCCATTTGGCAAACATATGTACATTTACATGATAAATGTTTGCTTGCAGTTATCATTTCACTCTTTTGTTCTTTTTAGGGTTATTGTTCTGCCCCCACCCCCAAAAAACAAAATCATTTGGACTGATTTTGCATAATGTCAATTTACATGTTAATTTGAGATGAGACAAATATAATTGTTTTGATAAAACAATCCCTACTTGCATTTACCATTTGCTCTGATAATGTACCATACAGGAGAAGCTTGGTAAGGCCTCCAGAACAGTGGACTTACAGCTAGAAGCTCAGATAGAAGTCCTTCGGGACACACAACGGAAGTATGCTCACATCCTCAAACTCACCAGAGCTCTTACCAATCAGTTTTACCTGGTAGTCCAGACGCAGAGATCCCTTGGCGATGCTTTCGGTGAGCTCTCTCAGAAGTCACCGGAGCTTCAGGAAGAGTTCTCATACAATGCCGAAACACAGAAGTCACTCTGCCTGAATGGAGAAACATTGCTTAGCGCCCTCAACTTCTTCACATCTAGTGTTAGCACACTCTGCAATAAGACAATGGAAGACACATTGCTGACAATTAAGCTCTATGAGTCTGCAAGGTAATTTATTTATTTATTTATTTAGTATTCTTTTAACAGGCTAGCCCAGTCAGTAATTGCAACACATTTTTTTCCTTGGGGGCCCTGTACAACGTAAACCAGGGCATGTTGAAAGAGAGAGTTGTGACACATGCATAATAAGCCTATTCTCTGTATGTAGAACTAATGAAAATCACTCAAATTTTCTAGGGGTTGAATGCCCACCCAGTAAATTTTCATCCTTGTCCTTGGCCATTCTCATAATTCCCCACTAAAATAATACCTAAAGGATAACACCAGATAGGAAACATATGATAATAATGATCTGGATTTATATCACGCTTATTAGATGTACTACATGTATGTCTCTAAGTGCTTTACAGATACATTAGTACTGTGATAACGGGATTCAGGCTTCGCCCCCCTCACAATTTGTGCACATTGTCCACTCCTGGGAAGCACTGAATTCAGTGGCCATTTCACAGGTGCACACAATGCTGACCAAACCCAATGGACGTTTGCATTGTACCAGGTACCTATTTATTCTCCTGGATGGAGAGAAGCAATGTAGTTTACATGCACTGCTCAAGGAATTAACTTACCTATTTTTGCCAGGGGAAACCCTAAAGAAACACCAAGTCTGTATAAACCTGACTTGTGAACTTGTGACAGCAACATCTATACTTACATACATGTACAAGATGCTGAGCTATTTGAAGACTCTTAATAATCTCTTAACAATCATTATTATGTTATGTCCATACAGGATAGAATACGATGCATATAGAGCAGACATGGAGCACTTGTCATTAGCACCCAAAGATGCCCAGACCCAAGCCAGACTTCATGAAGCAAGGCAGAAATATGAGACACAGAAAGAGAAGTTTGATAAGCTGAGGCAAGATGTGTCAGTCAAGCTGAGATTCCTTGATGAAAACAAGGTTTGTACAATGGTCAAACTTGGTAGGAAATGTTTTTAAATGCAATTTTGTGTTCTTTTGTTGTCTCCTAACCATGGCATTATATTTCTAAAGATGGGTTTGATGGTTTATTTTACCTGACTGCTAAGAAAGCATATGTATGCTTGTAAATAAGCAACCAGGGGACCGACAGCTTTAAGTCCTCTCCAAGAGACTTGGTAATAAGGATTAATGCCTTACCAAAGGGCACTAGCGCATCCACTTGGTTTTGAACCCAGGTCCTCCCAGTTACGAGACAACTGCTCTACCACTGAGCTATCGCGCCTCCTCAGAAACTAGGAATTCAGTTATTCTGAATTTTTTTATCATTTGCACAGATTTTGTATGTATACAGAGGTTACTGGAACTCATTCTGAAATTCATTAACACTATAAAAAGTAGAGGCACATTTCAGACAGGAATAAATTGTCATTGCCCCTCTGAAAAAGTAGTCTAGTAATATTGGAAATAATGATCTCACAAGGCATCATCAAGCCATGTTCTTTGTTGTTTGCTTCTTTTGCCGTACTGCTTATACTTGATACTTTATTCCATGTTCTTCATCCCTAGAAATCCTTATTCCTTATCCCTTATTTCATATTCCAGAGTACTTATAAAGCACGTAGCAATTTTATTTCACAATATAGTATAAGCACTATACAAACAAAGGATATATCTATTACTATCTTTATTCTATCCCATCAGGTGAAGGTGATGCATAAGCAGTTACTCCTATTCCACAATGCTGTTGCTGCCTATTTCTCTGGTAATCAGCAAGCACTTCAGGCAACACTCAAACAGTTCAACATCAAGCCTAAAGCACCTAGTGAGATGCAACCGTCATTCCTTGAGAAGCAGTAGAACACACATTATTTATCATGTATCCTAGTTCTACCAATCACTGACCAGTAGGGGGCCCTATTTCATATACTTTTTATTAATAACAAGTTACAGTAACTTATATAAGCTACCGGAATGATAGCATCTGGTTTGCTTTTAGCAGATTTTGTCACAAATGTGTCCTTTGTTATTCATAATCAGTTTTGTGAAACAGGGGCTTTATGTGTTGCAAGATTTAGGGCAAATTCCAGGAAATAGAAAAGTAAGCTCATTTTATTTAAGCTGATGAAATACCACACGAAGTACTGCTAACAAGGCAAGTATATTCTCATAGGTGCTGTAAAACCAGAATTTTTTGTGACACAACACTTTCTTTGATTGTGAATGACAGCCAATTTTGTGGAAAAATACTTTTAGTGAATTTTAAAAATTTAGGGTCGTGTCAATTGTACTTCAAGTAATTTGCAGTATGAACTTTTGCATATGTGAATCACTCGCAAAATTTATGAAAGTTTCATCAGTGCAAAAGTTCCTAGTTTTACAGTAAGCGACCATGAGGACATGTAGATAAGTCGTATCTGAGAGAGTTGTGTGATAGAGGATTACTGCCTTACTAAAAGGCACTTGCATGGACTTGGTTTTGACCAGGGCCCTCCCAGATACACGGCTACTGCTCTACCACTGAGCAATCGTACCTCCTCTATGGTATTTTGTATTACACCTTGTGAGTTCAGTGATTAGTAGAACATGGGTTGTCATTTTTCAAAGAATAAATATTGTT
Source organism: Heliocidaris tuberculata (assembly GCA_025618425.1). Taxonomy (NCBI): domain Eukaryota; kingdom Metazoa; phylum Echinodermata; class Echinoidea; order Camarodonta; family Echinometridae; genus Heliocidaris; species Heliocidaris tuberculata. The sequence continues at coordinate 2,548,382 of CM046846.1, read as the reverse complement.
GTTATTGCTGTTAAACTTTATCTTGTATTCGTTTGGAGGTATATATGATATTTCTTCCTGTACTCAGTTTTCTGCCAATAGAAAATGCTTAATGATTATTATTTAGCAAAGTAGAGGTATAAGATAATAGTTTGTACTGCGCTTTTAAAATTGTTTCAATATTTTTTGCACCCTTTATCCCAGAATCCTTTCCTGTATACAATTCAGTGTTCATGTTTCTCTGTCATTTGAGAATAATAGACTGAAAATACACTATGCATGTCACTGTGCCAAATATCTTTGTACAGATATAGGATAAGAACATGAAATGAAAGACAAGTTAATGATTGCTCAAGGTATGTTGGAAGAACAGTGATAGAATAATGTTGCATATCAGGATTTTATTTAGTTATTTATTTTTAGTTAAAGGGGGAGGGAGTTTGGGAATACTGCCCAGGGTTTAGAATGTTATCGGCAATGTTATCTTTTCTGGAGATACTAAACATGGAACTATTCATCTTGTGCAAGTTTGTCGCCTTTGTATTTTTTGCATGCCTTAAAATTATATCTTTTGAAGAGCCATTCGACAACTTTGTATGAGTTACAATAAGCCAGTTCATAATTAGTACATGGTACAGATGATATTGATAAATGAACCCAATTTGTACATGCAAGCACACCTGTTTTGGTGGGTGCTACATGTTAAACAACTAAAATCATGCTTGTGCGCACATCATTTTGCGCAATCTGTGACAGCGCATAAAGGTCAGTTGTACTGGATACAAATGGCCTTTGCAAATGTGCAAATTGTAGTCATGAACTGGCTTATTAGCCCGAGCTTTTAGTTTGACACTGAGTGAGACATAGTGAAAGAGTTCTATAGTTATATAGCTATATATTTATATAGTTTTGTGGACATACAGGTATTGAGAAGTACTAGCTATCAAAGATCTTACATCAATTTGCAATCTGGTGTCGACACCAAAAATAGAAATGTTTAGAAATATGCAACATCTGTAATCAGTCACAATTTTCTTTTTTTTTGGCTTGTTTATCTAATCTTGAATTTCAATTTAGTGTATCATTGCCACGCATTTAATAGTTAAAACAAATTATGTTTATATTGTATGTTGCCTAGGTATATATTCTATAGATATATGTAGTATATAACCCTATCCTTTGGAGCATTACAATTTATAATAAGAGTGTACAGTGTAAATGATAGTGATTGAGGTCTGTACAGTACTTTTTCAAAAGATTTTATCATCATTGCCTAATGAACTTGTTTAATGATATCCATTATAAAATAGAAGGAATGATTTTAGTTTTGCAGCAACTGGAGCAACATGAATGCAGTATAGGAAACTTGTCATTAGGATTAGCTGAAGTTGGGTTGCATATCCTTCCTAAGATGTTTATGATTATTATATTAGATCAGTTTCATCAAGTTTTAACTTCAGAAAATTACCCTGCTCCATACATTGACAAAAAAAGATATCAGTAGCTTTGTTTGGAGACACGATATTCAAATGTCAAAATTAACTAGGCTTGTTCTTGCACAGTTGGGCTGTTACAGAAATGGTTATACTATTAGAGGAGCTGCTAAATATGTGGAATTGTTCTGAAACTCTTACAACATTCTTACTTTGTAAGGTTATGAAAGAAATTTTTCACAATCAAACATGTAGAACCACAAAATCCCAATTATCCTGAACATTGACTGAATCGGATCTTTTCTTCAAGTATGTTAAAAAAAAAATCAAATAGCTCTTTTATTTATTAAAAAAGAAAAATCTATTTCCAGGAACACAACATCAAACGATAACATATATAAGCAATGATGGCACACAATTAGAAAACACAAAACAAAAATAATAACAACAACCAATGCCTGGGGATTGCCCAAAAGAAATATGAAATTCTGTATGAGGGCTCTCCTCTTGGTAAATTTCCAGAGTTAATTTTTTTTTATCTAACAGCAATAACTAGGTTATTAATTATTCATTGAATAATGATATCTTATTTAGAAATGATAAGGTTTAGAGTAAGCTATGAATGCTATGAATGCTAACATGCATTTAGAGCTTAATATAAATCTCATTGAACAAGAATGATGGATGTATGAGGCAAACATCTTCAATTTCTCAAATTTCATCAATTTTTGTTTGGTTGTTTGTGAGTGCTGGACAGGTTGCATACAATGGTATGTTGATGCTTGATGTAAACTTTTTAAACATTTCTTCTCAAAATTTATATTCTTGGTGCTGGTACGGACATGTAGAATCAGTATTACCTTCACAGCGATTATACATGTATTCAATAGCTATGTTAAATTGCCACTCTCATGCTAATGCTGTCTCTGAACAAACTAATCTCATGATCTTTCAGCTCTCTTAAATATGTCCTCTATGTAATAGAGCATTGTCCATAGGCTATGGTGATTACATGATTGTTCTCATACTTTTTTTTTAAATCTTTATTTTTTTTCTCTGCATTTTCTTTTCATCCTTCTATTGAATTTAGATTACGATATAGGTATATTCAAAGTTTTTTTTTTATTACACACTCTTATGTATATTTGGGGTTTTATCTTCTTTTTTTTTGTAAAAAAAAATGTCACATTATGATTTAAGTGCTTCTTTTCCTTAATGTTGCTATATTGGCTTGTATGCTTGCTTTATTTTATAATTATGTATTTATCTTTGCTCTGTAAAAATTCTTGCTCTCATAACTTCCGTGCTATTTTATGATTCTGGTTCAACATACCAAGTTTTACCATTAGCATGGGATGCAACAAGAGCCTATTTCAGTTGATTAAGTTATGAAAGTGGCCCATGGTAGAGCTTTGGCTTTCCCATTTTCAAAAGGGAATATTTATTATTCGTGTAAGATATATCTACAGGAATCTAAACTACAAAGAAATTAACAGTAAGATCTATCTCAAGAAATTTACAGTTTTCAGTATATAATTAAATTCAAACTTTTTAAAGTAAATCTTGTTCTTGAAAATTTAATCAAAAGAAATATAATATTTCAATGGACTTTGTAATTATATCAAATTAAATTATGTTTATCCCATTGATAATAATAGAAACTTTTAATTAGTGCTCCTAACCCTAATGAGAATGTTAATGAGTAGATAGTGACTTCATATAGCGTAATCCTGAGTTTCGACTTCATATTATTGTCTCTACCTTTATTTTCATTCATTTTTCAATGTCATACCTAATACATTCCTGTAAATATGTAGTTTACTTGATACTGATTGGGTGATGGGGAAAAAGCTTTATTAGAATCTGTGTTAATAGTGCTTTAAAGAAAAGCAATTTTCATTTTTATCTTTTCAAAGTGTTCATAAATCCTTTTTTTTATTCCCATTTTCTTTGTCAGACAGTGCAATGTAATCAAATTATTCTCTAGACAGATATTAGAAACTATACTTATGTTTGATAAAAAAATTTGTGTGTTAAAAGGGGCTATGTTAGATTTATATGCTTTATAGGAAGCTTTATAAATAAATGAGGTGTGTACAGTTAATGATAAAATCTATTTCAATCATGTTAATAAGACAGTCACCAGTCCTGCAATAATGTTCTATGAATTATTGTTCAGTTGTATTAGGGAGGTGGAAGAGAGACCTCCCTGGTTGTATGTTTGTAAGTATACAAATGGCCAATCCCTCCATTTTTCAGGCCAATATACTTGTGTAGAACTTGGTAATAGACACTCATCAACGGGAAGAGTTTGTAATATCCAATACATGCATGTACTTCAACCAAAAAAAAAAAAGAAAAGATAATTTTCTTGAAGGAATGTCAAGAAAAATTGGTTTAAAACAAGGAAATCTCAAGTTAGTAAATTTACATCTCTCATTTTATGTGCACAATGGCACAAAAAGATAATATTTTTGCTAGATGGTGTAATAACTTTCATATTTTTAATCCAGAATATTTTTGTCAATTATTGATGTGTAATTAAATGGAAGTTCACTGATGAGAGGAATTATTGTGCTAATAACTATTTCTGGTTCCGATTTCACCACATCCATTTTTCTGACTATTAGTGATTTGGCCATATGAGTTCAAAGAATCCTTTTGAAAGAAATACCCTAGAGCTGTATTGACCATTTGTGGATGAAATATATAAATCGCCAGCATGATACATGTACTAAACTTTACCAATCATTTTGATATCTGACCAACATGGATTTGAACTAGTGGGACTGGTAACATGCCATGATTATATATTTGATTGTTTCATTTACTGATGTACATAGAATTGTGTATGGTATACCTTGTGTTCCTACTTCTTGAATAAAAGTCTGTTTCTTATTGCAAAATGGAGAAGAAAATAGTTCTGCATCCTTAATTTGCATGGTTTGTGATTTAATGCTCATATACATGATGATTTTCTAATCAATTATCTATGTGCACATATAAACTAAACTTAAGCTAGAGCACTGGTAATGATGGAAAATGAAATTTCACCGATTCAAACCAAATTTACAATATTCATGCCAGCAAAAGGGAATGATTTCTGTCTGCTGAATTTAATAGAAATTGTATGATAGAGGAGTTATGAGCAAAGAAAGAAGGAAATCAACCATGATCCAAGTGCGCTTACAGCATGTAGAATACATGGACCCGTATATTGTAGCTGGGGGTGATAAAACCTTGTAACTAATAAATGTTCAATTTTCAGAAGAGCAAATAATCTTTCACGATTAACACCGTAAGTGCATTGATGGCCTTCCTTTTACAGATCACTTGTGGCATTTTTTTTTGTCAGATAGGCCTATGCAATACGTGGGTTTTATCAGAACAGAACATTATTCCATAGCTACAAAAAATGCAAGAAAAAGAAAATTTGTCAGAAAATGAGTAGAGAGGTGTTATCACCCCATCAGTGATATATGATTTTCATTAATTTTACTGGTCCATACAACTGCGTGAAAAACCATTTCAGAATCAATTTAAGCTAGTGTATCTTGAAAAGCAGTTTAATCTCAAGGAAATAAACTACTGTGAAGAGGTGTATTAATATCTTTTCAATTACCAAAATGCACAGGAGGATAAGGGAAAGAAAATAATTCAGTAGAATGAGCTGGATTGGATATTAGATATTTGTGTGAGGTTGTTTTTTAGGGGACTTAATTTCATCTGCGGGCAGGGGGGGGGGGGGGTCATGGAGAGTGGAATAGAAGGAGAAAAGTTGATTTTGTAAGAGGGAGGAAAAGAGATGTTATGAAAAGTTAAATGACAAAATTACAAAAATACAATTTAAAGTCTTGGATTTGCATCTTGAATTTAAACAAGAATTTAAAGAAATAAAGGAAATGAATAGAAATATTAATATCTTATAACTTCTTTATCTAAGAGAGAGAGAGAGAAAGAAAGAAGGGGAGGGAGAGGGGGATGGAGAGAGAGCGAGAGAGAGAGAGAGAGAGAGAGAGGGGGGGGGGGTTGGAAGGTGGGCATCCCCCTGCTTTTGCCACCTCTGGAAGGGCAAAGACATTGGATCTTCCAAAATGATGTTGTGCACCTAAGCTGTGCCCCTTCTACTCAAAATTCTGAATCATTATGTTAGTTCTTAGCAATAGTAGATGTAAACGCAGTAAATATATCTTTAGTAGATGTAAACACATTTCTAAACTATACCCTTGGTTTTATACGTAAATTTATAATACGTCTATGGTTTTATATCATTACTTCCATCATTTATGATTTAACTTTAACTAATCATACTTCACAAAAATGTAGCGTGCACAATATGAAGACAGTCAAAGTAAAATGCCGTTCTGACTTTGGCGCCACCCTACATTGAATATATGACACATACACACTGCGCGAACACCGCACAGACATTACGAAGCGCACGACCTAGCACGTGCAGTATAGCTTCCACCACCTGTTCTCTCTCCCTTTTCTACGCAGCATTTTTACGTAGCTGGTATATTGCAAACCTTGATACAAACCTACTGACACCGCCTCGTAGGCGTAGCGCGCCAGTGGTCACCATCGACAACAATAAGCCGGTACATATACACAGTGAGGATACATATAAAGAGATTTATGATTTGGTAAACAAAAGCGGCAACGGCATCGTCTACTGAGGCTCTTTAACTGGGCCAGATTCCCCCACGCCACGGAAAGGAAGCACTGTACTGCGCATTATCCTTGCAGCGGGGACTCGATTAGCATATTGGCGGTAAAACGAGGATAAGTGGTGATGATGATTCACCCCCGGTCGTCTGCAAGCATCTGTGGCTTGACCAGTGGATTCTCTCCGTGTACGCGGTGTTAGATTGGAGGCTCATTCATAACAGCTTTCTGTGTAACTAATGATTCATTCAACATCTTCAGCTGACTGCTGAACATTGTATCAGAAGCGGGTAGCAGCCCTTGGTTCCCCCATAGGCTAGCTGGCTAGATCAGCTGAAGCTATATATTGGTGAGTGTTGTTTTCTTTTGTGACAGGTTTTGAATGAACATGTTATTTTTTATTATATTTTATTCTATTTTTTTTTTGGGGGGGGGGGGGGGGGGGGGGGGGGGGGTGGGAGGCTTCATAGAATTCAAATGTTTTGTACAGATCATGTAAACACTTGCACAATGACATTTAGATCTAGATTAAACAAATAGAAGTCCATTAGCAAGTGGCTGATGCCTGCTAGTGAATTTTTAGTAGCTGTAACATGAGAATATCGTTTAGAATTTTTTTATTTTGGAAAGAGCAAAACACATACAGGAAGACAGATTAAGGTTCCTTTAAGACAGGTTCTACATCAGTATTGTTAGTGAGGTGCAAAAGATACACACCCCTGGCCTAATGACAACAATTCTTATATCCATCTTCAGAGACATAATCTGACTTTTATTTTTAATGTAAAGTTGGTTTAAAATACATTTCTGTAAATGAGATTGCAGGATGGCTTCAGGCAGAAGACGACTTCAGGTAAATAAAAAATGATTTTACAGAAATAATCAGCTTTGTAGATTGACTTGCAATTGAATAATGCATATATTTACTTGTATTTAGAGTTTTCATTGTAACTCACTCTGGTTGTTACAAAAAATCCATTTTAGTTGATGACTGATATAGGTATGTATCATTTCCATGTTCTAGTGTTTAGAATGTGTTAAAAAGCTTGTAAACAGGTTTATTAGTATTGCATGTGGGAGTGGTAACAATGGACAAAATAAGATAAAGATAAGATAATAATAAATAATAATGATAATAAAATAAGATAACATTGGGGGAAAACTGCTTGCCACACATTAATTGCAAATTCCATACAAATTCCAACAAGTCAACATCTACCTTAGATCATAACTACATTCAGTTCAAGCCAATTCAATTTATTAAAAAACCACAAAGTTAACAGCTACCTTAGGTCATAATTCACTTCAGTTCAATTTTGATTCAATTCAATGCAATTTAATTCATTTGACATCATGAAATATATCAGCAAGTGCAAAACATAAATGGTACAGAATACTAATAGGCCAGGACCCCTATTAGAAGCAAGTTGCTTGTAAATTGGGCTCCTCACAATTTAATACAAAATCAAATTACAAAGAAAACGTTCATGGTACAAACCAAACAAAAAATGATTTAGTACAGCAGTTAGTACAGCATGTACATGTCTACGCTACATCTAAACACGACAAAAAATGTAACTCCCCCCTTAATCAAAATGGCGCAACTTTTTTAACGAAAAGGTTTTGAGCAAAATAACTTGGCAGGAGTATTTCTACACTTATTGACTAACTTTTCTGTGAAAATGAGATTGATCTATTGAGGCATGCATGAATGAGCGAATATTAAAGGCAAAATTGTCACTTTTCAAAAGTCACAAGGGTCATTTTGGGGATTCTGTGAAACAAGATTTCAGCAAGTTTGGTTTCTGGTGCATATTTATGTGTTGTTTTTGTTTATTATCCATTGCTTTATCCCCTCACACCTATCCCGACACTTTTCTCATTATTATGGTTGGGTCCCGGGGGAGGGGGGGGGGGCACTCACATTTCTTTTGGATGGGGGTGTGCCGCAACCGCCCCTCGTAACGGGGGTCTAAGGAACGGACTAGAAGCGAAAAACATAGGGTCTTTGGAACAGTGGATTATACCCAGCTGAGCGGGGAAAAAAACGGTCTACGGAGCTACGCACTACGGCACTGCACTTTGTGTGGGGATTCTACAGTGCATGCATACACATGTATATGCAATTGCACACGCAAGTGAATAGACATACGTAAGCAAGAGCTAGGGAATGGGGCGCACCGAGAGACGAGTGCTTATATTGTTCCGGCCGGGTATCTTGAGAACGTGTGAGAAGGGAGAAAACGGTAGTTTATGGAAATTCGGGTATCTTGAGAACGGCAATCGGCCGTTGAAAAAGGGGGTCGTCAAATGAAAGAAAATGAAAGAAAGAAATGCTAAAATGTACTGTTAATACAGCATAAAAAATGACCATTGTGACTTGTTGAAAAGTGACACTTTTGCCTTTAATGTTTGCCTACTCATGCATGCATGACTCAATGGATCAATCTCATTTTTATAGAGAAGTTAGTCAATAAGGATAAGAATACTCATGCCAAGTTATTTTGCTCACAACACGTTAAGAAGTTATGCTAATTTGATTAAGGGGGGAGTTACTTTTTTTGTTGTGTTTATTATTAAATGTCACAAAGATAGTTGCTTTGTTGTGGGTCAATTTTACATCAAAGTTCACATTTCATGCAGGAACATTCCTTTGATTTTTCATTTATAATACACATGACATGTGTTGTAATTATTGATTGACTAAACTGCATTAGAAAAAATAGATGATTCAGTAACCAATCTTCATGTAACCAATCTTCAACTCTTAGAATGTGTATACTGTGGCAGTCTAGGTTTTTGATCCATGGCGAATAAAGAGTTAACCCTTTCAGGACAAGAATTATTTAATGGCTAAATTGATCACATTTTGCTCTTCAAATTGGCAACAATAATATTTTTCTTTTAGTGCTACGTGGTTCTAATAAGATGTAATGTCTTGAAAATAATATACATGGTTAGGAACTTTGTCGAAAAGTTGAAAAAGTTGCCAATTTGGACAAAAAACAATGATTTTGAATCTCTCAATGTGTTGCCAATTTAAGGATGTTCAATCTTATTCTCTTTTTTAAAATTCCTGGCATCAAACGCAATATGAGCATGCAACAAAAATGGACACAGTATGTGCAGAATTTTTTTCTCTTTTTACTCATGCATCTGGTATATTTTTCAGGGCTCTGAATCAAAAGTTATTGAGCCAAACCACAAAATGTGGTCAGTTGTCTTGAAAGGGTTAATATGTTTCGTATGAAGAGGAAACTGCTGCTAAGTAAGTGAGTGATTGATTGCTTTCTAGGTATGAGTCATTGTTAGTGGTGATACAATAGTCTAAAATAGCATCGTCACATACAGATCTCAAATAGTATTGATCACTGGGAATAGGCATGTACACGGAATGGATAGTGATGTTGATTTTAAAAAAACTGACGTGGTATAAATTCCATCTTTTCAGTAATTATTTTTTTTGTTTAATGTGCAAATTTGTTGAATGTTTCTTTTTTTTAGAAAGCTATTTTCAGTCAGCCTTATTCAATCCAATTATTGTTTAATCTTAAGTAATAAGCAAAGTGAAAGGTCAGTTTCAGTATACAAACTTTGAACACAGATATCTGCAATTGAAGGTATTTAAAACTTGTTCATAGTAAAAAGCAAAGGTGGTAGAATATTTGCATGACATAAAGGGATTTTTTTACCGGAAATGTTAAGTGAACATTAAGCCATCTCCAGTGGGCCTCATTTATAAAGAAACTTAAACACGAGGGAGTAGCATTTAGAGCTAATAGTGGAAGAACTGATTAATATTGATGTGTACTATCATTAAAGTAATGGTAAACTGGAAAGTATGTGTCGCCCCAAAGACATGAGAATACCAGTGCAAAATGCCATTACAAAAGCATTAACTCTAATGATTGTAATCATCAGAAACCTTTCATTAAAATGATGTTCATTCTTGTGTGGACTATATGCAAACATCATCGCACTTCAAATTTTCATTTCATTGAAAGGCATTGTGAGTTTAATATAATGAGAATTTAATGAAGTATGATGAGGTGGTTGATGTGCTTGAATAATTGGTGAAAGCCTGAGTGTTGTTGATTCCTAGGGTTAATCTGCTATGAGGTAGAATCAGCATTTTGACAATTATAATATGGGAAGTATTCTCATTAGTTGGTACACCTTGTGCAATATAATGTGATGCACTTGAAAGCTCATAGAAACAACAACCAAAAAAATGATTTTAAAGCTTTAAATTGAATTATTACAATGAAAGGCTTCATAATTATAAGAATATTTGTAAGGATAGTAACAATTATATCACAATTATATCAGAGAATGTGCAGTATATTTTTTTCCTTTCACTTTCACTAAGAAATTCTCATTACCCAATATTTACATACCGGATAATGAAGTTATTTAACCCTTTCAAGACAATTGACCACATTTTGTGGTTTGGCTTAATAACTTTTGATTAAGAGCTCTAAAAATTATACCAGATGCATGAGTAGAAAGAGCAAAAATTTCTGCACTCACTGTGTCCATTTTTGTTACATGACCATATTGTTCGATGCCAGAAATTTTAAAAAGGAGATTAAGCTTTAAAATCCTTAAATTGGCAACACATTGAGAGATTCAAAATCATTGTTTTTTATCGAAATTGGCCATTTTTCCAACTTTTCGACAAAGTTTCTAACCATGTATATTGTCTTCAAAGACATTACATTTTGTTAGAACTGTGTAGCACTAAAAGACAAATACTATTGTTGCCAATTTGAAGAACAAAATGTGATCAATTTAGCCCTTGAATAATTCCTGTCCAGAAAGGGAGGTTAAACCAAGTTCCTTAGGACAGAGATATGGTTTTACTAAACAAGTAGTTGTAGAAAAATTAAATGTACACTTTTATATTTTGTTTCATTACCTTTTCTTCTCATGTGACACTTCCTATGTGAGCCATCATGCAGAAATCAAGCTTGTTGTTTTAACTATTTTTAAGTAGTGCCAAAGCAGAAGTACCTAACAAATTACACACACACACACACAAAAAGAATGATACCTAATACCCCTCGCACATCTGTTACATAAATACCAGTACTCATTGTAAATGCTAGCTGCCAGAAGGATATTGGCTCAGGTGCATACCATAAAGCATATTTCTGGTGACTTACTTCTAAGGTTGTCATTGCTCTACACATGTTATACCATTTTCTAAACATGGCATGGATATCTCTCTCTATGAACTCATAAAAAAAAATGAGAATGAATGGCAACTACCTAATTTTTAGTAGTCTTATATGAAATAAGCACATATTTTTAAGTTAAAGATATTTCAATGCTAATGACCTTCCCCTAATGCAATAATGGGAGTCTGCATTAAGCAGAGAAGCACAACGTTCTTACACCCGTCCACCAGACGCACACCAAATTTATGGAAGAGATAATCAAGTGGTGAAGGCAGGGTAAGAAGCTCTCAGAAAAGTGTGCTTATTTATGTGTGATTAGTAGTGGAAGTCAAATACCTTGACCTGGTTGCTATTTGTTTCTACATGATAGAGTTTCTTGAAGAGTCAGAGAAATAATGATTATTAATATTCACCAGGAAGGTGATCATTCCTTTCTTTCTCTCTGTGATTAGAATGACCTGCATTGGAATTATTGATTTTATATATATATATATATATATATATATATACCAAGCTGTGTTATTCTAGATAAATCTCGAGTTTAAACGGGCATAGGTGCAGGGTCCATTTATCATTAAAGCTTTCTCATTTATAACCTGCTTGGGGAATAAACCTTTCTTCTGCGAACAATTTATGACACAGTACCATAAAACTGTGCCATGTATTATAAATCTTTGTGATACCTTCAATGTGTTTTGTGTACTAGGGATCAGGATGAGGGCAACATCTAGATCATGTGCACAAAACAATCTACATGTACAGAATATTAATACATACAGACCAAACTCATGATTTATGAATAATGCAAAGTTCTTCTTTTGGAAATTCAGATTGATGGATGTATGTGCTTTACTGTTACTAATGGTAAACATTTGCAGGTGTAATAATTCATCATTCTAGAATTACAAGATGTATCTTTTCCTGTCCAGAATGGAATGAAAAATGCCATCCAAAGATTTTCAGTGATTAATGCTTCACTTGATGCCAGTTCCTCATAAAGATGCTTTAAAAAAATACAAAAAATGATTGTATAAACTCCTCCTCCAGTGTTCAGTTTTGTTGACTCTACTCAGAATAACAGAACAAGAATCAATTTGTAGAAATTAATGTATTGCTAGAATTGACAGTATTCATTACATGTTTCACCCTCACAATATTGCAAGTTTTATACAATTGTGTTTTTCCAGTTTCTGCATTTTCTGATACCTCCATTCATTAGCAGCAGCAAAATTAACAACCCCATTAGTCTTATAATAATAATTATGATAATAATTGAGTCTTATTCACCCAGGGTAGCCACATCAGTATTGATACTGCTCTTCTTGCGGGCATGAATGTCAATCTCAATGTGTTGCCAATTTAAGGATGTTAAAGCTTATTCTTGTTTTAAAAATTCCTGGCATCAAACGCAATATGGTCATGAAACAAAAATACATTAGTGTGTGCAGAAATTTTTGCTCTTTCTACTCATGCATCTGGTATATTTTCTAGAGCTCTGAATCAAAAGTTATTGAGCCAAACCACAAAATGTGGTCAATTGTCTCGAAAGGGTTAACCTAGAAATATTGATAGGACATTAAACCATTTAATACCAAGCCTAAAGTAATCATGACTTGACCCGGAGTCTACAGACAGTGAGGGTTATACCAAAAATCATATATTATCCAACTGGTTCAGATTTGGTTGTTTTTTTTATGGGATCATCTGGTATTCCATAAACAGGTGTTCTAGTGGATTTGTGACCATGCAGTGGATCAACTGGACTATGAACCATAGCTGTGGTGCTACCGTATTTTGAGATATGTGTCACTACAATGGCATGATAGGATATGTGAGAACCTTATTGCATACATGTAGGTGTTGTGGTCTAGTGACTGTGACCCATAAGGTACGGGGTTCAAATCCCTGCTGCAGCACTAATGTCCTTCGGCAACACATTAATCTACATTTGCAACACTCTACTCAGGTGAGGTAATTGGGGACTTGGGAAGAATCATTCCTTGAACAAACTTTGAATATTTAGAAATATATTGGATCAGTGGTGTAGCATCAGGGGGGGGGGGCATGGGGGCACGTTCCCCCTCCAATCGAATGGTGGTAAAAAAGAAAAAAGAAAGAAAAAGAGAGAAAGGGAGAAAAGTAGAAGGAGAGAAGGGGAAAAGATGATAGGACCCTTTCCTGCACCCTCCCCTATTAATCAGTGGCCTTGTAAATTCACATTGACTGGTGCCCCCCCCCCTCCGGTAATGTAAGTGCTCCCTTTATGGCTTTGACTCATGCTACGCCACTGTCTTGACTAAACTTGAATTACTAATAGATATTACATCTACTATCTACTATAGATATGAAAGTATCATGCTGTTAGTATGGCCTGACATGAATCGGATGCAAGGAAAAACATATAATCTATATTCTAAAGGTCATCCAACCTCCTCTCTTTATATTCATTCAGATATTTGAACATTGAATCGCATCGTTTATAAGACTGTATTTGATCCATTTTGTTCTGAAGGAGGTTAGTAATAGAGATATGTAAGCTCTGTGGCTCAATCTCAAGCAGTAGAATATTGCTTTCTCTCAATTATTAATGCCTTGCAAGTGCGCTCAACTGACAGAGCATGCCATGCGCTTTGAAGTGGATGATCTATAAATCGATGCTTGCAGTAAAACAAAGAAAGGCTTTCTCATGGGATCCAGAGACCCATTTCTCTTCAAAGGAAGGATCCTGTAATGCAAGAATATTATGTTTATTTTGTGTGTTGACAAAGCTGATTGTATGCTTGCACAGCCATTATCGGCGGATCATTCCAGTTTCTACCGAGAAAGTAAACATTGTGTCCATTACGTCATATCATGGAGATGTTTGTGATCATATTTAGTTCTTATGGAATGTTCGACTATGACTAGAAGCTCTGGGAGCTTGTTATGTTTCTTTTCTTTGTGATAAATCTTGACCTATGTTTGCCATTCCAGACATTAAATGTGGAGCAGAATGAATGAAAAGTCAAAATGAAAATAAATCAAAGATAACATCACAAATTTGAAAAAAAAAAACAATTTAGTTACCTGTGCTGTATTAGATGTTTTGGGCCATGTGTTTGATAATGTCTTTTCAAATTTATCTTTTCATATTCACCATTAGAGGCTCTTTAAATTGTTATTATTTCCTCATTATTAATCCTTTTACCTGAAATCCAATACTGATGAATTTATTACAAATCTACTTGAACTTGTGATGAAACATATTTGAGGTTTGTAGTATAGAAACATGTTTTTTATGTGTTTTTTCAGATTCAAAGTAATTGACAGATCTAATTTGTACCAAGATTCATAGTGGTTGTCTTTGAGAATCTTTTGTTATCATGGAGAATAAGGAGAAAGACTAACTTGGTTTCAGAAATGTGTCTTGTTGAAGTTAACCCTCTGCCTACAGGAGCCAGGTAGTCCCTGTATCAAGCCTACAGGAATCTAAGAATTCAGTAGTGAATGGGTTAAAGTGTACCAATCACCTGAAAAAAATCATTTGTGTACAGCTAGAAAGTATAAAATCAACCTCAAAGAACTTTGTCTTGTATTCTGTAGGTCAACAGTTAATGAGTATGAAGGAAATAAAGGATAACATGAAAATGCTGGCGTGAAACCGAACTCCGAGTTTGGTTCCGCGCGAGCCTTTATCTTGGTGAGCTTGTACGGGTGCGTCGAGTAGTCTACTCAAGAGTCGTTTTTACGCTTATAGAGAGTGTAATTAAAATTGCAATATCTCTTTATAGAATTAATATTTGAAGCCCATATTTTGAATATAGTATAACGACATGAAACCTCTAACATACAGAGCAAAATTATTTTTGGTGATTGGTACCCTTTAAATATCAGATGTTCTTTACCATGTGTGTCAGGTAGTATGCTTTGCTCTGAAGCGTGAAAAGCAAATGCCTGGTGTGATAGAAAGTGTGATCTCTTGGTTATCTTGTTAATGGTAATTCAGGGGTTTAACATTCCACTGGGTATAAGTTTTCCAGATCTTGAAACTGATGTTAACACTTGCCTTACTTCTAAGCTTTAGATTACTCTTTGGGAATAACATAGGCAACTTCCTTAGACGATAAACATGATTCATGTAAACAAGATCTCGCTTCTAAATCTATCAGGTCAGATTGCAGAGCATTAGATTGGGTTGATCTTTTTTTTTTTTTTACTTCTGCTTACTTGATGACAAGCAATTGTGGTTGAAAGATTAATTCAGAAAACAAACCATTGATGCAGCAGGTGCGAAAGATGCTACATATAAATCTGAAAATGATATAAGATCTACAGCATTTAGGTAGCCTAGCGAAACAATGTGGCACCAAAAGATGCGTCCTGAACAGAAACTGCAAAATTGTAGGTTATAAGTGAATTAAAAGTTTTAATTTGACATTTGTAGGTTATAAGTGAATTAAAAGTTTTAATTTGACATTTGTAATGGCATTTTTGGTAACATTAAGCCTCATCAAGGAAGTAGAGATATTTCTTAAGTGCTCTACAGCATAATGAAAATAATGTTTCTCAACAATACACATTTGCGTTCCGGATGCGTCTTTTCGTTTCTCAACGATACGCATTTGCGTTCCGGATGCGTCTTTGCGCTACTTCGTTTTGTTAAGCTGCCTTACATCAATACCTCACTGTGTTTAACATGTTTAGGATTTGTCCTTTGGGATATCACATAGTGTGTAGACATCTTGAAGTGATCTTGTAGCAATCATGAAGTAAATCATCATTTCCACTTTTATTTCTGGACAAAACAAATATCTGAGGAATGAAAATGATTCCTTGAGTATCTTGATGGATCTTATCTACCTTTCAGATTAATGCAGGTTTTGAATGAAAACCCAAGGATATAAACCAACCTACACTAATTCACATTTTCATTTTTATTTTATTTCATTTCCAGGAACACAGTATATAACAATAACATGCTGTACATGACTTTCAAGTGCACACAATAATGAGGCTTTTCATCTTAAAAGCATTGCTGTCTCTGTTTATTTTCATCACATTATATTCTTGAAAGGTCAGAATAACGATGCTCGTATTGCTGATGAGGAAACCCCACAAGGAGGAGGCCGACAAGAAAGGAATAATTCAATAACGACATGGAGAGATAAGAGGGAAATACAGGTCAACATCACTGAAAGCACAAAATGCTAGATGTCTAAGGGTTGTGGTTTTCTATTTTAAGTCCTCAAGAAATATCCAGGGTCATAAAATCCTTATCAAAACACTATTTAACAACATCCCAAATAGAATATGCATCATAATTCAATTTTTTATTCTGTAGATGCCGTAAGAACAAAGTAATAAAAGGCCTGAAGAAAAACTTGAGTATTTTTCTCTCATGTCAGCTCTGAAGACATTGATTCATATTACTCTAGTAAATAGCAAATGAGTAGTTTTTATAATCATTTTCTAGGAAGAATTCTGAGAAGTTATCTATTATTGATCGGGATTGGGCCCCGTTTGGGGTGCCACAAAAATGAGGTGGTTAATGATTCTGCTGCACTGTGATTATATTTGTTTCTAGTCCATTCACATTGAGCAAATTTCCATTCATATAGGCTTTGCTGGGAACATACTTTCAATCATTTTGCTCAGAATCACATTTCATACCATGTAGGAAAGAGGGACTAAATTCTATCCATGCATACATGAATGTTCAATATGCGGGTATGGGTTATAGATCCTGTTGGATTGCCATGTGCGAAAGACGATGCCCTTCATCTCCTTTACACCTCACATCTTGTCTTCTACTTAAGCGTCAAATGACTTTGAAATTGATTGATGGAGTATAAGGACCTGTCTCTAAAGGAGGAAATAAACCCTTTTAAGGGAGGTACACTTGATCAAAATTGAGATGGAGCATGAATTTTTGGGATAGAGTTACCAGTGTTCGCTTTCATCCTACTATTTAAACACCATCTCCCCAAACTATTACAACCTGTAACATGTATCAGCTTAAGTAAGTTAGGTGAGTGTCATGGACTGTGCTCTCATAATTTTCTATCATTAAATACTTGCAGTTCAGCATATTCTGCTAATGAAAGAGGAGACATGTACTTTCAAAATGATTTTACATGATTCATTCTTCTTTTATTTTACAAACCAAAGGGTTTTTTTAATCTGCAATTTACTGATACCTTTTAATAAAGACAATGCTACGAAAACCCTTTTTTGACTTACTGATGTTGTTCACTTCACATTTCCCGTGTCATGTTTTTTTATTTTTCCCATTTCTTTTCATTTTTGTTCAGAATAAAACAAGTCAAATATTGACTGTTATTGGTTCAAGTTTAAATTGTACAATTGTTCTAAATTTTTTTCCACTCATCCCTTACTTCATGGTGTTTCCTAAACTTTTCTATTGTGAATATCAATGAAAAAGATAACCCCGTATTTAAACAGATGTCTGCATTCAGATATTTAAGTGTAAGGATATAGTCATCCCTCCTAATCTAAAATATAACATTTTACTCTTGTTAGTGATTAGATATCTTGAGTTACTAGACCAACAAACTACTTTGAGAAAGAATGTGCAAATACGAATCTGGGTTTTATTACTGCACAGACGGCCCTGAGGAGAAAAATCTTCATTTCTCAATTAAGTTAGCCACACTACCCAAGATGCTTGGAGCAAGATATATATTTGATGGAAATTTAATAATCAAGGAGGTCCACATAAACCAACTGGCGATGAAAAATAATTACTGTCTGTATGATGGTTGCGCTTGCCTGATAGAGAATATAAGAATATTCTGGGAAGAAAAAATTCATGCAAAATAAAAGTGATATACAATGCAATATTCATGATGCGTGAAATTTGATACATATAGTTCTAATGAAAATAATGTGAAGTCAGTTAGCTAAATACTAGTATTGAATGATACAAAAACAGATATAATTGAATGTCCACAAATGTGACATATTTAACATTACAAGTATATTAGCCATGAATAGTGAAGCGGTATTCATATCACCTAAAACCAGTTATAGCTAGAGTGAACAGGCTGATTATTACACTTATATGTCTAAATGAATACCAAACCATGTAGCAACCAGCTGTTAGAGTTGGATTTTTTTCAATTGGTTCTAGAATGCAGACCCTACTATACATGTATAATGGTTTTTACATGCTTCTTCCTTTTAAGAATTGGCCAAGAAAGAAATATAACAATCTTAAGTTTTTACATGTTTTATTCATTTATTATTAACCCGTTGACCACTGGATTCACTCATTCCTGTAGGGTTAACACAGGGCAGTGGCAGATTTAGGGGGCACTTCCAGCCCATGCCCCTCCCCTTTGAAAGAAAATTGTACAATGTGCCCCCTCTTTTTGAACTGATAACCCTTTTTTTTTGCCTGTCAGAGAATTCTGGAGGCAAACTGGACCCCCAAAAACCTGATAACCAAGCTTCAATTTTTTTATTTTTTTTGCTTCTCAGAAAATTTTCTGAAATTTGTGTGCCCCTCCTCCTCCCCCCCCCCCCTATTTACAAAATCCTGGATCCACCCCTGACACAAGGACCACCCATTTTCAGTAGGCAATTGGTTACTTGAAAACCACTTATTTTTATGAATAGAAATATGATGTAAAAAAAAACCATTTCAAAAAAGCTATCCCTCTTATAAACATCTACAGTACTCTTTTTTTTTTTCATTGGTTGAAACAAACAAGCACATTTTGCTTCATGGCAATAAGTACCTCATTTACCTGTAAAAAAATACACATTAAAAAAATCTGTGTTAGAATCAGCCATTTCAAATACCATAAACGTCTCACTGTTCTTCATGATATCCTTTTTGTTTTTATGCCTCAGGAGAAGGAGATCTTTGCCATTCTCTGAGGAACGGAATAACAAAGGGTGAAGATGGGAGAGAAAATGAGTGTGGTCTTTTCAAAGCATCATTCATAATTCAGCATGCTGCTTCTCGGGGCTGCAAGCAGACGGAACGCAAGCCTCCGGAAAGTAATAACCACACTGACAGAGACAAGGGGAAAGAGAACACCGACTTGCAAAAAGAATCCAAGATGAAGCTTCACGTCAATAGGGCTCTCCTGCCCGTCAAGGCGGTGTATTTCACACATTTGGCCGGTGAGTCTAATTACCTTGACTCATTTTGTGTGGACTTTAAATGAAATACAGAGGAAGAGATTGAAAGGGGTGGGTAGAGCTGAGGGATGGAGGGGAGGGGGCGGGGGGGGGGGGGGGAATTGAAATTTGTCAGTGGTGGCATTAAGTTTTGGCTGTATTTGAAAGGGTAAATGTCAGTGCAGTCAGAATTATTTGAGGAGTGTATCAGGAATGTCCATTGCTTCAATTTGATTTTATCAATCCATAGATTTATCAGAGTTGGATCCAATGAAGTTTTCATCAATAAATGTATGTGATAAAGATGCATCAGAGCCTGATGAGTTGATCACAGATGGACATTCAACAACTTTTGAAAGTTTGAAGGCCTGTAGAAAATAAGTATTTAATTAAAGAGAGCTATTTAATGTTTCACTGTAAATGGCATCACTGAGAGACTTGAAATTTGATAAAATTTTGTTGCCATGGTTGCCTACTAAAATTACAATCCATAAAATATTCATTGTCACAGACAGACAAAATGCCTACTCTTAACCAATCAGGCTCATCAACAAAACATTCAGCATCAAATTTTTCTGTTGAGATGGCAAATACAATTTGTCCCAAAGAATAGAAAACTGGAACAAATGTCAATCAGCATTACCATCTGACCTTTTACATCATCCTTTATAATTAATTTTTTTTTTCTGCACACCAGTATAAAAACTCTTTATTTGAATGGAGAGTTATATATATATGTATATACAAAGACAGTCTAACAGTACTGATCTTACATAAAAACATTTACAGTAATTTATTACCTCACATGTCAAATTTAGTTTAAAAGGGAACAACTTGTCCCAAATTCACTACCATCTGGGTCAAGATGAGAGGTACAAGATTGAAGTCCATTGTGCAAACAGGATTACCCTGAATTCAGCCACTGTTAGAATAGATTTTTAGAACAGCATGTAGGTCAATTCAGTCATGTATACAGTCTGTATCACATTACCTCTGTGAGACTTAAAATGACTAGCACATTAAGACCTCATCATGGAAAGACGCAATGCTTCAAAAATTTTATTATAGATGTTTGCATCATACATGTATGTTTGTTGAATGTTTCCATGCATGAAGAATGAGTGTTAAGTGTGTGCTATGTGACTTTATTGTAAGACTTTATCGTGATGCCTTAATGGGTGCTTTGCCCCCAGGGGAGGCATACTGCTTAATCATGATGGGTTTGAAGTAAGTACATTCTAGTCTGAGTGAGCATTTCGGCATGCTGCATCTTATGCTTTAAAACTCCATGAGATGTGCTAGACCTTAAAACCGTTTAATATGCTGCACTTTGAAAGCCCATTTAATATACTCCCAAGGATGACTGGGTTGAATATTGCTGAGCTACAATGTGTACTGTCTGTTGAGAGCCAGAAGGGCATTAACTCTGTGTTATTTTATATGAGTTAACACCCTTTTAGCCCTAAGCAGACAATATTATAATTAGAAATGCGGAATGGGAGAGAAAAAAAGAAATGAGGTAGGGAGAGTGGGAGAAAGAGGGTGAAGGGCAACAAAATCTTACCAAACAGGGACAGGAAAAGATCTTGATTATGTTGACTACAAATTAGTCAGTATCATATGAAAAGAGGTTATGTCTGTGTGTTTGAAGAATTTAAAACTAGCCAGTAGTACAATGGGAGATCCTTAAGAGAGATTTAACCTTTTTTTGACAGGTCTAAGGACAAGGAATGAGAGATTAGGGTCAAAAGAGGTAAAGCATGACAGAAGACTAGATTGAAGCAAAAGAAACAGATATGAGAATAGCCTGCAATGCAAATATTTTCTGTTCTTGTTTGTTCAGGAGTCTTGTATGATTTAAATTGTAAATAAGCTATTACCTACATAAAAAACCTTAAAAAGGAGTGGGAAGGGAAAGAGAAATAGAGAAACTATGATAAAATAGATAGAAGAAAGAAAGAAATAGAAAGGGGAGAAAAGGGTGAATAATAAAGAGATGAAGAAAAAGGAGAGAGAGAGAGAGACATGAGATAGAGAAAAGAGGAAGAGGTGAGATGGGAAAAGAAAGAGGTATGTAAAGATAAGGAGAGGAGAAAAAGCGAGAGAGATGGAGAGAAAGGGGATGAAGGAGAAAGGGAGACAGACAAAAAGAGAAAGATATAAAAAGAAAGAGAGATGAAGGAGAAAGGGAGACATACAAAGAGAAAAAGATAGAAAAGTTAGGTTAATATAACCACTGATCATTAGTTTTATCGAAGACCATAATCATTTCAGAAGCCCTTCACTACATAGAAATAGTCATTTACAAAAACATCATTTATTGCTGATTATAGATTCAATTTCAATCCAATCATGGCTGGTATTATAGGAGGACTTAAGTTGCAGCTAAAATGCTCAAACTCTGTTAAGCAGTATCTGATATCAAATTAAATTTAGATTGTGTATATTATTTTTCAAAATCTTTTGGTAGTGAATCTTATTTTGTTTTTGAAACTTCGTTATCACGTCAACTCCAGTAAAGAGATTGAAACCATTGCATGCATGAAGGAGAAATTGTGGTTTATCAACTTCAACCACATTTTTCCAATAATTGCATTTAAAATATATTACAGGCATGAAGTAGTATGTTCAAAATATAATCATATTTGTATGTATCATTGTTTTGTATTGTACTGTACATGTATGTATGTTCATATTATAACTTATCTCTTAATTTTCAGGCATAGAAATTTTTTTGTTTCTCACCATGAAATTGATTGTTCAGATGATAATCATATTCATCTATATCAGCACCATGAAAAACATTAATAGATCTGTATGAGGCAGTGACTCATTGTAGAATGAACTTGTGTACTTTTTGATTAGAGCACATATCTGAGTTCTAATCTACATTAGAGATGTAGATTATAGGTTTTGAAATGTCATCATGATGATGCTAGAATCAATTAAGATTGACGTTAACCAATAAGCAATCTCATAATGGGAATATAGCCTACCAGATACAGTGTCATAATCAATTTAGTTATAGATGATCTGAATTGTATGCTGGGGGTATTCATTCATTTCACTTTAGCTAAGTGCATAAGTGTAGATATAGGAAGATGGATTTTGCTAGACAGAGAGCACATTGGAATAAAGCAGTAAAGGGACAACATATCACATGTTCTAAATTCTTGTTTTCTGTGTTTGCTTGCTCCAAATAATATCTAATTAATTGTTGTTATGTCAGTAACAAGCTAAGGAGGTCTGATCATAAAAACCATAAAGTCTAGATGATAAATTACTATATCATATTTCGTTTATTTTAATTCTGAAGGCTTGTAACCTATCAGCCACTAAAAGTATATTACTTTATTTTATTTTTTTGGTAGCGGTGGGATTTGTCATACATACACACAAATAGTTTGAGATAGAGTGCAGCATGTATGTAATTTAACCTGTTGACTACTGAATGCTTATATTCATATAGACTTCATACAGGAACAACCTGGTTCCAGTAGGGAATGGGTTACTTGCCTAAAAGGAAGAAAAGTTCAGAAATAATAACCAAATAGGCACAAAAGCAATCGTCAGCTAATATTAATCATAATATGTTAATAAAGGGACAACATATCACATGTTCTAAATTCTTGTTTTCTGTGTTTGCTTGCTCCAAATAATATCTAATTAATTGTTGTTATGTCAGTAACAAGCTAAGGAGGTCTGATCATAAAAGCCATAAAGTCTAGATGATAAATTACTATATCATATTTCGTTTATTTTAATTCTGAAGGCTTGTAACCTATCAGCCACTAAAAGTATATTACTTTATTTTATTTTTTTGGTAGCGGTGGGATTTGTCATACATGCACACAAATAGTTTGAGATAGAGTGCAGCATGTATGTAATTTAACCTGTTGACTACTGAATTCTTATATTCATATAGACTTCATACAGGAACAACCTGGTTCCAGTAGGGAATGGGTTACTTGCCTAAAAGGAAGAAAAGTTCAGAAATAATAACCAAATAGGCACAAAAGCAATCGTCAGCTAATATTAATCATAATATGTTAATGAAGTTTGTGGGAGGATGGTTGGATGACTATTAACAGTGTTTGGATGGAAGTGAAACAACTAGTTGCCTTTTTAAAAACCTGGCAAAAGCAGAGATATAAAGGTAGATAATGTTAATTCGATATAAATTTCATGGAAATCTATATATATGCAACCTTTACTCTTATTATGGCAATTTTTTTCAGATGACAAGAACCTGTGTTTATTGTTTCGCATTATTTGCTTGGATAACAAACAGCGTATAAATTTGACATTTACAGATTCCTGCTCAGTGCAGAATTTGACATTTTCAATTATATTAACCCATTTAGCTGTAGCATGTAACATTTCAGGTGCATGCAGTCAGCGGTAAAAACATCCATCTATCCCAGTGATGCAACAGGCTCGTTGGAGCAAGTTAAATATTGTTTTGTATTTTTATTTTGTATTTATATTTGTAATATGGAAAAGTGGAAAAAGTAAAAGCATATTTATATATAAAAGTGTTGCACTTTGATACAAGATAATATGAATAATCTAAAGTGATCATGTATTAATTCTTTCAAAAGTAAGGTTTTGGAATATTGTGACACAAGATTTTTTATGACTCCTAACTATTATACTTCTTCCACAAAAATCTTTTTTGAGACTAAGACATCAATAATTATTTCTGAACCTGTCTCTTTATTAATTAACACAAACATCTGCCATCATTGGTGCTTTGATGTCACTGCTGGTTAACTACTTTATATTTAGTCATTATACATCTATAATTGGATTACAAAATTGATCACATATTATGCATACTCTCTAGATATCACCTAATCTGTAGTATGTATACATGTACAGCAGGCAGACTTCTAAGCTAAGGAACAGGTGTTATTTCCTTCAACAGGAATTCCTTTTGGATAAGCAGGCCATTAAGGCAAAGAGCTTCAAAGGATTATTTGAAGTTTATTGTTTAAAGTAGTTTTGTCTTTTCAGATTTAGAAGCAGTGGGTCATATTTTGCTGTTATAGATGTATGCTGGTCACTCAACAATTTCAAATGGCATCCAAACAGCAAAGAGTACAGGAATTGACAATGGAGGGTTATTTTAAAGAAAACCATGTTCTTGATTGAAAAAGCACTTGGTTTTTCAATATACTTTACAATAAAATGGGTACATGTAAAATGCAAATAATCTCTATTATGAAATATTCATGTATATTACATTGTCATTATTGTACCTCTATATTACATGATTTAATCCACTGAGTCTCAATGGTGTAGGCCTACTCATCATCACAAGGATAAGCAAAATTCTGTACATTCATCCTGCATGTCATGTGGAAACAGATTCACAGTGCAGTTTATCATCATTGCAAACAGTTTGAACATGCCATATTTTATTGATTATAATACATCAGTATGTACATTGATAATTGATATAGATTATGAAATATGTCTGATATTTTATTCTCGTTTTCCAGCAGGATGCGACTATTGGATTATAATTATTTTTTTTTTCACTTTATACAGATATTTTGCATCTGAAATCTGCTGTTTAAAACAAATCTAGTTGGGATCATGATGTAAAACTCCAAATCTGTGGTGATCAAAATATCCTAGAAAGTTTTATATTAAAACCCAATTTAGAGATTAATTCAAATGTCACTATGAGATTCAAGATTTAATTCCTGCCTTTAGAGGACTGAAAACAGGGGGGCGTTTCATGAAAGGACTTGTCAGATATTTTATCCGACAAATTTGCTCTCAGCCAATCAGATGCAAGGATTTCAGTAGCTTATAACAGTTGTCAGATAAAATATCCGACAACTTCCTTTCATGAAACGCTCCCCTGGATGGGAGGGGCTGGGGCAGAAATGCATTATATTTCAGCACCAGAAGGTCATTTTGGTAGCCTATATATCTGTTTCAGAATCAAAAGGTCATTTGGGCAGCCGAGTTACCTAATTACAGAGGTACACATGTTTACACTCTCAGCATGAATGGAATGGCCGGCTTCTTTTTTTGCTTAAAATGTCAATCAATGTTTCATCAGGGTGGGCATAATTGAAAGGCAGCTGGACTTGCCTGTACCTAGCGGATTTGTGTATTGATTTTCAATGCCATCATGGACTGCAGTTTGACTAAGCGAGAGAGAGAGAGAGAGAAAGAAATGACTTTGGTAACGTGCCACACGGAATAGGAGAAGAAAATGCTTAGCAACGTCCGTGATAGAATTGTTCAGTAGTTTGATGTTTGTCACCTTACCACTTTTGAAAAGGTTTATGCCGTCATATTATGTTCTTGCCTTTCTTTGTAGATATAAATGGAAAAATGTTGTATTTTTATGGTATGTGCAGGTGGTAGACCCTATATTCTTAGGAAATCCATGGCAGGGAAAAGTTACATTGTTACTGTGAGGGCTACTTTTGATTCAGACAATCTTGCAGAATAATTTTATTTTGCAAGCTAATAATTCCGTTTCTTTAAGGTGTGTTTTTTTTCAATTACAGAGGCTTTTTTTTAATAGTGAGGGGGAATTTATTCTCAGCCACTATCTATTTTTCTGCTAATCTATTGAAAGTTGTGTGAAAGATAAGAATTTGACTTATAAAAGCTTTTGTTTGTTTTCATGTAAGGAAATCAACTTTAATGGAAGGACATTAAAATGATGGACATTATTCACTGGACATAATTCAGTATGGACATAATGCAGTATAGGCATAATAGCTTGATAAATGAATGCACAAAATGAAATGAAAAATATCTGTATGAATTGTTGTATTTGTTTTTCTTTTCTTTTCTGTTGTTATATTGTCAATGAATTAATGAATCATACATGACTGAAAAGACACTATATACACCCTCAAGATAGTAACTGTGCAGGTAAAGACTTGTACCTATCTGTCTCAAAAATATGCCTTTCTAATGGGTGACCAATGAATACAAAATCTAAATACCATAATGGTGTCTTATTTACCCTAGTTGCTTCTTGAACTTCTTGTATTATATTTTTGTAAATCTAGATCCATATTTATAACCATCATGTGAATCTAATCCTTTCTAAAGGGAATGCATATTTCTTACCCTTGTGTATATTTATTTTACTAATGTTGAAACAACAAATTTTGCCCATAGGCACTTCATGCTCACATTACATTATTAGAACATGTTTTTCATCTTCATTTCATCTTTGAACTGTGCATTGTGTTATATGGCCTTCAAAATAGCAAGTAGTAATATGGTAAAGTTTGTTATTCTTCCAACTCTTACTCGCACTGTCCATCTACCATTCTAACCAAGGATAGATGGAGGACTGTCTCATAGTTGTGACCAGGGGAGCGTTTCATCAAGCCTTTTGTCAGTGATTTTTACTGACAAATTTGCTCTCAGCCAATCAGATGCAAGGATTTCAGTAGCTTATAACAGTTGTCGGTGAAAATCACTGACAAAACGCTTGATGAAACGCTCCCCTGATTAACTACATCTCGACCCTCTGGAAGCCGATATTTTCATTCAACACATACTGTACATATAATCCAAAGTGTTCCATCCTCATTTACTTCAAGCTCAGTATGCAACAGGTCATGCACGCACCGAGGGGGGGGGGTGTTTTGGGTGTTCAAACACCCCCCTTTGACATAAGGGGTGTGTTTTAGGTGTTCAAACACCCCTTTTTTGTTATTTGAAGCTAAAACACCCCCGCTTTAGAAATACTGATAACCTTTTTATTTATTTATTTTTTTGCTTGTCAGATAATTTTTGAGTAAAAAGACCCCCAAAATACTGATAACCTTTTTTTTTTCTTTTTTTTTTTTGTTTGTCAGATAATTTTGGAGTAAAAAACACCCCCCTTTAAAAAAATCCTGGGTACACCACTGCAACAGGTTAATTAAGACTGACAGAATCAAATCAAGAATGATTATAATCTGCTTCTGTTTTTAATTTTCTGCCATGAGTATACTCTACTGTAAAACCAGAAATTTTGGTGACATGAAAATTTTGCGTATTGTCAATGACAGCCATTTTCACAGCAAGAAACTTCCGCGATTTGAATTTTTTATTTAGTGCTTTGTCAATTATGGTACGCTGATTTAGCGGCATAAAATTTTGTGAATCTGAACCCCTTATGAAATTTGCAAACCTTGAATGCGTGCGAAAGTTTCTGGCTTTAAAGTATACATGTATCAGTTGCACAAGCCTTATATTACATAAGCTAGTTTTTCAGGCTTTATATTGTAAAATAAATATGATAATGATGCATATTATGGAACACACCAGGCTGTCACTGTGCATGTTGAAATATTATACATGATCTGAGCTAACATGAAGTAGAGTTGCTGTAGTCGATATATGATCTGGCTGCCTTATTATTCATAACTGAACCAATGCAGATATTATTGATCACAAGACATTATGACTTCTTTCCGCAACTGCAATCCACAGTGCGTTGATGATCGAGTGATCATCACCCACCCCACCCTGTATATATATGTATTCAGACTGCTCAACAGAGTTAGAGCATCTTCTCATTGCCTCCTTATGTGAATTTTTATGTGATTTTTTTATGTGATTATTGAATTATGGACATACATTTCTGATTTGTCTTTCCTTAGATCCCTCAACTCCCTTATCCCCTGCTGACCCCCTCTCCTATGAAGAGATTGCATTCCTGCTGATTTTCATTGATTCAGGAGCTTACTTCAAATTGAGTGTGACATTGGGTCAGATATATCGAGGCATAAATGAATAACTCATGATGGGAACAAAAATACAGAGCCTTGTATTGGTGGAAATTAAATTTTCCTTTTTTTTCTCTCTCTTTTCAAGTGCTTTTTTTTCCATTCACACTTTTCTCTTTTCTGCAAGGTGTAGAAGATAAATTAGTTTAATCTAATTTATCTTCTACACCTTGCAGAAAAGAGAAAAGTGTAGAAGATAAATTAGTTTAACCTAATGGTATTTCTGACATTTTTATAAATTTTAGATTTTCATAGATGAGTATTCAAATTATTTTTTTTCCATTTATGATGTGATTCTATTATATTCATCTGTTTTTTAATGTAAATATCTGTTTCTCATCCTCTTACAGGGTTGGCCAGCTTAGTACCATACCTGCCCCTGTACATGAGTCAACTAGGGCTGACTGCCACCCAAGTGGGTCTAATCCGTGGTCTTGAGCCTCTTATAGCCCTCATCTTCACCCACCTATGGGGCAGCATTGCTGATAGCTTCAACACACACAGAGCTGTACTCCTTACAGCCATTGGTGGTGCCACAGTGTTCCTCTTTGGGACCTTTTTTGTTCCCTCCTCTATGAGAATGGATGCTTACAATGCAACGCAATTACCCATCGATCAGGCTGTGCCAGATTTTAGGACTACAGACTTACTGCATCCGATGGATGTGACAGAATTTCCACCCTACCTAAATGCCATTTCACCGCCAGTGCAATTAGAGGATGACGGTGATGCAAAGTTTGGTATCTGTTACAGTGTTTGCAGAGCACTCAATAGTAGTTTATCGTGTGAGGAGGATAGGATTGCAAGTGAAGACAACTCTACGTCAGCAGCAATCACAGGAGAGGAATCTTGTATACAGACTCTCTGTTTCCTTCAGCAAGATGGAGCAAATGTCAATAGAACTAGCGGGTGTAATAAGAGTATAGGTGATACTTATGACTGTGTCCCTCCAAAAGATGTTTCTCTGTGTTATGAATGTGAACCAGTTGTATATAGAAAACAGTCGGGTGATGAGTGGTTATCAGAAGGAGACGTGTTGTGTTCAAGCAATAACAGAACACCCTTGATAGATCCATTATCTGTGAATATCTCCTTTGTATTGCCCCTGAACCTCACTGAATCAACACAACATTCATTTTCATGCCACTGTCATGAGACTGAGCCATTTGCAAGCCAAACCGCTCATAATAACTCAGCGTTCCTGTCCACATTTTTCCTCTTGCTCATCCTGATTTTGTTTAGCAGGACTTTCATGTGCACCACCTCTCCCATCCTCCACTCCACAACAATGGAACTCCTGCAACAGAAACATGATGACTTTGGCAAGCAGCGCATCTGGGGTGCCTTTGGTTGGGGGGCGTTCTCGCTCATCTCTGGAATACTCATAGACCACTTTGCCAGGAACACAACCAAGAACCTAGCACACTTTGATCCTGCATTCTATCTGTTCCTGGCTTTCATGCTCGCTGCCGTGGTCTTTGCAACTTTCATTGTCTTCCCTTTGCAGACATCGGTCAAAGCACGGTGCCAGAGAATCCCGCAATTGATACGCAAACCTGAAATCCTGGGTTTCTTGGTCACTGTCTGCATCCTGGGCATGGGTTTTGGAGTCATCGGGACATTCCTCTTCCTTTACCTTCAAGAACTTCATGCATCCCATACCCTAATGGGTTTGACTCTAACCATCACCTGCATTGCAGAAATACCATTCCTTTTTGTATCAAACCGTGTTATACGCTTTACCGGACATATAGGAGCATTGTGCTTCTCGCTGTTCTGCTACACCGTTCGTTTCTTAGGATACTCGCTCATCAGTAACCCATGGGCTGTGATACCCTTTGAGCTTCTTCATGGAATTACGTATGGATTGTCTTGGGCAGCTTGTACGTCCTACGCCAATCAGAATGCTCCACCAGGTCTGGCCTTGACGTTACAAGCAGTCTTCACCAGTGTTCACATGGGATTTGGTAAGTATAATATTTTTTATCATCTTTGCATTAATAAGCCAGTTTAAAATTTGCACATGTGCAGATCAAGGTCATTTGTACTCACTGCAATTGACCTTTATATGCTTTCATAGTGTGTGCACCTTGATGCACGCACCAGTATGATTTTACTTGTTAAACAAGTAGCGCGTCCACAAAAACAGATGCGCTTGCGCACACAAATTGGGTCATTTCAGGGTCATTTGTACCATGTACTAATTACGAACTGGCTTATTGCATTAAATTTATGTCTGTTATTCCTTCTCATGATTTACATGTTGAATAGAGTACAGCAATTGATTAAAAATAGGAGGCAGAAAACTTTAGATTCTGAACTTGTATGAATGTTTTTAAAATTCTATACATATATGAGTTCCTATATAAACAAAATATTTTGCTATAGCTTTCTTTGCGTAACTAAAGAAATTGAGAACCAGAAATTTACTGACATTCATAGTAATGAAAATGGGGGGGGGGGGTAAAAATGAGAAGAAAGGGAGATATTGGAAGAACAGCACAAAGCCTTTAAATTCCTCTTTAAACACCATTGTATACAATACTGCATTGTAAATGTCATTGACCTGACATATCAACTGTCCAAAGTCCAATATGCATATACATGTAATATTCACAACTAAGTATATGGGACAAGCATATTTCAATTTGCAAAAAGTTTGATAATCATGCACTTATCCAATCGTCTAAATTGCAGTCATGTCACAATTAATATGGACTACAAAGGCAACTGTATCTATCTATTTCATCATTAGAGCATATTGATAGTAAGCTGTATCAGCTTTGCACTTAGTGTTATGGTGATTAGTATATTCATCTATTTGTAGACTACATGTATTTGGTCACCAAGTAGGATGACTCATATTCTCATAGTTCTGCATGCACAATCTAATACAGATGTTGACATAGTATGCTAATTGCTACTAATATAGAGTCACATATTATTGTAATAGTCGTGATAGTAATAATTGTGATAATGAAGATAATAACAGTAATATCTATTTTAAAAATAAATAACAATAACGCTCTTGTAGCATCATGGGACAACAATGTACAATAGTCATGTACAATCTAGTGCAGATTTGGACTTACTATATTGATTGCTGCTGATATTGAGTCACATATTCTCATGTTAATAATGGTGGTGCTATCATAATATTAATATTATCAATGATAATTAAAATATATATATATAAATGATATAACATTAATAAAGTACTTGTAACATGGTTACAAAACAGTCTACAACATTCCTTTACAATCTAACAAAGATTTGAAAACATCTTGATTTTTGTCAATATTGAGTTATTATCATCATCTATTATGATAATCATAATATATGTACATATGCTTGATAACATTTGTGTAGCACCAGCCACAAAGCAATGTACAACATTCTTGTACTCAGTGGCGGATCCAGGATTTTGTGAGGAGGGGGCGCGATATTCACAACATTTTCTGACAAGCAAGAAAAAAGAAGGTCATCAGCATTTTGGGGTGTCTTCTCCCCTCCCCCTGGATCCACACCCTTCTTGTACTATCTAATGCAGATGTAGACACATTATATTAATTGCTTCCATTTGAGAGCTATATAGGCCTAGCCTTATCATGATTACAGTAGTACTAATATAATAAGAACAATTTTGAGTAGAGAGAGGACATTTATAAATTGCTTTGATCAATAGCTAAAAAACACTTTATAAAATTAATGTACATTCTGCAGATGTAAGAATACTATTCTACAGGGTTGGATGTTTCTTAAGTGGTTGATTAGAGCACTTATCTCTTGCATTGCTGAGAAGTAAACTGGATTATCTGAGTGCATTGTGAATACACATTACAAAATATAGGGTTTGATGATTCATTTAGAAAGACAAAAATTAAGTATATTGGGTATGGTTAACTAAGCAAAAAGATCTTTGTACACGTAAAAAAAACTTTGTGGTTTGGATTCTTCTCTCGTTCATAAATATTCTATTTTCTGCAAGAATCAAATTAAACATGCATATGATATCACTCTGTACACACTCTATGTTTGCTTTGACACATGCAACTAGAACATGTAAATGTTTCCAAGAAATCAAATCTAGGGCACTTTCACTGACTGCCTTTAGAAATCAAACCAGATTATGAAACTGTCCATTGTGATATTCACACATGTTGTATTTGCTGCATTGAGCTATTCTAGCTCAGGATTGGTTGATTACTTAGATATGTTTGCGATCATGTTCTGAGTAGCACTATTGAGACGTTGATGATACGTGAACATATCCCTTGGGAAGGACGTTGAGTTATCTTACGAAGAGGATAATATATCATTTGGAATGTTTCCATGAAACATTAATGAGACTGAAAGCACTGTTCAAATGGCTTGAAGCTTAGGTAATCATTTGCATCTCTCGTATGCCTCAATTTACCAGTCAGAGAGGCCTCAGGGTTTGTAAGTCCGAGGGGAGTAAAAAGTCAGTGTAAGTCTCTCTCAAACCTGATTTATTGTAGAAATATATATATATCTTTGGAGCCAGAAGGGCGTTAACTCATATACATTAACACAGAGATAACACCCTTCTGGCTCTCAACAGACAATATATGATGTATGAAGATAAATTTCTGTACATTATCATGATTATACCATGGTGTTATGTGTGGGGTTTTTTTTTTTTTTTTTACAGAAGTGTATTGATCAAATGTATGTATTTACATCTGGGGACTGACTTTCAATGTTATCATCCAAAAGACTCGATCGATCAGTTTAGAATGGGAGTCCATATCAGAGTCAGTTTATAGGCAAAGAGAAAGAGCTGACCCTACCGCTAGACCTACTTGCATCTCATAAGTGAGATTTTTAAATGTCGTTCCTTCAACAATACACCTACTTCTACTTCTCCTTCTACTTCTACGTTGATTTTTGGTGGACCGACTGGTACCTCACCAAGTATTTGTAACGTCATATCCGGTGTGTGAAGGTGAACATCACCTTATTATCTTCTTTTAGTTTACCCTTAATTTCAGAATGAAAGTTTTCATTTACCTGATTATTTACCCTTGTGTGTTTCAAGATCCATAATAATTAACTTAGAATTGCATAATAAGTAATACATAATGTTTCACTTTATTCTCCTTTTTTCTCCTTTAAAAAAAAAATCATACGGCTTGCAGGAAAGGGACTTGGAACGCTGATAGGAGGGTTGGTATATGATCGATTTGGAAGTCGCAACCTATTCCGTGCCTCAGCCTTTGTGGTAGGTCTATCTGGACTACTCTATCTTGGACTCTATCATGTCTTCACTAAGAGATACCCACCTGTCCTCTACACCAGGTTCAGAACAGACGAGAGGAGTGGTAGAAGGGACAGTCAAAGAGGTTCGTTTTTATACTAGCTATTCAAACAAATATTAAAAGCAAAAAATGTATACTTTTGGTTTTTTTCTCATAGTTAGAGAGCTGCTTTACAGGTTGTGTAAAAATATCTTCAGTTACAGTTGCTTTGAAGTCAAACTCTAACACTAACAGAGCTCAACACTTCATTCCCGGATCCCAGTGGCGGATTTAGGGGGGGGGGGCAAACAATGCATTGTGCCCCCCCCCCTTTTACGACCAGAAAACCTTTTTTTTTTTTTTTTTTTTTTTTTTTGCTTGTCAGAAAATCATGGAGGGGAACTGGACCCCATAACTCCCCCCCCCCCCCCCCCCACTGAGTGACTTTTGGAGGGCTGGCGAAAAAAATTTTTTTTTGGTCGCCACCCCCCCACTGAGCGACTTTTGGAGGGCTAGCGAGACCAAAAATATATGGGTCTCCCTCCAAGCAGTTTCCCAAAGTTGACAATCCTGCATTTGTGTGCCCCCCCCCCCTTATACGAAATCCTGGATCCGCCCCTGCCGGATGCAATATACCTTATCCTATCCCTGGATCTAGCCTAAAACCTAATCGCACCCCAAGTCTGAACCCTAGTACCAAAATAAGACCAGGAGCAATTGTCACTGGAGGAAAAGTTGCCAGAACAAATGTCAAGTCACCTCGTTATAAACATGAATATGGGGATAAATTTTCTGTGAGAAGTGCTTGAGAGTTGAGCATGAATAGATCACCATAATTCTGAAATGCAGGAGATATATGGGGAAAACTAGATATGTTGTAATCTATCTATTATTCATTATTAACACTTTCACAAGCAGCAAATCAATTAATTGCTAGTTTATATGACACTTTAATACATTTGTTCATTAAATTTCTTAATCAATTATAGAGAGCAGCTCAGAAGGGAGAATAAACCAAGCTATCGAGATGGAAACAGCAGAGCTAGAGCAGCTAGACGACCGTCCTCCTAAACTAGATGCCAGCTCAATGCGCCTAGCCCTCCGTGACATCAACCGTCCAGCATCCCCCATGGAACCTGACACGCCCGGTACCAGTCGAGAGTGTGGGGGATACCAGCACATCATGGAGATGCACCCCCATTCTTGCGCATACCAGCCACACCCACCGCCCCGTCTACCAGCACCATCGCGCCCCTCCAGGGACATGATGGTGCGCATGCCTTGTGGTTACTACCATCATAAGAGGAGAATGGACTCACTGGAGGATGATGATCGTACGGATGGGTCGCCGGGGACAACCAGCCTAGCTGCTTTGATACATAGTGAGCAGGGGAGGCAAGGATTGTATGGGATTGAGATGGAGAGGATGGTGTTACATAATATTGGTGTTAATATGATGTCATATCTGGATGATGTAGACTTGGATCAAGCAATGGATGCGGTATGATGATTAAACTCTTCAATGGAGAACATCGTTTAAAGTGTTGACCAGGTCACAGGTCAAAATATCTATTTTGCATTTCCTTCACTATAACTTGTCACTGCGCAGTGACTGCATGCAAATTTCAGACATACACTTCTTATAATTCATTGTAAATAAGAATTAAACATGAATCAATCAAAATATGAGTTATGTGATTATTATAATCATACTCTCTCAATATTTACACATGTACTCCACTTTATACTGAGAATGTTACTTTCAAGCCATGTAAAGGCCTTAATATTATTATCAAACTTTAATTCACGATCAATTAAAACTCATTTGTCAATAAATCTAGTAAATATCGGAATCAGCTTATTTCATTCAAATTGATGAAACTTGAATGTAAGAGGAGAGAAAAGGCAAATAATTAACTTGGTGGCAACTGGTCTGATATTGTAAGGAATTGGATCTAGTATCATAGAGGTGACACTAGAAAGTTTTAATATTAATATTAAAGGTGCTCTAATGAATATGTGTACAGAATTAGTTCTGGTAAAGTACTTTCAATTTGATATCTGTGACAACTGCACAATTTTGTAATTCATTTTTATTCAATTTCATTCAGATCGTATAGAATATATGGAAGTATTGTAATACTGTGTTTGTGCTTTAAATTCAGATTTAAATTCACATAAATATTTGCCTAAATTCCCTTTTTCATCTTTGAACACCAAAAAAAGGCTGAAGAGAGAATACATGTTCATAACTTCAAAAACTGGTTCTACAAAGGTGCAATTTCCTAATGGAATGAATATCTAATGTCTCATACTTTACATAATTTTGGATGTTTAAACTGAATTAGACAGCATTTGCAAGTTTTTACCAGGTTTAAAAACAAAACGGTCATCTATGGAATTGCAAGATTTAAAGAGAAGGTTGAGTTCTGGGAAAGGTGAAAAATGATTTGTGAGCTTTTTCATTCTTTTTATGTTAGTTTGGAAGAACATCACAATAGAAATGTCCCTTGAAAAGGATTGCTCTTCAAATGCCCTCATATTTGAAATATGGCGAAATATAGTTGGAAGTGTTTGGACTGAACACTCATGCTTCATTTGTGTACAGTTCCATATACCCATTTCTATGTGCAGTGTATGTGCATTTCAGAAAGATTGAGACAATTTCTCATCATTTTGATGATTCCAAAACCTCACATTATACACCAGTTCTTATGCAGATATGATTAACATTTTCCTATTGCTTTGAGACAGTTTCTTTCACAATGCAATCACATGACCAGAATTCAACTTTATCTTTAAGTAACAAATACCAAGGTCTAGAGAATACAATTATATTATTCTCTTCAAACGGTTATAGTAAGTGAAATTCATTTGAAGGTGTGACATTGGACTGAATACTTAAGCTAGCCATTGGTTTCACTCTGCTAGAATCTGTGAAGATGAAACCAAATGAGTAGAGCATTCAGCCTGTTGACTGTGTACTCTGCATGCAGGCGAGACAAAAAATAAAAAAGTACACACTGTACTACAACATGACATAAAAAAGAACGGCAGTCATGGAATATTAATTTTTATCTCTAATGTTAGTGTATTATTGTAGAATTTGTACATTATTTGCTTTTACAAGATATTTTTTCACATCTGTTGAAGGTGAGCTGATTTCAGGATATATTTGATCAGTACTGACTTTGTTTATTTAGTTAGATTTTATATGTTATACCAAGTGACCTAGATTGGTAGAGTGATGTTATTTTGTCACTAAATATTAGATTGTATGCTTCTAGGTGGGCACTCTATCTGGCTGATGATCTATAGAATGAAGAAAAAAAACATAGTGTCCCCTTGAGTATAGAAAGTAATATGATAGGCTAGATTAAACAAGCTAATCTTTTTTCTTTGGGGCATGGTGGAGGAGGACTTTGTTTTCTCTTGCAGTGGCAAGGCAAGTCATACACTGTTGCTTTTACCTTTTCAGAATTTCCAATCCAAATCATTATGCAATAAAATACCATGTTTCAACACAAGTTTACAGAAACCATAACCTGATTGATAAATTTGTAGAACTTTTCATTGTAAGAAACTGGTCTGTTTTTAAACAAGTTCATTAAAGCATTGTGAGTTATTAATAATGCAAAGCAAATGCTGTGTGGAGAACTCTGAAGGCTGTTCAAGATTGTGGGGCAGGGCATCTAATATGTAGAGCTACAATTTTGGATGTACCGGTAAGGAAAATGGGTTTTTAATTAGGATCTTCGATGAAATGGATGAACTATACTAGTTATCAACAAGTTGAAATAAACATAATTATGTACCAAAATGTTGTTCTTGCCTTAATAATGCATGCAATAGATTCCAAACTTTTGTTATCTTAAAATTTCTGTGGAAATCAGCTACATTCTCAAATACTTTGTTGAGGACAGGTTGCAGTATATTTATTTCATAAGACATGCCAAATTGAGTCAGTAGTTAAGCATAAAAATTCATGTAATTGGACTTTGCCTTTATTTCCCTGATTTTAATTAAAGGTCAAGAAATTAATGATATTTAGGACAAAAATTAATATTGAACAAGTTTCTGTCATGCCCACTTTTGCTATATTGCATTCTAAAATGCTTGCCATTCAATTTTTCAAGCTGTAATTCTAAAATAATATACTTGTATGTAGAGATTTTGCATCGCTGTATCATTATTTTGTGCAGAAGAAATTGTATTATTCTTTTATTTAAATGTACAAGATAAAAGATTATACATTAAGAATTTGTTATGCACAATATTTGATTAAAAAGTGATATACTTTCAATCTGATGGATTGTTCTTAAGATGTATTTGATAGGTTTTGTTTGTATATGTTTGTTCTTATAAATTGTTGTAAAAACAATAAATTGCAATATGAATGCATCACTTTTAAATTACTTCTTACTTTATTTTATTTTTTTATTTTTGTGGCTATTTGAAATGAGAACCCAACATTTCCATTTTTAATCTTCACAATTTTTTTCACTCATAAGCATACACGCCCTCTTTTGTTCATTGTCTTGTAGCAATCATACATCAATTTCAGCAATATCAAATACAAAAAGGAGACGATGCCTCTCTCTCTCTTTCTCTCTCTCCATCCTCAGATACTAGTACTGTCTCTCAGACTTCTTTGCTTAATCGACAAGACGGAGTAGGAATGAAACTTGTAAGGATGGGGACTGGAAAAAAAGACAAAATGGATTGTCAGGATATACATGATATAATTTATGCAGTCCAATAAATAAGTATAATAATAATAATAATAATAATAATAATAATAATAATACTTGGATTTATATAGCGCCTTTTCCATAGGATATAAGGCGCTTGTCAATTAGTCTCTTTAACAGAGTTGTACAAGTAAGTTTTCAGGTGTTTTTTGAAGATGTCTAGTAAAGCACTGTTTCTTAGAAATGATGGGAGATTGTTCCAGAGACGTGGGGCTAGGGACTGAGCTTGTTTATGGGATTTGGGAATGACAAAAGAATAATTTGGAACTGTCTGTGAGATGAAAGAGAGAGGGAGGGGGAGGGCAGTGTCACAGTAATAAGGGAGAAAGGTAAAATAGTGAGAGTGAGTGATGGAGAGAGAAAGAAAGGAAGACGTCAAGTTCAAAAGTGGGTCAGCTAGACTATCAAAGAACTATAGGCATATGTCAAGGACCATTTTGAATGGGGAAGGGTGTCAGACCAACATTCGTCGACAATATAATATGGCCGAAAAATCTAACATGCAAAAAAGTGAGGTAATTTTTTGTGCGATTTGCCGACAATCCCTAATGAGGCGGGAGAAGTCATACCCTGTTTCCACTGTCTGTTCCTTCCCGAGCTTGCATCTCGCACTTCTTACAGCAAGGAACCGCAGAAGTACTTCACTTCCTTGATTAAAACCTGTACCGATTTCACACGTAATCCATGATGCTTTCTTGCCAAGGGATCTTGGAAGCTACCTATCTCGTAACCTCTATGTCTTGCCAAATCTTTCTCCGGCATTTCCTCACAAAACGTATAGAGCAGTTGTGACTGAGTAAAATGTTTCACTCGGTATTTTCATAGCTGGGAGAGCAATTACGGAAAGAAGTTTAAGTTCGACCACAGGGAAATCAGATCACAAAGAGAGGACACAAATATTGTTAATTAACGTCAACAAAAAAATGAGTTTATTATATCAACTTCGACAAGTCGTTGCTTGACAAACAAAGTATGAATGATGCCTAGAACAGTATATGACCAAAATTACAAGATACAGCATGGAATTATTTAAACTTAATTAAAGATCGGAACAAAAATCAACTCAAAGTTAACAACTTAAGATAAACCAACACAGCACTGTAAGGGAAGATGGGATGAACTCATGAGGGGGTATCTGTGCATTTAAGAGAAAGAAATACATGCATCACAAAATAAAAGTTATACGTACAAAAGCAAGAGGCGTTACTCCATTAACAGCTAAATTACTAAGTGTATCAGGCCCTTCAATTATTATAGCCTTTTGATTATCATCGTTATGATTATTATAACTGAACATTTTCTTAATCCATCAGAATTTGACGTAGAATCTCACGATAGCAATGATAGAATACAAATGCGAATAATAGTTTATCAGTTTACTGCATGTCAGAAGTACCAAGAACACTACACAAAATAAAAATATAAAAGATAACAAGATTTAAGAACTATATACAAAAGAGTGACATTCACCTCTGAAGACCAATGTAACAGACAGGATAATCGGGGACTTCACCAGGCTACACAGGAACCATCACTCATACCTAGAGATATACAACATTAAAAATAAAAACTTTCTAATCCTACAACTACCTTTATATACAATCAGATTAAATGTCAAGTGCGAACGCATCCCAATACTCTTCTGAGGATAAAATAACTGCTGCTACATTGTATTACACTGTATAAACTCGATTAGCACAGGAGGCATTAACAATGTGAATAGACCCCAAGTCCAGCTAAAACAATAAGCTGCCATCCCCTGTCCCCAGTAAAGTCAACAACATGTAGGCTGACCATTCCACACATACTCTAGTCTACGTATTCAGACACTGACAACCCTACTTGCCCACATGGTTTAACACATATAAAGTATATATACTAAGCTCTGTATATAGCAACAAATAATGAACATGGCAATAAAAGAAATACTGGAAGTATCAAAACTCATATATGACACATACATTCATTCCTTAGAACATGTAATAAAGGCAAACAAAAGTATACTAGAATATCTACTCGGACAAAGTCGCGCTCTCATTATGAATAGATTGCCTAAGAATCATCCCTTGCCTCATCTGATAGTACAAATAAGTTAACCCCACTGAGGTAAAACCTGTAATTATTCTTCTGACTGTAATATCTATGACATAATAACCAAATCATTCTCCTAATACTCTCATGCAAGATATTGTCAACATATTCCAGTAGCACCTACATGTATAGGCTATGGTACTGTATTAATTGCATGTATTAAGAGACAGCCTTGGCAGACATGATAATAACAAAACTTATAGGAAAATAGAAACATAATAATAGCAAAACTTAGGAATGTACAATCAATAACTTATACATACTTTTCACAGGAATACAGCTATACTGGTCCAGTTGCCTCAACAAAGAAATTGTCTTGCTTGCACCAACATTATATACAGTGTTCTCCTGATGGGAGCAAGTGGTGAAGTGGTCTCATGCACCCTTCCCCCTAATGCTGGGAACCTGGTCCTTATCTATACCTTAGGGATTAGGCTTATTTGGTCAGGCCACTTTCCTATAAACAACACATTCCTGGAAGTGCACTGATCTGACTGGGTAAATTGCTTACATGTATAATATAACAAATGGTCACTTGATTTCTAGTCTGGACAAAATTTA
This sequence comes from Heliocidaris tuberculata, assembly GCA_025618425.1. Lineage (NCBI taxonomy): Eukaryota > Metazoa > Echinodermata > Echinoidea > Camarodonta > Echinometridae > Heliocidaris > Heliocidaris tuberculata. The sequence goes on along the minus strand of CM046846.1, from coordinate 2,507,572 downwards.
GCAAATCAGATAAAATGATATTGTCACTGCAGTGAAAATACTACTGTATGCAAAGGTAATAAAGAAAATGACAAAGAAAGAGCTGTAGAATCCACAAGGAGCATGAATAATAATCAAAGATATTATAATACTGTAACATCAACATTAAATATTAAAATACGACCTCAATGCTACATATCCCCTGACACAGTCACACTACATTAGGTTCGACAGCGAATGAATACTGAATGGAAAGTAAGGCAAGGTTGAGCAGGATTCAGCCGAGGTTCATAATTATTGTTTCTACATGACCTCATTGAATACTAGTAATGTGTTGATAAACTTGATAAAGGCGTAGGCCTATATGTCTACACAGAAACATGTTTCTCATGTTTCTTGACTTACAGATAGTTCAATATGTTTCAAAGGTCAAAATATCAATGATAACAAACGTATACATTTAAAAGAAAACTGGGTATTAACACAACAAAAGATGGGAAGCTGTCGAAAGTATCGACATATCCGTATTTTCTAACATGAACATCTAAGCGTACACTGAAAAAAAAAATCTTATATAAAAATGTTAACACAAAAGTGTTAACCTATACCAGAGTTGACCGGTAGCTAACACAAATCTGGTAATTTTTTTACCATATATAATAGTGCACGTTGCCTCGTTAATTCAAGCGTATCTTCTCTAATCAAATTACCAAAATTTAAATTTAATTAATTACACGGACAATTTTAACCAGGCGTTTTTTGTGTGTAGCCAGGGGGCACAAGCCCGCCCCCCTCCACTGTTCATTAGCAAAAATGTCATGTAAATATGTGACTCTATGATTTTACGTGTCACCGCCCGTCTGTGCCCCTTTCCTGTTTAACAAATCTGGCAACGTAAGTGAACATCAATGTTACTAACAACTAACAATTTAGAAATATCGAACAGGTTTCATGCTTTTTTCCAGCACCACTCGTTTTCTAAATCATTAACAACATCAAGCTCTGTTGTTTTTTACACGAAAATAAATTAAAATGTTATTTCCTGATTAGTCATATGTGGTGTCAGTACATCCTCATTAATTTATTGAACAATATTAAGTATATTTTTTGTATATTCCTTCGGGATCTCCTTTATTAATATCGAGTAGAGAAACCTAATAAAATCTTATTTCACAATGAACAAGGTTCAATTCAATTCAATTCAATTCAGTTTTATTCAATTCCAATAAAATACAAAATAAAAAATACAATCATGACAGAATAACAATATAAATCCATCAAGAGTACAGAATAAGGTAGAATAATAAAACAATAAAACAATACAACAGATAACAATACAAGATAGAGTATTATTGGAATTGGGTGGCCATAAAAAACCATGAGGATTTGTCGAGACGACCACCCTTAATAAAGGTAAAATATGTTGCATTGAACATTCAATATAATATGGAAAATTTAAAAGATAGTAGCGTACTATAATGGAATAAGTAATTAAGAATATATGACACCTTTTATTCAAAAATACATATTACCGCACAAACCCAACACAGGACAATACAAGGCAGTAGGTTGCATCGGTATACATGCTAATCTGGCACACTTCCGTCTCTTTTTACCCATTAAATATTTTCTGAAGTAGTTAATAGCTTTCTGTCATACTAAAATAAACTTATGAACTTAGAAGTCAAGACCAAACCTTTCCCCATTATAGGTAACGCGTCCTCCATCACATTTTAATCGAGTCGCACTATCATGACTATGTTAATTGTAAACAAAGGATCTGCGGTTATACATTTCCTTTGATAATGATGTAAGTTTATATTCAGGTTTTATTTAATTACAACTCTCTATCTCAGTTGCTTCTCTCTCTCTCTCTCTCTCTCTCTCTCTCTCTCTCTCTCTCTCTCTCTCTCTCTCTCTCTCTCTCAGCACCCATTTGTCTTCCTTCTGCCTGTTCTCTTTCAAATTTCTCACCCTTTTTCCATCTCTCTTCCTTCCAACCTATAGACCATAGCAGCCTTCTATATGTTCTATGCCTCTCTGAAATCTATAATGCAAGAACTGTAACCTTGACCTATAAGTCCTAGCAAGAGTCAAATACATGTCAACACTTCGCTTGGTGTTGTTATCCAGTTGCTAGGGTAAAATCTGGTGTTATTGGATGAATAGTCATAAGGTCTGAACTGACCAAACACTGACCATTTATGACTGAAAAATGTGAAGTGTCGATGGTATAAAGTCTTAAACAGTTTTCACGTGTAGGACGAAGATCCTGAAAGTTTTTAATCCATTATTCTGAAAAGGTTGGCTGGTTTATTTTGACCTGACTGCTATAAGAAAGTATGTGTAACTATAGATAAGCAACCAGAGGACCGTCGCGACTGCTTTAAGTCTTTTCCGAGGGACCTGCATGGTAGTGAGGATTAATGGCACTAGCGCATCCACTTGGTTTCGAACCCCGGTCCTCCCAGTTACGAGACCACTGCTTTGACCACTGAGCCATCATTTATATCTCCATTCTTATTTAATCACAGTTCTCTTCATGAGACAATTGATTGTATTTATAAGCATTAACAGATGTTCCAAAGAATCAGTGGTAAGCTAATAAAAAAAAATTAACAAATGCCAGCCCACTTTTTGACAGATTTGTGGCTATATACTTTCATGGAAAATTTCAGTGAATTTCACCAATGGATTTTGAGCTAATCTATTCACAATCTGCTCTTTCCAAACGACGGTTGCTCAACTTGGCACTAAACATGAACCATTGTACAGTGTTTGTTGACTGTACGTTCAACATTTAATCAGAAAATAGGCTTGTACCTTCATTGTTGCAAAATTTAATGATGTAAATACACTGAAATTTTCTGTTGAATAGATTTGTCTATCTGAATTTACATTGAAGTATCTTAAACTTCACTGGGGTTGAACATTATATAGGTCACTTCGGAAAGCCTTTGATACCCATAAAATGGCATATGCAGTGGGGGTAACGAAGGCCCCCTCATGGGACCGCAGGGGAGGAGGTGGTGGGGTGGGGTGGGGCCACTGATCTCTATATACGGAAAGAGATCCGTAGAGATCAGTGGGTGGGGCAGACTGCATGGCAAGTCGTTGAATGTGGACGAAATGGGAGAGGACGGAAGAGAGTCTATATAAGAGGAAGGATCACGCTCATTTTTAAAAATCTCAAAGACCCGCGGAATCTCGGTCTCTCTCTCTCTCCCTCCCTCCCTCCCACCCTCTCTCTCTCTCTCTCTCTCTCTCTCTCTCTCTCTCTCTCTCTCTATACCCTCCCCTATCCCTCTCTTATTTTTCGTGTCAATAGCTTTGTGCCTCCATGTGTATACACGCCACTGCCCCTATGGTTCAGTAGAGACTTCTAGACAGTGTTCTGAATCATGTCTCTATGGGTCGCGGGTCATTCTTTCATTTACATAATATGTATGACTCACCCAAAATTGAACATCGTTGGGCATGCAGAACTTTCATTTCATGAACATGTCACTCAACAATACCATATCAGATATAAGAACATTAATGCATTTTTTTTGCATTTATATACAAGTAATCGTTTTCAAGCTTGATAAGTTTAAATAATGCCAAAAAGCTTTTATCTTTAAATAGATTCTTCACGGTGTACCATTTAATTGAGATTTTATTTACAGTTATTTTCCTTATGAATAAGAATTACCAGTATAAGAAGTGTGTTTGTTGAAAGGACATATGTATAAATACATATTTTGACGGAACTGAAACGGACATATTTTCCAAATGAGAAGCGAAAGAACATTTCTTACATTTGAAAGCTGAAACGCCCTTTAATCACCTTGAAACAAACTTGCTTCCACCCTGTTTGGATCTTTCGCAAGTGTAACGCCTACTACTAAATCACAATTTACGTTTTGTCTCAAAGAGACAAAAATGCATTATTGTTGCAATACATACCTGCTTTAAAACACATGTGCATGCATTTATTCATGGCTGTTAATTCATTTTCAACGAACATGCAGTTAGTCGTAGTAAAAAGCAGACATTTTGGAACATGACTGATGTGCGTTTGGAGCCGTTAAATAAACTCTACCCTTTACTCATATCATCTAGGGATTCTTGCTTCTCATCCGTCTTCTCATCCGTCTTTCTTCCTTTCTCTTCCTCTCTCGTCTGTCTTCTCATCTCTTCCTCTGGCTCGTCTCTCTTCTCATCTTTTCCTCTCGATCTCGTCTCTCTTTTCATCTCTTCCCCTCTCATCTATCACTAACAGGAGCTTTAAAGAATATACTCGAGTTGGCCGAAAAGCAAGCTCCTCGCCTCATGCATAGTTACAAGACAATTTTGAAACTGTAGATTTCTTGATACAGGCAAATTTATATTATTTACAATTGGAATTATTAACCATATCAGACATCCGAGCAATGCAATTTTTATATTTTATTGCCCGGCTTTGACAAGCCAACAAAATTGCAGGCCGATAAATTGTTTATTGCCCGGTTTCGAAAGTCAATGGGATTTTGCGTGTTAAATAGCGGGCAATAAACTGTATTTTTTTGACAATATTTTCAAACTCGCTCTAGATGTCTAATTCTGTTAATAACAATGATATGGACTGGCTACTTTCGGGGGATACAACATTAATTGCCCTCACTAGAATCGTATTGCCCTCGTCTACGACTCGGGCAATACGATTCTAGTTCAGGCAATAAATGTTGTATCCCCCTCAAGGCCAGTCCATATTATATTATTGTCTTTCATTTCGCTTGTCATAAAGTGAACTTCTAGAAACGATAATATCTATGTTATATGTGTTCTTTACCAAGGCATTAATCTACATTTGTCTCCCTCAACCCAGGCGTAGTACGGTAATGCTTTCAGCGCATTAGGACGGCTTCTCAATAAAGCCATGCAGGGTTGTTCTACTTTGTGGGCACTTTGAACATGTTGAGCATTCCTCGGGATAGATAATCATGTGCGCATTATGAATGAATTTCTCTCTTTCATGAGTTTATAATAATAATCTTCCGTTATTACAAGATAACTGCAATGAATATATTTTAAGTAGACACCCAGATCCGTTGATCTCTTGAAGTGTTAGCTCATACCACCACCTTGCTCTATCTAACTTCCTCTTGAAGTCGTGATGGGGGTGTCATATTTCATGATTGATGACATCAACTTGAACGAGGTACCATTCTTCTACACAGATTGATCACCTCCAACTCATCTCCTGTCAGGTATGAGTGTTGCTCCTACTTTTTGTTTTATCAACTTTTTTTTTGACTCTTTTTATTTTTTTTCCCTCTCATATCTCCTGCATTTGCCAGCTTTCTAATGAGCGTTTCCATTAATTTACATTGTTCTTGTTCTATAGGGCCAGAATCTGTCTCGTGTTAGATGACTTGTTTTAATCCTACTTTTTCATTTCATTTCCCTTGTAATTGTCTGGCTCTCGTGGCAAAACAGACGGTCACAACTGTTCTCATAATCATCTCTTTGAATTAGTTTTTCATAAAAGCTTCCATCTCAGTCTCTGTGTCAGGTTTGTTCTTGTATACGTTATTTCAAACTGACTGATGTCTCTATATCTAAATAATTCTCCTTTAAGCCGTCATCCTTAAACTCACATTTTATTTAGCACTCTCCACTATTTTCTTCTTGATTTGCCACAAAAATTATGTCGCTGACGTATGAAAAAGTCAACTCACATGGACGTTCGGTTATAATCAAATTCATGTTTGGATATTAGACTACAGTGTTTAACCCGCAAATCTCTTTATATCTGTCAATTGGCGTATCACAAAACCGTTGGATTTGGCTCAAGTATGAAAGGTCGTCCATCAAAATTTTGATAACGCTGCCAAAAAGGGCGTTTAGTTGTTGGCGGGAAATTTTTGTGGGTTGAAGGGATGATCGTTTGGAGATTGAAACTTTCATTTGAATCGTCCTCTTTCAACTTGACTCTGTTTCATTGCGGTAGAGCTTTCATGGATGAAGCTAGCTGTTTTATCATCGTGAGCTGGGTTTGTAACTTAAAGTCCGTGATTTCTGGAAAAGCTGTGAATTGAGTTCCGATTTAATTTTCCTGCCTGTGATCTAATTTTGATAGTTTAAGGGAGAACATCATTTTAGATATCATTCTGGTAAGACGAATTTGTCTTTTTTTTAAGTTTTAAGAATATTTTTCTTTTAAAGATAGAGAAGCATAAGGAGAATATTTAATGAATTATTTTTTTTTTACTTGTTATTCATATCTCAGATTCTAATCCATTTTGCTGATGGGTGAGATTTAACTTTGATTATCCAATTGTTTTAAATTTTTAGACAAAAAGGTAATGAATACTTATGAATTGAATATTTTCTTGTGATAAACAGGATCAGGACACCAAGGAACGTTTGGAGAATTTTTCTTCAAAGGTTCAGGTTACCTTATTATAAAACCACTCGTTGCTTTTCGCAAACCAAACTGATTCTCATTAACTTAATAACTTTGCTCTTGAGGTATGATATCATCTGTTAAGTTCCATTACGTAATAATTGATCGCTAGGATCAAGACGGGGCGATTACTATGATCCATTAGTCAGTCAATTACTAATGTGGTTTGTTTTAATCACGTTTTTAACAGATCTGACCCGGGTGATGTCAGGTGCACCGTGTAAGGTCAAATCTGATATTAGGTATTTCAATTTAAATGAATTTTCCAACAAAAACAACAACAAAAACAAAACAAAACAAAACAAAACAAAACAAAACAAAACAAAACAAAACAGCAACAACAACTGTAGTGTGACCTGCAGTGAAAACCAAGAATTAACACCGAGTGAAATATTTCTTCAAAGAATGATAATAAATATATAATTATGACAATATTATACGTCCGTTTGAAGCCAAATCCACTTACAAATTCTTATACTAAACTAAACACATTCAAACTAGAAATGTAGTCAACAATACGGTAGACGTTTCTAATGGTGAGTCGACAGGTAGTTTAATTAGTGAGAGCAATGTCAAGGAAACAACAGACGACACGTCTAGTCTATGACACTTTAATCCCACGAAGGGGGCAAGCTATGAAGTCCAGGGGCGACCCACTGACGGGAGCAGGCTATCACGTCCAGGGGTTCTTACATTCTCCACGACTGCTCAAAAAGTAGAGAAATTTTTATTAAAAAGATTATTGGTCTGTGGTAAGGGTCCTGGGTTTCAAAGAGTGGTGGAGGGAAGGAGGGAGGGGGAGGAGAGAGGGAGGGAGGGAAGGAGAAAAGAGAGAGGGAGATAGAGGGAAAAATGCAGGGAAAAGGAGAGAGGGAGAGAGAGGGAGAGAGAGGGGGAGAGAGAGGGAGAGAGAGAAGGGGAGACAACAAAATGTGAAGGCCTATAAGAGTCTCATTATTGACCTATATTATGCGCGAAGTTTCACTTGAGGTTTAACAGGACAGCGGAGGGTATTTTCCTTGCATTAAATTTCAGTAGACAAATTTCCTTTCGTTTCCTGCTTAAGATCAAGTTTTGGTGAGAGTACATACACACCATACTAGGACTATAGACCGGGGCTTGGCTGAAATGTTTTGCACCCAGCACCAATGATGTGCACTCAGTCTCTCTGATGAGGGGTGGGTACTGGCCTATAGGAGCAGAAGACTTAAAGGTAGTTCGGTATCACTTCAACCATTTAGTGGAGATCGATGTCATTGAGATAAGCAGGTGTGTCGTCTTGTTCTTGGATGTTTCCTTCCATGTACCTAACTGTCCTGCCTTCCAGAGTTATATCATCTCTAACAGTTACCCCCTTCTCGGATTCATTGAAATCTTACATCTTCCTTTATCAGAGTCACATTATTGGCTAAGGGAAAAGGGTGAGTTGTTTGATATGGTGATATCTCGATCTTGGTTGGGGTATTTTTTGTTTTTGTTTCTTTCTTCACATAATTATTTTAAGGGCCTTATTTATTTTGTTTAGTATATCAAACTTTACTAATGGTAAATTGTTTTACCTATAACTACCTTCTAAGGATTTCTTGTATGGTAAGTTTGTGCTTTTAGGCTTTGCGGCCGTCGAATCTGATAATTTTCATTTTCTCGGCGAAAAACGTCTTCAAGTAAATTCATTTGTATATACCTTGATGCGTTATACTTCAGATAATCCGATAAGTTTTGATGAATTATTATCTTTTCGTTCGTCTGTATATAAAATGTTATGTTCACTTGAAAGTGTGTCAGTGAGAGAAAGAGTTGAAAGTAAACCAATATTCTTTGAATATGAAAATAGCAATATACTAGCATTATGTTGTTGTTTTTTGTTGTTGTTGTTGCAGTCTAATCATTTGATGAAATATATTTTTTAATGACTTTCAGACTCATGAGACATGTGATCAGGTAAGACTAAACGACATATTTGTCTACATCTGAAAATATTTCTGTAGGAACAGAAAAAAGCTAAAAGGACGTCAACACCCTCTTTTTCTTTGATCTAAAGCTGATTAATGCTAAATTAGTATAGCATTGGTGGTTGTGCTCAAGAATACCTCATACATGTCGTGATTAGAATTGATTCATAAACAATGTATTAATTACTTCTAATTACGTAGGTTATGACGTTTTATCCACTTTTTGAAGAAATAAAGAAATATCAATACCAAATGATTAACACCATTACTTTAGGTGACGAATAGTCACAAACGTCTTGTAATTTATCAGTGATCATTAACGTTATACGCAACAATTTTACCTGGTACGCTGAGAGGTTGGTTGATATCAGGATGGGGGAGAGAGGGCGGGGGGGGGCATGCAGGGAAGGAGATATGAAGACAGCTCTGAGAGAAAGTCATCGAGAGACAATGAGAGAGAAAGAGAGAGAGAACAAAAATAGGGAGAGTGAGAGAAAGAGAGAGAAATTGAGAGAGAGAGGGATAGAGAGAGAGAGAAAGAGAGAGAGAGAGAGAGAGAGAGAGAGAGGGGTGGGGACAGGAGTTGGCATTGGCGTAACCAGCAAAGAATAGACCATGCGTACTGCCCCCCTTCCCTGTTTGAAGGCTTAGAAACCTACATAACATAGGACTGCCTTCTATACTCCCCCCCCCCCCCCACGTCATCGTCCGTGGAGAGGATCGTTCCCTTGTTCATCATTTTTTGGGGGGATACGCCCCTGGATAGTAACTTATAAGAAAGTAGAGAGAATATAATAAGGGAGAAATGAAAATAAGAGAGAGAGTTGGATAAAAAGTGGTGGAGTAATAAAAAACCGTATTGGTGTTGTCACAAAACGAAAAACAGCACCAATCAACTACAGTGAAGGAATGAATTGGAAGATATACATTATACAGAAATATAAAAGTCACTCGAATTTTAGATCGATACCTAGACATGATTGCAGCCTTCTTTATTTTCCATCACTTCATGAACGACTACTAGGATATGTGAAAAAGATAATACTTCGGGTTTTAAAAAATATTTTAATTTAATTATTTCCAAGATAAGACTGCGTCGAGGTGTAACCTTGGCAACTGCTACCCCAGACGAAGATGGTAGTAACGTTTCATCTGCATCTGAGATGAGTATTGCTCTATGTTTATCAAAGAGAGCAAGGTCCATGATAATTAGTCTGGAATATGTACGGAGTTTAACGTGTTTAGCTTAAAAGCTTAAATTCCCTTGTATTGAAGTTTTTTTTTCACCAATCCATTCAACATCAAATCTGAAGCAAAAAAATTTGATCAAAAATTAATTCGAATACTATTATGTAGCGCAGGTGTGATACCTTGAAAAATGAGTATACTCTGGCCGAACCCCAGTATATGGCTTAGTATCAGGCTATTGTTCATCATGTTTGAAAAAATATTGTGAATGTACAGTAATCCCAAATTTGAATATTTTGTTTACTTGTTTACATAATCATGTTAAACATTATCCAAACATAAAAAACAGGTAAAGATAAGATGAGCCTGACAGTGTAGATAATGAACGTGTAGGCATGCACCCTATATGGTTAAAATGTTACGATAACAACTCCAGGCAGAAAGAAGGTAACATTCAGTAACCCTGTTAGCGTATATGTCCAATAGGGACCTTGTCTTGTCCTTCCTGACATATTGGTGCCTTGGAGAATCATGTGAACTTGAGAATCTAAGATGTATTCTTTTTAAAATATTTCTAGAAGATATGGCTTGGTATATATTTTGTCCCGATGCTGTCCGTATAAATGGAAAGGTCGCAGGTGTGATCATAATACCTTTCAAATTGAAAGAAGATAATGCTGTTGTTTCTATTTCTATAGTATATCCACATCCCATTTCCTCTTAATCCTTACAGCTAGTTTGACAACACGACATGGTGTGACATAAAAGAAACATAGTAAAAATTATCTATTATTTATTTGCTTAAAACTGCGTAAATTTTATTTCTACACAATGCACACAATGGAATATTTTCAACTACATGTTGACACGCTTTAATGTTCCATTATTTTGTTTATATCTGTCTTGGGTTCTAGAAATTACCCATGCTATTGATTGGTCTAATAATATGCGACTGATTGAAATTTATAAAAATCCAATACTTTTAGGTTGAGAAATGAAAACGTAGTATTAAATAAGATATTTTAGAAGTTCCTCGTATGATGAATAAAACTTAATATCTGATCATTTTAATGACGTATATAAGTTGCATTCGGAAAATATAATCCTTCTGTTCCTTTCAAAATAATATGCGATATTTTAATCGCAGTAAATTGAGCGAAATATCATCATGTAACTCTTTTTCTTCTTCTTTTACAGGTCAAAATGTTGTTTGTCTCCCTTAACATCTTAGTTTGCCATTATTTTTGCCGCAGTTTCCTTTCTTGTCAATCTATGTAGTTCCATTGTAATTTACAAAGTTATTTATTTCCTTTTATCCTGCTGTATCATATGCCTATAGTCGTGTAGACCTAATAAGCATTACGGTCAAAATTCTACGAACAACTTAAGTATATAGAGGAATATTGCTAATTTGCCGGTCATGGAAAAGTTTACACGTCATTTTGGTGCACCCTTGTAATTTCTTTTCCTCTTTAATATTGTTGTAGGTCAGACACAACTACGACGGTCGACCAGGGTTACTAAGGGATTACATAGTAATCCTTATAACCTGCCCAGATCGGCAGTGAAATGATTTCACTTTTCTTCACAATTTCCATGACGTTGGATATTTCACATTTTCACTATTTTATTCACTCATTGATATGAGAAACGATGTTTGTATGCAGTAAAGTATAGATTGAGATATCTCCATGATAGAAGAATTTGTCTTTAGTTAATCTGATATCAAAGAGTACAAATGTTAAAAAGAAAGAAAAAAAAAATTATTTAACTGTAATATGATACTTGTATACAATTTTTTTATACAATTGAATAAGGGAGGTGTAATTCTATTTGAATGCATATTGTCATTACGTAACATTTATGGAAGAATGTTATTTCGTCAGGATGGATTGTAGGGAATTGAATTTTTTTTATAAATTGTTTTATAGACCACCATACAATATCTTGGGCGTGGTCGAGTACATTTTTGATTAACCACTGTTACGTAAGGATATTGGTGTACTTACTCCAAGAACAAAATAGTTCCTCAGTTATTTATCTAAATTGTTTATAATGTTTATAATTATGTACAAAATGATATATGTCAGATGTATATTTGAAAGACTAGAATATTTCTATATAATTTCTTTGATATGTTATGAATGTGTGGCAGTGGAAGGATATGTAGATACAAGAAGGTAGTTCTGGAGTGGTCTTGTACGTGACGTGTAGTACGGATGTGCAGGCGATGTGATAGCGAGGGAAAATCAAAAGATAGAAGCTGGTTATACTCTCAAGTTGCATTCTTCTCATAGGGAGGTTCCATACGTTGTACATGTACTAGCAGAGGGGAGTTCTTGTTGGAGAAGTATGAGAGAAAGATGCTTCTGAAGGTGTATTATCTTTTGGCCAATTATCAGTAGGGGGTTTTCTGTTATTTCTTGGAAATCTTAATAAACTGAACTGATTCACCCCTACTCCTTGGTGTTGCTGATTCTTCATGACGTCCTGACAGAGTATACCCCCCCCCCTTTTTTCGAGCAGACTACGACAATATGAAAATCTATTCATTCACGTTACATTCAATGAAGGACTGATGACAATTTATTTGGAGGTTATTAGGTTAGGCTGGTGGTTAATCATTTCGGAAAATTAAAACCGTTGCGACTTGGAAAAATGCCATGCTCTAAGATTTGGAATTAGAGGCTAAAAGCTATGATCCTTGATTGTACTAGTGGATAGCTGGGGATATCGATATTTATTGCATATAGGCCTATTTTTGTTTTGATTCATTTATGGAATTTTTCGAGTGATGATTGCAAAGTATCATTAAAGGATTACGAATAACACTATACGAAAAAAAATACTATAGGATAAAAAGAAAGAATATATGTGAAACAAGTCATTACGGAAAATTCCTTCTAGAATCGTGGGTTGATGTAATTAGGTTAGCTACTGATGTTAGAATAACTTAAATGATAATTGCTTGATAGGTCAAAATATAAATATACCTTTAACTAAAAATTGTTTGATTTTTATAACTACAGTTTATATTCTAATTCAAAAAAATCTTTTTATTTTCTATGTATTTTCAGAGATAAATAGCAAGTCTTTGACTGAGAAGTATCAGTGAACCACCATCTTGTGAGGTTTATAGTGATTTAGAACAGACACATGAAGATGACTTCGGTAAAGATGCAGACCAAGGAGGGAAGATCAACACCCCCAGGACCAGCTAGTACCAGACAGCGACCCCCATCTTATGAATTCAACCCACCCCTAGCCGGTCGAGATCCTGAATGCGAAGATACATCTTCTACTGGTGTATCTATAAGGGTAAGTAAGAAATGGGTATTGGTTAAGGGAATAATGACATTATATTTTACAGAGAGAGAGAGAGAGAGAGAGAGGGGGGGGGGAGAAGGATAGAGGGAAGGAGAGAGATAAGGGGAGAGAGAAGGGGGGAGAGAGAGAGAGAGAGAGAGAGAGAGAGAGAGAGAGAGGAGAATGAGGGAGGGGCGCATAATACTCTCGACCCTAATACCCTCATTCACCTACCTTGTCGGCAAATTTTAATTTGGTCTGAACTCTCATTCAAAATGGTATGTCTCCAAATGGTACAGGGTGGGGGTGAAATGAGTACCCCGCTTGAAGAGGTTTTTAAAAGCGTCAGGACTTTGTCTATAATAAATGCCTGGCAGTGAAAAACAAAAGTGGAGATGAGGATGGGATGTGCCCATGATTGAAGGGCGAATTAATATACAGCAAGGCTGTATACAGCGATGCCATTCTGAATAAATAGAGACAGTTGTTTGAGTTGATTGAGACGTGAGGTAGACAGTCAATTTCTTTATACTGCTTTATAGATGTTGAAAGATGTTCATTAGCAGCAGTTAAGAAGAAGTTCAATTATATCTTGACCAATATAGCCAAACAGAATCATTGTAATTCTGCATCATGTCCCTTTCTGGAAATCTTCCATGGAAACAGGAAATATCATGATATTTGTCGGAGGAAAACCCAATAATGTTTGTCTGCCCAGTGCCCCCGTTTTAGAAAGATATAAAAATATAATGAACATTAAAAACATACAACGTCCAGAAGCATAATTCAGTTACAGACATCTATTTCTCTATTTGGGATGAAACGATCACTGAAATATGATATTTAACCATTTTTGTACTTCTGAAATTCAAGAAAATATTAAGTTAAAAATACCTCTGCAGTTGTTTGATGATGATCTCATGATATTTTAAAGATAAAACGAAATGAAGAAGAATTGATAAGCTCAAATTATATTAACGATAATGTACAATGCTGTTAAAAGTCGAAGGGGTAAAAACATACATTTTCCCTTAACTTTGTTATTTTTGTAACTTTGAGGGTACAACCCTTCTCCTCTGGAATTCCTGCATTAAAATGAAAATTATTTAATTTTGATTTTTGTAAGGATTCATATGCAATCAATAATAATCTTGTATTATTGTTGGTTCGCTACATTATGAATATCTCACGAATGAGAATGGTATCAAACTAACATTTGTCCGACTGGACAGATAACCCACCTGATGTTGTCCACTTCCAAAGCTAATGGAATGAAAGTGATTAACGACTTGATGCACCAATAAGAATACATTTTCACCAAACCCATGACCTCCACCCAAACCATGTGTTACCCTTAACCAATGCTTGAAAATGGCATGTGTGATTGACGTGAATCTTTTTCTTTAAAACTTCATCCTCTCACGTTCAAACGTTACTCAAGTTGGTTTCAGATGACACGGGAAAATCTTCATTATCAGTTGATTGACTCAAAATCCAAAATCCCAAATTGACAGAAGAATTGTTAAATTTCTTTGGCTTTATTGTAGAAGTTGAAAATCCAAGCCTGGATTGAGAGGTATTTCCCCTATGAGTTTGCTGCAAGCTTTTAATGTCCTCCAATATTTGGTACGGGATCATGATGTTCTAGTCATGTAAAGGGAAATGCTAAGAACATTGTCTCTGTGCGATGACAGATATTTGGGGCTTTATCGGATTTATTATAGTCATTTCATTATTACTTTCTCTTTACTAAAGGAGTATTTTCATAAGATATTATTGTCGAAATGTAATAATATTACCAAGCTTTGATCCCCCTTTTCATCCATTTTCTTTAATTTCTTTTACACAATAGTTCTCATTTGATGGTATCATATGTAATTTTTGTAACTAAAATGAATTTTGTAACTTCTGTATAATGTAATTCTTGATTGTTTTGAGTGTCCTTGTTTCCATTATAGGCAGATATAGGGCACTCTACAAATCTAAAACCAATTTCAATATTATCAGATCATTGTTATCTTTATAATATTCAATGATTTTGGCTTTGTTTTTATTATTTAGATGACAGGGATGTTTCATGTCATCTTTGGTATGGCAACCATCTTGGCGGGAATCATAGCTATCAGCATTGAATGTCGTCTGTCTTACTACGCTGTACCAGTATGGGCGGGAATTCTGGTAAGATGGTATCCCGTACTTCAACCTTTCTCAGGTGCACCTGTTCATCAAGACACACCCTACCCTCTCCAGACACAACTGTTAGTCCAAACACCCCTCCCTACCCTCCATCGCACAAACATCCTTCCCTTTGATAACCCCCTTTAAACAAAACCGAAATTAAAATGGTCGGATCAATTATTGATTGCTATAGCAAGTGATAAAATATTTTGTTTTATTTTTTAAATCTCATTTTCAGAGTCTAAAATCGATAAAAGAAAAAAAAAAGTCGAGAGTGCAGTTGCAAAGCAAAGAAGGAAACTGAAAGTAGGACATGTAGGAGAGACAGGGAGAGAGAGAGAGAGAGAGAGAGAGAGAGAGAGAGAGAGAGAGAGAGAGAGAGAGAGAGAGACTAAAACGAATGGAGAACTAGGGGGAGGTATAGTCAATCATGTAGGAAGTACATGACAGGAAGTGGATGTAAGGAGAGCGGGAAAGGGGGAGGGCGAAGGGGAGGGGAGGGGGGGGGGGGGGGAGTGCGAAGGGGAGGGGTGAGGGGTGGGATGAGTAGCGTATAAAACACCGACGATACAGCGGAGAGGAATTTAATTGAGATATTTTCGATTTTAAAGTAATACTCTGCATGTTTTAGACAAAGAGGATTTGAAATCATATTGGTCTTTGAATTTGTAACAGATATTAGATTTCATTAAGTCCCAAGGAACATTCTCACGTACATACATCCTCCTCCCCCCCCCCCCCCCGGACTTTGCAAAATCCGAACGGAAGATTGTACTTTAGTTACAAATGAAAGAAAATCTCTTTGAATTATTTCATAAACTAGTTCATGGACTAGTTCAGCATAATGTCATTCGAAAATAGTACTCTTTTCAAGAAAATTTACCCATTTCTTTTCAAAATTGGCAAATTTATGTTTAAACCGAACATGCAAGTAGCACATACTGCACAGTTTCTTAGCAGGTTCTTAAATATTTGTCACATTTGGCCGCTGTATGATTTAAAACGTATGAAGTTTCAGGAAACATAATACTCTCCCAACATTTCACGAGCCAACAAGATGTAATAGAATTATGGAAACATTTAGTGAAACATTCCACGAACAGAAAAAAATTTCAGGTAGTGACATGCCGTCCTATATTTTGTAAATACAATTCTTTTTATTGGAATGCAATTAAAATCATCCGCCAGTTATATTATTGTTAGTTCATACAAGGGATCAACTCCATTATGAAATATGTAGGATGCATGTCAACATACCTAAGAACATATATCTTTTACCTCCCTTTAAAAATGTCGGAGGGGCGTGTCCCCTGCGACCCCCTTCCCCTCCAGGATTTGCTTCAGTGCCCCATGAATAAGTATGTTCTACTGGTATTAATACACACACATGAATGTGCTCCTAGATGTCCCGAGTTGTATAGGCAGCCCCAGAGTTCACCAGGGTCATATCATTCAACCGGTGAGTCAACTGGTCGTGATTCTCATATAACTTCCTGAGGAGGAACGCTCCAGCTGACATCATCTTACTCGCTAAATGATGAAGCTCTCCCCCAAGGAATTCATCAGTCATGTCACATTGTTATATTTAAACCAATTCTTCTAGTCATTTTTCCTATTCCTGCATGTTCATTTAAAGTGGCATGTTCAGTTTATAGGAATCAACAATATTTATAGTGGCAAAGGAATTCTTTGCAGAAGAAATGCAAGACATCTCAACATTTGGACCACGACTCATCCGTAGTTCACAACTTTCCATCTCTTTTCCTTTACGAAATCCTACCTTTCTTTAAGAAATACTCCTTTTCTGCTTCATTCTTAAAAAAAAACGATATATACATAATAAGAAAAAATACTAATAAAACACCTCGCTGCCCAAATAATTATCGTCTCCGCTGTCTTAAACAGCTTGGAAGAATATTTGGTCGACTCTATAGTTATCCATTAATCGTACTTACATGAGGCCATTGTACATTTTCCAGCATGACTTTAAACGATGGAAATCACATGCATTAACCTATTATAGAAAGAAAACAGAATTTCACACAATACTGCAAACTAACGATTGTTTTTACAGTCTGGAAAATCTTTGATTTCTTTGGCACGATGTTCTGAATATGTTGGTCAGTATTTACACGTTGTCAACTGAAATTCAATCTGACTTTTAAATGCCACTGACTGTGTCACTCCTTAATATATATTGGCAGCTTTAGTGAGATAGAGAGATAAGAGAAATGAGAGAGAGAGAGAGAGAGAGAGAGAGAGAGAGAGAGAGAGAGAGGGGGGGGGAACAGAGCGAAAATGAGCTTGAGAGAGAGAGAGAGAGAGAAGAAGAAAAGGAGAGAGGAAGAGGGTAAAAGGGAGCATATGTTATGAAAGATATATTTAAATCATTTTGAATTACATGTATTAACTCTCAAACATAAACAAATCTTTTGTTTTAATAATTATGACTATGAACACAATTTTAGGATTCTGTAATAAGCAACACGGATGCATGCTTGAAGGATGGCGCTGTTGCTAAATCAAATCATGGAACACTAACGTCTTTTTTGCCTTTTAAAAAATGTGTTTTCTCATAAAATGTGACCTGTTTGAAAACCTAATCTCTTTGAACGTTTCATCGTATTATCATGATTACATTTAGATACTATAAACTATAAATTGCTGTTGTACATTTTTTATCAAAATATATTTTGATGCCTTTTCTCCTCGTGTTCTCTTCCACTAAAAGTATTCCTTTCTGTGTCATTTTATTTTCATTTTTAAACAGTGCTACGTTACAACTGGAATTGTTGGGATCAGAGCGTACTACAAGAAAATGACAAAGGGAATGGTAAGAATAATGACAAATTTCACGAATGAAGCCACCCCTCTGTTTCTCTGATATCCTTTTCAACACTGTATGACGGTGGAATGCTTCAACCACACTATTTCGACTAATACTCTCCTATGAATATTATGTATTACTACAATCTCTTGTAGTTCTGCTCATTGCAAAAATTATTTTTTAAAAATTAATCTTATTGAAGAGCCTGAAATAGAATACGTTTATCAGTTTCAGAAAAAATACATCCTTCCAGTATTACAGAACCATTATAGTCTAAATGGATGCGTGTTGTCAAAATTACTATCATGCCCAAATACACAGTATTCGGAAGTAACTCATTCCGAATATTCACCAAAAAGTTTGTCTCTTCTTCTCTAGACGATTTCGTACATGGTTATGTGTACCTGTTCATCTATCATGGCTGGAGTTGTCTTTGTCATGTATATTAACGTCGCTTTGGAAGAAAGCTACTCTTACCCATGTTTCTCGGACGATTTCTGTAGAACCCAGGTGAGATTTTTTCCTTGTTGAATACATACCTTTTATGCTTGTCATAAAGTTATGGTATACAGATTCCGTAATTAACGTTTCAATTTCCAATCGATATTATCCTCACAACTTGATATCTATATGTGTTTTTTAAAGTTTTCAAACTGAATGTCTTATATGCTTTATCATTCAATCATTGAAAACACTTGCAGTTGAAATTTGTTTCATCAGAAAGCAAATGGAGAAGGAAATTTAAGAATCAGTATAGGACTATATTTGTTTCGTTGCCTTAATCAATCTTTGTCAGAAAAGAGAAATTTCGGGTTAGAGAACTGAGAAGAATATTGATTCCTTAACTCGGCTATGGGTCGAGATGTGTAGTTCTAGTGTAAAATATCAATACTGATCTTATTTTTCATCAATGAAATATGTGAATATCCCAAATATAAGTTATTACTGATGATCTCCTTTCCATTTCTTTTTCAGCGTGTGCGAACCATAGTGGACATCATCGTAGCACTGCTTTCTTTCTGTGAGCTGGCCGTAGCAATCACTGGAGGGTCATTGACCTGTTGTCGAATCTGTGAATGCTGCAAACCAAAGTCTTCTGCTGTCAATATGGTGAGAGTGTATAGATGGATGGACTGACCAGGGTGGAGGCATTAAAGTTATCGTGCCATTTAAGGGATGGGACAGAAAGATAAAAACGATGTTGGAGTTTCGATCATTTAAAGTGAGCAAATATTGGGTTCGACTAAACTAAATATAATGCAAAAATACAATTTTAGATTGCCAAAAATAATCGAAATTGAGACTCAAATCCCCCTACAATAATTCATCTTTGAGATGATTTGTTTCTCACACGTAGCATTCCAGAGCTATAAATATAATCTATCAAAAGCTAAATCACATGAACGATTTCATTATGAATTATCAGCCATTTCGATGACTTGAATAATTTCCCTTTTTCGTGTACAGCTATTTACTAAATAAAAATAGACGCAGAATAATATTTCGTATAATGTTATCTGTTAATTTGAATAGTAATATCGACGATGAGAAATTATCGCGTTCCTTTTATCTGTGTTTCTGTCTATCTAGGTATATTATAATAATCAGCCTGGCGGAGGACAAGGTCTCCCGCGTTACTCAGGAGGTATGTTGTTTTGCATTTATGAATATAAGAGGGACAACATTATTTATTTCTTAAGGATTTTAATGGTTATTTTGTCATTTGAACAGATGTGATTTCGCAACATATCCGAATTCATATTCAAAGTGTTATAATTTCTACAGAAGTATTACAACTGATTTCCTATGTGCCTCAGAATACATGTAACCCCATCATATATCTTAAAAGCATCCTTTTTTGTCTTTTGTCAGCTCCCTCTGGTCAGACGATGATGGTTCAAGCCGCTACCTTCCAGCCCGCAGAGATGACCCCACCCCAGATGGTTGCTGCACCCCAGCCCAATGACGCTGCTCAGATGACAGGTGTAGTGGTGACCCAGTCTAGCCCCATCCATACCACCACTGGTTCATTCACCACCGGGACCATGGACCCGCCTCTTCCTATGGCCTCGGGAGGGGAAGAGATTAAGATACCACTTTAAAAGAATTATCATCTTTAATATTTCTTCATCATTATTCTATCTAATTAACTATATAGTCGTGAATTGTACAACTCAGACTTTATTCTATTTCTTCCTAAGATTCTCTAAAACGAGGAGAGTGCCAAAACCGAACAGGTTAATTATGCAATAATGAAGCCTCGGTACATGTATAGAGAGGATGCGTTCAGGGGGTACCGTCCTTGCGGACTTGAAGGGGGGGGGGGGGGGGGGGGGACGGGGGGCTCTGGAGCTATTACGGGGATTTACTATGTGTCTTGTGTTTCCCCCTCCGAATCGAATCGCCTCACCTGGAAACGACAAAAAGAAGTCAGACACTTTGACTAAACGTTTTGATACAAAGTAGGGTCTATATTGTTAGCAGGGGCACTATAATGAATAAGTCTCCTCAATAGGGTGACAAGCGATTGTGAGTTTAAGTAGAAAAGTGCCCCTTAAAGAAAGAACCCCCTTTCATCCGTGGTGTGCCCCTATCCTCCGTTGGGTGCCCCTATACTTCACTACCCTTGGTGAACATAGTTGTCAACGGTCTTTTATGTGTCATATCCCACGTCAACAAGACACTCTCGTGTACAGGTCCCACTCTGTTAAAGAATTAAGAAGAATTTCCTCTCACGCTTCTTGTCTTAGTCATTTATACCGGAGTCTTCGTTATTAGTACCATTGTCTACAATATTACTTATTCTATTATTAATCTACTTCCTCTTTACTTCCGCACATTCCTAAACCTATAAACCTCTTGTCGAAAAGTCCCATTCCTGAAAAAAAAATATTGTAAAAGTTAAAAAGTTTGAATGCCCTCACCTATTTTCCTGTTCACATGTGAAACAGTAAGATATTGGACAAAAATCATGAGAAACACAGCATGTTATGCACAATTTATATATAAGGGCATACGGTTATTCATGATTTATATACAAAATACGTCAATATTGTAAGTT
Source organism: Heliocidaris tuberculata (assembly GCA_025618425.1). Taxonomy (NCBI): domain Eukaryota; kingdom Metazoa; phylum Echinodermata; class Echinoidea; order Camarodonta; family Echinometridae; genus Heliocidaris; species Heliocidaris tuberculata. Next base: position 2,486,651 of record CM046846.1, on the reverse strand, counting down.
TGGTTGCAAAATGATTTGTATACATACAAAAAAGAAAGAAAGAGGAATAAAATAGAGAAAAATAAGTCAAGTAAAAATCATATCAAACAATAATACCCAGGTGTAGTTTTTTTTACCATTTAGGCGCACCCACAGTTTTTGTTTTTTCTCGATCGCTTTCTATTAACGTGATGAATAGCAAGATACTCGTAATTCAAGCCTGTTGTAAATGTTCTTTTTTCTTAGTTGTATAAATAGGAAAATTATTTCAGGCGAAAATCGTAACGACGCCTTTGGACATTGAACATAAAATATCATGACACAGCACACTATTGTGATTTTATCATTTTGTCTCATGTATATGCATGGGTTCTAAATTTGAACTTCGAAACAGGTAATATTGTTCTATAAAGCTATAATAACAAACCTAAAAACCTGGGCCCTTTTTCATAAAACTTGTTATCAATAACAACTGCCAAAGTTCTATAAAAGATTTTGCTCTCAGCCAATCAGATGCAAGGATTTCAGTAGCTTATATCATTTATTGCACCTTGTTAATGATAAAAAAAAGTTTTATGAAACGGGAAATGTTTATTTTTATCTGTAATGCGTGTATATAAATGCTAAAAGTATAGTTACATTGCTTTGGTATTTGTGTATTGTTGATAGTTGATACAGTTTGATTGGTTGTTATGATATTAATGCAATGACCTAAAAAATCCTGTGGTAAGACATAGACCTCATGCAGTAGTTTAACGATTTCTGTAAAACTGTGATAGCTGTTGACCTTAATTTTTCTTTACGAAAAAAAAAGTGTGGTCATATAATAGGTTATTGACCAAATAGGTTGAAAATTATTTTGTCTGCACTGTTAGTTGCTTAGTAATATACATTTCACCGCACTAAAATGTATAAGTTCGTAGTGAATTAAAAAAAATAATATTGCCAAGGCTGAAGAAAACTCTGTTCAAGTGTTCAGCTTCAATTTTTCTTTGTTTATAATTCTCAATCAGATATCACCATTGACAAAGCCGCCCCATACAAAGATCATAATGTTGGATTAATTACAACGTAATCGTTATTGTAGGTTTAGTTTTTTCAGGGTTACACCATGTAATTCTTTCACCATGAAAGTGTCGCTGATACTTCACTAAAAGTAATCGTTATTGTTGAAGCATTTCCAGTTTACATACAGATAAAATCGCATATCAGTAATAAAATTTAAGATTTGAAGTGCAATTTGAAATGCGATATGTCGAAGAAATGAATATATGTAAATGTATACCACATAGAAGTGCATGTGAATCAAACAATTTTTGTACGGTATTGTAATTGAAATGTTTACTTAATGTAAGTTTAGAGTAAAATCTAGTCACGGAGAAAATAAGTGTGGAAATCATGTTTCTGTCCTTTACGGATCGTTTTCAAAACTTACCACTTTGACTCTGCGTTATATCATGTTTACATGATACAAGTACTCTGAATAATAGATGATACAACTGGAAAGTACTGTATACCATTATCAGCTTTAAAAATATTAACGATTACGAATTATGGAAAATTATTATAGAGATATGAACATGAGATGGCGCTCGATTAAGTTCCTGGATTGGGTTCTGAGCAGAGGCATTATGATGGTCTGTTCAGAGATGGTTAAAAATGTAAAAGTCGGACGAGTTCGTGGATATATTGAAACATATCGGTACTCTTACAACCCATGTCCTAGTTTTGTCTGACATATCGTCTGATAACATATTAATAAAAAGTGTTAATGAGAATGTTAAAAAAGAAAAAGGGTGAGAATAAGAGAAATAAAAAATATGACACTCAATTTTCTCTGTTTGCCATGTATATGTACATAATTCGAATTAATTTGTGTCAATTTTTTGAACTTCATATTTCATCATATGGTTAGCGTTTCTGTATTGTAAATCTATCGAACTTCACTGTGCAATACCACAAGAAAGAAAGAAAAAAAAAATGCTTCCATTTCTTTTCTGATGATGGCAACGATTTGAAATTAGTAATACATTGTTAATAAAACAAATGGTTTACGGTTCAAGTTGCTATAATTAAATGTATCCTTTCTATAAAGAGAGTTTGTGAATTTATTGTCAATTTCTTTGTGATGCAGTAGAATTATTGCTCAATGTTTTTTAACATACACAATTCACTACACAATTGATTACTATCGTGAATGCAGCAGTAAATCAAAGAAGAAAAAAAATAACTAGAAAGCCATTTACAGCAGTCATCATGTTACTGTATCTTTTAAAATCAAATTCATTTTGAGGTATCATGTAACTGCTACATTTATACAATTGTCAGACACACATGTATATTTTCAATCTGTCTTAATTTTCTATTTCATGTACTGAATAAGTCATTTAAGTGCAAAAGAATATTAACAATATACCCGCAAAAAACTTGGAGACAAATCATTTCATGGATACTGATAATTTAATGTTCAATGGCACAAATGCAATTTTATTATCAAATACTACAACAACAATATCATACAAATGGATAAATAACTGTACAATAACAATGTCCTTACTCTATGTAAGACATATCATTATGTATAAGGTTTGGATCACTCCGTGTGCCAGGTACATTGAAAAAAAAGCCCCCCCCCAAAAAAAAAAAAAAAAAAAAAAAAAAAAAGCAGCATTAAGTAAAAATACTGTATTGGAAACTTCAATGTACAATGAAAAATTGAAATTAAAAAAGAACAGAGCAAAGTTTCTAATTTAACATAGTCTTTCCAAAATGCCCATCCAATAGATATTCTGAAATTTACCACATAAAGTTATGTAAATGATTTTGTTCAATTATTGTTAACTTAATTCTTTTGCCATTTTGACATAGCAACGGTCAACAAACTGCATGATTTAACCTGTATAAAGGTAGCCATTTTGTCTTTAAATACAGTGCGAGTCAATAAAAAGGAAACCCATATTCAAGCGCCATTCTGCGCCAATATCTTCAAAACTAAGTGAAATTGCTGAAATGTATTACAATGGAGTGGTAGTTGATAATGTATTCTTTATCAAAATCGGATCATGAATGACTGAGCACTTGCCAATTTAGGAAAAAGTTTTGGGTAAATGGTGTCCAGGAGTTACTGTACTATCATTATTTGTGAGTGCATTCAAATGGTACAGAATGGAGACCATTCAACCAACCTTTTGTTGACTGTCCATTTCGCTCAAAACATGGGCAGAGGCAAATTTTGACATGAATCTGAAAAACGTTACTGTTCAGCTGTCCATTTCGGATTTTATTGATCAGGGTGTCAAATTAAAGGAAAAATGATAGGGTTCAGCATGAGCCTGGTAGATAAAATCTACATGTACTGATTGCAACGATATTTAGGGTTAAATCTGGGTTTCCTTTTTATTGACTGACACTGTATATGCCTTATTTATAACCATTCATCATTTGCAAGCAAGAATATCCAATTTGTATTGAATTCAAAAGAGCCAATCTGAGTTTGCATTATGCACAACAAAATTCATAGAGGGTGCATGCATGTATATCATGCTTAATTTCATGCAATACCAAATAATGATAAAAAAGACGGAATGATTTATTAATGAATATTTAAATGAAATCAAAATTTGATAAATAATCAAGACAATCTAAACTTGTGGTTGAACGTAGTAATATTTTCACACTTCGACTCTTCATATTTCATATTTTCAATACTATACACAAACAACTGTACATCTCCTGATATATATATATATATTACACCTTGTAAAGACACTCAATGAAACCTCTGTGAGGGTACATGGGCCGCGGAACCGGGGGGGGGGGGGGGGAGCTGCAGCCCCCCCCCCCCACTTTTTTGAGTAGACACGTTAAATAAAAATCTCGGGAAAAAAAGCTCGAAAATTGTCATTAATGAGTGAAAGCAGATCAGCCCCCCACTTTCAAAAACGCTCCGCAGCCCCTGGGTACATGTACAGTGACGTTATATCAAGTCTGTCAACTGTCAGAAGGGCATTAACTAATTTAATTCATATCATAAAACAGAGACTTAATGCCCTTCTAGCTTTCGAAGCATGATATAACCCACCAATGTCACATTGACACAATGAAACCATAATAATCACTGTCTTTCCTTTCATCTAAAAATCTGCGAGAAAGTTGCTAAATTTTCATTCAAAATGTATCATGTTGATATCGTAAAACTCATAAGCCTGGGTTTGGGTACTTTGGAGGTGGGGGTGGTTAGAGATAGAAGGAAATAATACAGAGGCAGATGCCCAGTACTCTGTACCAACCCCAATAGTAAACAGGTATAAGGTTTTGCACGCACCCTCCCCCAATTTTAGTATGCTCCTGAAAGTATCAAGTTTGATGCATCATTGTCGTGATACCCTTGTTTTTCAAACCTCTGACTTTGTGAATAAAATCTGATCAACATTTAGGTACACAGCAACATCCAACCTTTCTTCTCCATCATTTTTCTTTATTTTTTAAAAAGTTTTCAACTTCTATCAAATTTCTTTTGCTGAAATCATTTATCATAGTTTTCATATTTAGTGAAAAATGTTGTGGTTTCTGTGAGAATAATTCTTTCATTGCTACTACACCTCAAGGGTGCCTTTAAGGCTAGACATCACACAGTTATGCACATATGAAACCCAAACATAGAGGGCGCTTGAGACATTCAAGATATGGTCAATACTGAAGAAAAGCTCACCATTTCATATTCATGAAACATACATTTTCAAACTATGACATGAAGTAAATATTGTAATAGAAAACCACATTTCATTCAAAATTCAATAAAATTTGTTTACCAGTAGATATTATGTTTCAGTGGTAGATAGTGGGAGAGAGAGACAAGCCTTCTGGTTTTCCTGTTGAATTAAAAACCCACAAAAGTGACTGCATTTGATGTATGCTGGAAGTGAGTGCTCCAACCAAAATTTCCTAAAGAGTTAGCTACAGATGATGTGTTGATCGACTTAGCCTGGCTTAGCATTGCTGTTATGGTTGATAATTTCAACCGTTGATTATTATTAGGTTGACCAGTTCTAGCTGTGGTCATGTTTCTGGTCAAATCGACTCTTGTTATTCTTGACCATGTAGATGAAGTAGGTCAATGCTTCCTTCTCTCTCACTGGGATTGTCCGGAAATGTCTGGCCACCATCTGAATAGGAAGAAATGAACAAAATTATTTGTTATGAAAATACTTCTTCTAAAAAAGGCCATGGAAATGATAAAGTATGATAATAAGAACAAAAAACGTAAAAAAAAAAAGGACAGAATTCAAATAATGAATATTATGTAAAACAAACTTCTGCTTGTAACTTTTTGAAATTAATGTATTTGCTATTTTTTGTTATGACATGTATCTGTATGCAAGCTTGTTTTAATAAATAAAAAAAAGAACAATAACTCATTCCATTTTAGACCAGCATAACTGCTATTAAAATGGATGAATTTAAAAACACAATTTGTGCAGAACCAATGAATAACCCATTCAATGGATTGCATTGTGAAGGTAAACTAAACTGGAAAAAATTGCAATGAATCTATTGCTGGTTTAGTGGTTTTGCAAACCATCATACACTCAGAATTGCTTAACCATTGCAGTGATTCACGAACCCAGAGAAAATCTTTGATATTTCTCCTCACGCATGATGAGAAACATTCAGCATTCATAATCACTATCAAATATGCAAAGAGTGTCCTCTAGTGCAGCACTTCTCAACTGGTGTGCCGCGAAGCCTTTTCAGGGGGGCCGCAAGGTCGGCCAAAAATATTTTTTTTAAATATAATAAAACAAATAATGTGTCTGATCTTACATAGTACAGCTGGAATTCAGCTACATATTGTTACACGTTTAAAATAATCTCAAAGATTTATGTCTTTTCGAAAGGCAGAAGGGGTAAGTAATATACATGTATGTAGATTTACTGTGTCCTGGCCTTGTTACTGCAGAGGTTCGTGTCTTCGTGAACCGTTTGATATGAACTCGAACATTTTGTTACATGTTAGAAGCAAGCTCAAGTGTCTCACTGAAGGTTAGCAGAATAATTTTTTTAGGCATAACAACTGACAACACATTTAAAGGGCAATCCAACCTTGGTAATGAGATGATTTGTGTGAAAGCAGAAAAATAATAAAAATAGGATGGTGAAAGTTTGAAAGAAATTGGACAAGGAATAAGAAAGTTATGGATGTTTGAAAAATGAGATCACTACATCTATGCGAATCTCAAATTGGCAATTTGGTGATTCGATTGGGACATTTTTGTGGACAACTCTCCCATTTGTTGTACACAAAAATATCATTAATTTGCGGTTTTCTTTGAGGTGCTTTTACCCTCGAGGCAGTACTCAAAATATATTGGAGATAGCATATTGTTATAGGTCCTCGTGAAAGAAAAAGATCCAACTGAGTAATACATTTTGAAAAAAGTGACATTTTAGTCAGTTTGTGTGTTGGGGCAAATGGGGGAGTTGTCCACAGCTATATCACAGTGACATTACCTATTCAGCCAATTTAAAATTCCGATATGTATAGTGATTACAACTTTCAAAAATTCATAACTTTCTTATTGCTTGTCCAATTTTGTCCAAACTTTCACCAATCTGCTTCTCTGATTTTTCCTCTTTCTTTCAAAGCAACTTGCTATTAAGGTTGGATTTCCCTTTAATTACCATACAATTCATTCTCTGTTTTTCTTGTGCCACGTTTGTCACGTTTACATGTATCTCTCATTAAGAGTTTGTAAGGTGGCTGCACTATAGCATATCTGAAGGGGGCAAGGAGGGTAATTTGCGCCCACCCCCTGACAAATTTTCAACCATGGAAATAAAATAAATGATACTTTTCAATCATTATGATGCAATTATTTCAAAGTAAATTGAAACCATATTGCTCTTAAAACCCTAGAAATCAAGGTGAATTTTTCAAAAATGTTCTCACTCGGTCGCAATGCGACCTTACAAAACAAATTAGGGATTGGAAAGGGATTTAAAAAAAAAAAAAAATAATGCACATGCACATGCTGGTATCAATATGCCTTTAGCACTTCATTTATTTGATAAAAGAGCAATGTAAATGTATATAAAATGCCTTGCTCAAGGGCATAAGTGCCGTGCTGGGGATCGAACGCCCGATCCTCGCATCTCCAGTCAAGCGCCTTAAACCAGTGGACCACGGCATCTCCACCTCCATTTTCTATGGGTTATCATAGGCTTGGATGTTTTGCCCCCCCCCCCCTGAAGCCAGGGTCCATATACGCCACCTTAGGTGGGCCTTGAAAAATTTCTAAGAGCAAAGTGGGTCTCGAGTTAAAAAAGGTTGAGAAGCAAGCATTGCTCTAGTGCACTTTGTTCATTTGTTAAAACTTACATCAGCTAGTTGTGCCTTGTTGAGACCTGGTTTCGTCTGGATCTTATAATGTCTTTTGTATCTCCTCAGTGTGTTGACTTGAAGGTGAAACAAGTCGACCTGGAATGAAAGAAAGAGAGAAAAAGAATATGTCAAGACTGGTTTAATCAAACAAAAACCCCTTATTTACAGGCCATCCACCCACTTAGTCCTAGAGGTGTCGTAGTCGAGTCGAGATGCGAAGGTCGTGGGTTTGATCCCTGGTACGGCACTTATGTCCTTGAGCAAGGCATTTTATCTATATTGCTCCTCTCCACCCAGGTGTTAAATGGGTACCCGCGGTAGGATGTGAAAGTCTCTGTGGATTGATTAGTATTGTGAGCGTCTGCAAAAGGCGCCTGGCTGGAATGCTCCCCATGGAGTGGAGAAGGTGCATACATTGTGTGCGGGTAAGCCATGAATCCGATGACCAGGGTAATAATATGTCTGTAAAGCGCTTAGAGACATTGTAGATGTATTAGGTGCTACATAAATCCAGAATATTATAATTATTCTCTTCAGATGAACTTCTATTGTCCTGACCTCAGAGAGTTCATGAACTGTTTTCAGTCAGGTACCCATCTATGGAACCTAGGTCAAATAGGTAAAATGATAGAAGAGCATACAGATACACAGACCTGACTGCAATGATCTTACCGTATCTTATCATTGTTTGGAAAAAAACTAATGTGGAAAAAATGAATGTGGGAAAAATTATCTTACTGTAGTAGCTAATAGTTTTGAGAATAATATACAACCCCCCCCCCCCCGGAAATCTTCTTATCATGTTGGAATAATGTGTCATATCCCAATAATAAATAGTAGCCCAAATTCAAGAATGTAAAGTGATGCCCCCTTCCCTATCCAAAGTTTATTTACCTCTGGTACATCTAGATCATGGTCTGGAGATACTCCACCATCTTCATCACTTCCTTTCTTCCTCTTCTTGGTGCTACGGACGCTCTGAATCATTGACTTGTGGAAGTCACAGATGTAGATATGCCTCACCTATTTGGAAACAAGATTATATTAGAAAGTAGTGTCGTAATCATCATCACATGTAACTAAATAAGCAGGATGAATTTTGGTAAAAGGGAAAAAAATAATTTGTTAGCTTTCGCCTCCTTTTCAGGTCAGTTTTAAAAAATATCCTATACAAAATGTTCCCTGAAAAGGATTGCTCTTCAAATGCCGTCATATTCCAAATATGACAAGAAACAACTGGAACGTTTGGACCAAGCTTTCTTGCCACATGTGTGTGTGTGTAGTCCCATCCTCACATTTCTGTGTGCAGAGCATGTAACTCCTGGCAAGACTGAGTAAATTTTTGATCATTTTGATAATCCTCAAACCTCAAAGTATACAGCAAGTCTTATGTACAAAGTCAACCTTTTCCACCATAACATAACAAAATCTAACTGGCAGAAATTACATATAACAAAACAAAAAAAAACAAAACAAAAAAAGTTTATGAAAATAACAAGGGTAAACAACATGTTAAAAAAGAAAATAATCATTGATGATTGCATTATCATTGTTGATGATTGTATTGACAAATTTTGAAAATCAAAAGAATTTATTGAAAAGTATGGGCCTACTCCAGCAATTACATTTTTTTCTTGAGGATAGTTCTTTGAAAGTTACGTGAACCTGGCCCAGTTTTTATGAAAGGTCAACTGCTTTTGAAAATAAGAGTCCAGAATGATACATTTGTTCTATTAAAATATAAGATTGCAGGGCCCTCAGGGAGAACATAATTTAATAATGATGAGGCTTCCCTGGGTCAACAAGGCATAAAATTATTATTTATTATTATTATTAGTAGTAGTAGTATTATCATTACAAGGAGGAAATTTTAAAAGAAAAAAATTACTTACACTGTGATCAATGGTAAGCTTTAGTTTCCTCTGTTGTACTGTCTTAGCAATGCGTTTACTGTAGCATGCATTCCCTGCCGGTCTGGTACAACGTTGACTATCGTCTACCAAGCAACATATCTGACCATGTCCAGAGTCACGGCTGTCATCCTCAGTAGTACTAAAACCATTCATCTTCCGCTGTGATGATGTTGAAGACGACAACTTTGTCGTCGACGGATTCATGCTCGATTTCATTGAGCTGGATTTGAAGGGGCTGCTTTTCTCTTTCATTCTGGGAGAAAAAATTAAAAAGATAGAAAGCGATCTATCTAGACATGACAACATCCATGTCCATAATTCAGTGGTCTGTTCTCACTTCTTATTTACCACTTATTGAGATTCATCGGTAACATTGATCATAATCGTGGGGTTGGGCTAACTCGGCACTAGGATGAAATGTTTCCAGAGTTGAAGTGCAAACTGCACACTGGACCTCTAAACAGCTTAAATTTCATGTTTTCTTGAATTTTGCTTTTCGAAATTTTCAGTATTACCTGTTTACATGTAGTAACTATTTTACACATTTTTATCAAATATCCTTGAATGTGGGTAATGTGAAAGATTTAAACAGTGAAAAATTCAATCGAGTCGCCTCTTTTAGATATCTCAGCCAGAGGCCAAGTTGTCTCTAGTGCTGATAGCCTGAATCCATGTGTAAATAAACACCTAAGCCTTATGGTTATGCCTATGGCATATCTCTTTGAGGATATCAAACAAGTACTTCAGTATCTGTTTTGATAATTATTGAGCATCCAACATGCAACAGGGGCCAAGACATGTAGACAAGTCATCAAAGTATTTTGTTCAAATCAATTTCTTTTTCAATTACTGAAAAATAGTCAACATCAACACTTACAGTAATTTACTACAAACAGGCATCATTTATGATTTCGAATAGCATATGGAAGGAGCAGATTCGTTATTAAAAGTCAATATTAATCCTACTTAATTTACTACAAACAAGCATCATTTATGATTTCAAATAGCATATGGAAGAAGCAGATTCATTATTCTTCTTCTTTCTGTTCATTAATTAAGGAAAGTACACCCACACGTTGTGTGTCCAGACAGGTCACTTTTACAGTTTTAGACAGTAAATCAAACAACTTTTCATGCAAATTGTCATAAATCTTTCACAGGATAGGTTGACAAAATGATGAATTACAATTATTCACTCATTTTTATGTTATATGATGCATAATTTTCGTAAAATCTGACAGCAAAATTTACAGCTTTAATGTATGTGAAGTGTCCAGATACACGACCCCCCCCCCATCATAAATAAAACCTAAAAGACTAAATTATAATATGATGAAACCTAATAGTAATTAGAAAGTAATACTAATAATAGTAATACACAAAAAAATTAAAATAAAAGCTCATCAGTCTCCCTGTAAACATTCTTCAAATCTAAAATCAAAAATAAAAACTAGATAATAGATTTAGATTTAGTAATATATAGTCAAGGATTGTAATTCCGAACAGATTGTATTACCGAACGTGTACAGTTAAGCGCCTAAAATGGGTTTTCATACGCGTGGGATTACACATATGAAAACCACACTATTGAAACAAAGGTTGTCTTTTTCCCATAGGTTTCACACGCTCGGAAATACAGTACCTTTTTCAAGGGACCAAAACGCTGCGTCGTCGGGAAGGGGTTCACTCGGAAGGGAATATCGTATTAAATCTACGTTGTCTTTTTAAAATTCTATCAACTTCTTTTTTTGTAGGACTTTGAGCATTCATTATGTATAGTTTGACAGATATTCGTTTCATATTTTATTTGCTATCGTTGATTTTCTGAAAAGTGTTCGGACGCTGGATCAACCACCATACTGCATTGCAGCACTTGCATTTAGCAGTCCAGTGCTGCCGTGGCAGTGGCAGTGCAGAGGACATGACAGTGCTTGACGTTGCCAGCAGTGCCAGTGCACTGAAAGTGCATTCGATCTGCCAAGCAATATGGCAATGGCCAAGCAATGCCATTTCCTAATTTTGCGTGAAAATATATTTTTTTTATTTGATAAAATTCCCATGAATAGCACTGAAAACAACAATACAATTTAATCACAATAATGAGAAATGTAAAATGAATTATGTGTTTAAAATTTGAAAGTGTGACTTACCGAGAAAATGTGAAAATGCGATTTTGTAGAAAAATACGTGGTCGTTGCGTGCAAAATCACTACTCTGCACGATGCAATTCGGCTAGCTAGTTCCTGTCAGCGGGTCAACGCTTGCTCCCTCCGCCCGAAGTTCCCGGTGGTCATACCTCATACCGTGTGGTCGACTCTCGACAGCATTGTTGTGTAGGTCATGTATTGAGGTGACGTACCGGTACATATTTGGTTGCATTAACTAGGTTTAATTTTTTTCAAGGCGTTTGAGTTTATTTCGTGAAAAGATGAAATATTGTAAGGTTTATTGGGTTTATATTATACATTACTAGTCGATACGAAAAATATACAACTAAAATAGATTATTAATGATATAATTTTTTTTGTTCAAAAGAAAATGTAAAGGAGAAAAATGAAGTTATACATTATATTGACGATAAGTCTGAGCATTTTTAAATATGTTCATTCTTGAACATACTCTAATAATATAGGAGGTGCCTTGAAACTTAAAAATGGGGAAAACCAATCACAAAGCGCGGCGCGGCTCCAGCTCCAGGCCTGTGTACGAGAAGGAAGAAGGGGATAACAATAACAAGAAGAATGAGGGAAAGAAGAAGAAGAATGAGGAGGAGGGGAAGGAGGAGGGGAAGGAGGAGGGGGAGGAGGACTAGGGGGGGGGGGGGGAGGAGGAGAAGGAGAGGAAGAAGAGGAGAAGGAGGATAAGCATGGGTTGCGGAGCCGGGGGGGGGGGGGGGGGGGGCTGCAGCCCCCCATTTTTTGAGTAAACACGTTAAAAAAATCTAGGAAAAAGGGGCGAAAACTGTCATTAATGAGTGAAATCTGATCAGCCCCCCCCCCCCACTTTCAAAATAAGGATAAGGAGGAAGAGGAGATCTCAAGTATTTGGGTAAAAAGAGGGAGAGAGATATAAAGGAAGCCAAAAAGGAGGCAAAAGGCGGGGGGGGGGGGATGGGGGAGGGGAGGGGGGGGAGGGGGGGGGGGACATCTTTCCCCAAGCTTTCAACAGTCAAAAGAAAAAAGGGGTGGGGGAACATGCCGTTTGTACTCAGACATGTAGAACCATGACCGAAAAGCACATCTTACGTAATTTTTTTTCTCTATACTATGAATATATGCTGTATTAAATGATTTATAAATTTTGCTTGATATTTACCGTACACATTTAAAGGTATATTTCTAACGACAACGTTTAAGAAGTTCTTAGACGTTGGAGGGGCCGCCAGCAAATTTGATGACATAATTATTATTAAGCAGTCCCCTCAATAGCAAGTTTTTGCTGCATTATACGCCTACTTTTTGATGTATTTACTTTTTTGCCTATGAGTGAAAGTTGACTTAACGAGATGGAATACGTGCAAGTTTCGCCAAGAGTTCATTTTTCTCAGAAATTTGATCTAAACTTCACTGATACTGATTCTTTGCTCCTCGTTAGCTCTGATCATATTCATTACCATAATCTTGAGCCTTCGGATCAGTAGATCTTTATGCTTTTTTTTTTTTTTTTTTCTTCTATAAACAGTAATTGATTTCTCATATAATTGACTATGGGTTGTTGTACACTAATAGTAAAACTTCGTCCTTTTATTCAGGGAAGCCCCCAAGGTCCGGTTTGAGCTTATACTTTAAATTCGATTACTTTCTTAATCCCAATAATAATGCGGATATAAATGCCACAAAGCTGAATTTTGATTGTCCCCTCCCCAAGTTCCGGATTCTAGCCATGGCCAATTGGTCAGGCCATAATACGTACTCTATTGTCTACGAACGAGGGCAAAACTGGCTCGTCCAGTCACTGTAATGGGCTAGGGGGGGGGGGGGGCCGGGGGGTGCATGTACAGGTCTTGATGATACACGGCGTCTGTACGCCACTGTATACTAGACCATATAGCACAGCAAGCACTCGGCTCGCATTTAAAATCAGCAAAAAATGACCACCCTGCCTCAAAACGAACGAAGTTTATGATTATCATTATTTCTAATATCCTCACTTGTCTATCGTCATGGCATGTGACATCATATACGGCTGATTTCTAGTCGTAACATCTGGTTGGCTGCCATGCAAGACCTCCCTCTGAAAAGCTCAGGCTTTGGAAATGGCGCGCGTGCCTCATTTTGTACCACCATAAAATAATAAAGAGCTATAACATTACTTATCCCAAGTGTATTTAAACTATTATTCAATTCAAAGTCATAAAGTGCCCTACATTCTCAGTTTTTTTTTGAATAATGTGTTCATTAAGAAATAAAATTGCATGTGACCGGATAAGAAATTAAGATGATAATGAGCCTGAAAAAATAATAATTCATTCAGTTTAGCAAAATACTTTATGAATTTAAAAATAGAAAAAATACTTTATGAATCGGATATATTATTAAAACTCGGACACATTAATCTGCTGTCCCGTTTACCTGTTCTTGAGTACTGTGAAGCAGTGGCGTATATGAGTAAAATAAAAAAAATAAATAAAAAACATTGAGGGGCTGAGCCGATAAGAAGCACTATAAAGAACGTAATCTGCTGCCCGGTATCAACTCACAACGCCCCCCCCCCCCCTAAAAAGGAGGATTTTGCATTTTCCTGCAATGACTAATTAGCATTTTGTCGATGAATATGAACTTGATAACAAATGGAATCATTACAATAAAAACCTTTCTTTCTTTCCTCTTTTTAAATATCTTTTCCTTCCCCCTTTTTTTTGGTCGTAGAACTTTTGGGGGAATCGAGAGCGCAGCCGTCCAACCTCCCCCCCCCCCCCCGGCCCCCCTCCCGCTGCAGTCACTGCACGGTATACGCCAGTGTTGCCTGTCGACCCATGTCTACATATCCCTATTATAGAAGGCTTGGCGCGTTTCCCTTTTACTCTATAACTCATTTAATTTTCAGGAACATAGAATATGATAGGCATAATAACAATACTTTGACCCCTTTGACATTGCTGTAGCATCAAAAACAGCTTGCCCACTGTTCTGTACGAAATTTTCTGTACGAAGCTATGGATCAATAAAATTTATTTGCATGGAGGTCTAACGTCACTTTTAATCTGGTTAATTGTATTTATGAAATATGTAGATTTATTATAATCTTTTAGCTGTGTTTTTAGTGAGTTCAAATATTTTAACGTTTTTTCACTACTTTTTCCCGAAAAGTGAATCAAGTAAACATGTATTATTCCCGCTATGCTATCACATGATACGTATCGTAGCAGACGGCATAAATTACCAGTTCTCTCCTGCTGCTTTATAATGCATTTCGATTGGTCAAACATTGGCTCTTTCTTAGCGATGACCAATCAGCACACACCTATCTTCTCGACCAGCCTTGTCATTTAGCGTGGGTATATTGTTGCGCGTCTTCTCCATAGCCGAACTACACACAAACCCTACGAAGCTGCTTTCCATTGCCTTCCGTGCAGAGATTCCGTAAGGTAAGTTATTTTATTTTCTACAATCAGGGAAAGTTGTGAAATTTTTTGAAAGCCATGTAAACTAATTTGTTGCAGTATATTCTGACGTTTCCAGGTTATTTTTATTTTTTTGAAGGTTTTCAATAATTTTTCTCGGCGTTTGAAGTGAACTTCTCCATCCCCATTGGTTTGCGTGTTAGACGGTGGGATTTGACGTTCGAGCCTGATGCCGTCTTTTCGGGATGGTACTGACATGCAAAATCTGTAATATTTCACTTTTAGGATTTATGATTTTCAGTGAAACCTCTCAGTGCACTTAAGAACATATGTGCGGACAACTTCCCCAAAAATGGTGAAGAGACGATTTTTAGAAATTTCGTTTGAGGTCTTTTTATGGACACCTTTTGATCGCGTCCCTTGTCAAAGTGACATGTCCATGTGACGTATGGGAGATGGCTTCGTTGATTTCTGCACTAAAAACTCGCTGTATAGTCGACTGTAATGTAGAGATTTCGCATAGAAACGCATGTACATTTGAAATTCGGATATCAAACTTCAATTTCCATGGTTTGATTTTGTAATTCCATGTTTCATTTCTCTTTACTAGCAAAATTTAAGGGCACTTTCATTCATGAAAACATGAGTGACGTTTTCGATGTTGTTTTTTGAGGCTTTGTTTGACCCCGCTGGTGCTGCCATCTTGTTCCATACATACCATTCGTTTCCCTACAAATGCCCTGTATATGTTACCAATATACCTCGCAGTTTTATATACAAACCCATTGAAACGTGTACTAAAGTGTCCGCAGCATTGTACGGAACATTTCGATACCACATTTATTGAAATTCTCCGAACCCTTCTAAAATCTAAAGGACGGAATTCCGTGGCATATCATCTCAACTCATGCAGATATGGTGGACGCGACATTTCTACCATTATTTCACCGCTCTTGCCTCGGGTTGATCTTGGTCGAACGGCACGCATTGCGCATAGTCATATGAGGCTGTGCCGTATCACATTATGCATTGTGTGCATGTTGTTGTGTTGCCTTGCATGCTTGCCTTGTCACGGAGTTGCATGTACACTACAGTAAATCACACGGGGCTTCTACAACTCACATTCTATGGCAAAAATACTACCAATATAACCTGCATATCAACATATGATACATCCTACTGTCAATATTCCGACATTTCTACAATCGTTTACTTGCTTTTTTGTGTGGATTTAAGGGACTTTTTGAGGATGGTGTCACACACCTCATTTGCATAAATGGGGTTCGCCCACTGTGTCTAGTATGCAGTGCGTGCTCTGTCGGCACAAAGGAGGGATTCTAGGCCGAGCTTTGGCTTCGGAATCGGAAAGTTGAGGCGGCTAGTTGAGCGTAACAAGTTAGCGGCGTTGCGGCGGCTTGGGAACAATGCGTGGGACCAAGTCGATTCACTGCTCAGCTGATCAGCTGTGGATTGGTACACAGAGCACTCAATAGGAAGATGGGTTAGCATAAATGAATTGAAATGGCTTGAGTATAGCATTGCTCTTCTCAACTTTTGTTGTTTAATATTAAACTTCCTTGTTATATTTTAACTTTGTTGCTATTAGTAATTTTACCTGGCTTTCTAGAGTATTTACATGTATGAAATCCAAATGAATTAATAGTACAAGTTTGATCCAATTTAAACATGTTTTAATCAATGTTTTTACTTCCCCCCCCCCCCCCAAAAAAAAACAAAATGATATAGAGGTTTACATGTAATTATCTAAATGATAGGCTAGGCTTTTATTTTCTAATTTTCTTTTGTTGGATGATGTGTATTGTTATTATGATTGTGTCTTCTTGTCTAGTCAATTTTATTGCGAGTTATTTTTCTTCTGAGATTTTATTATGTGACAATCAATATTCATTAATCGAATTGAGTCTTTAATTACAGAGTGGAGTGGCTAAGACACTGTTAAGGCCTTTTAAAACCTAGAATTAAAACAAATCGTTACTTATTTACTGTTTTTTTTTTTCTGTCTGGAATCTTGATGGTCTAAAGTAGAATGACAACATGCAACACTTCACTGTTTTTGTTTACAAATTTGATCTTTTTTGTTTGTTTTTGCTTTGGAAATAGTATGGTGGTTGATCCAGTGTCCGAACACTTTTCAGAAAATCAACGGTAGCAAATAAAATATGAAACGAATATCTGTCAAACTATACATATTGAATGCTCAAAGTCCTACAAAAAAAGAAGTTGATGGAATTTTAAAAAGACAACGTAGATTTAATACGATATTCCCTTCCGAGTGAACCCCTTCCCAACGACGCGGCGTTTTGGTCCCTTGAAAAAGGTACCGTAATTCCGAACGTGTGAAACCTATGGGAAAAAGACACAACCTTGGTATCAATAGTGTGGTTTTCATACGTGTAATCCCACGCGTATGAAAACCCATTTTAGGCGCTTAACTTTACACGTTCGGTAATACAATCTGTTCGGAGTTACAATACTTGACTATACCAGATGCATTTTCCATTTTTGTATCTTCAAGTTACTCTGACTTATTTTTTTTTATTTTTATTGATATTTTTTTTTTTGTATGGTTGTAGATGTGAATTGATTATCCACAATATAATGGATGGTCATGATTCAAGAATTTTTTTTTCTTGTGTATCTTTGTTATGGTGGTTAGGGTCAATGTTGCCTTGGTTGCAGTTAATGTTAACAATTACAAATGTGATTAATTGTGTGAAGAAATACTTTCATGAGAGATAAGCCTATTAACTTCAAGTTTGGGAGTTATGGGACACCCATATAGTTAACTTAGAAGAGACTTGACTTTAACATAAAGCAGATCTTGATCAAATAAGTTTTATTTAGCTTTGATTATCACTGCCAGGGATGGAAACAAATGATGAGATAAATATTTTTAAAAATCAGATTTGATTTAAATCACTATTTATTTGATTTTTGTAAGTTACCTGTAATGCCCTAAATGTTGAGAGAAACAGATCATTTTGGTAGATCTGATGTCATACATCACTTGGATTAATTTTTTAGCACAAAAAATAATTGAAATGTGATATTTAGTGATTGTTTTTTGTTGCATCAACAAAATCAGCAACAAAATTTCTTAAGTATTTTTTTGTTTTTTATTAAATCAAGGCTATTTAAATAATGTCAACCCTGATTACTGCCTGATCCATGAGGGCAATACATTTGCCAAATGGCCCAAAATCTCCCTTCTTTTTTTTTTAAATGGAGGGGGGGGGGGGGGGGCAAAGCCTGTTTCCTTCTTTAAAAATCTAGCCCCCTAATTATGCTCATGTCCTCTTTCAAATTTGAGACTTAAAAAGATACCTGTAAAATATGAAAACCCTTTGGTTTTTCTTGCTTGTCAGAGATCAGATTCTTGAAAATTGTGCCTCGCATTGCCTCCCCCCTTTTTGTACAGAATCCTGGATCCGCCCATGATAAGATTTGTCAAAAGTTAAAGATGGAACATTTTATCACAAATCATTCAAAACCATCTACATGTCTTTGTATTTTCTTTGCAGATTTTGTAAGTGAAGTAGAACAGCGAGTTAATCATGGGGAAGAAGGACCGAGACAGCAAGAAGCCTCGTGGACGCATGTCTGCGTACGCTTACTTTGTACAGGAGTCTCGAGCAGAGCACAGCAAGAACCATCCTAACAGTCCTGTCAGATTTGCAGAGTTCTCCAAGGATTGTGCTGCAAGATGGAAGGTAAGATTTAGCTACCAACTAGTAAGTTTTTCATAGGGTAGACAGGTACTGGCCCACATTGGTATTGCGGGTGGGGTTAGCTGTGGGCCAGAATATATTTGTAATCTGGAAGATGACATTGGGGTATTGTCAGTCATTCTATGTCGATTCAATCGTACCACTAGAGCTAACTTTGCTTTTCTTAAAAACTAAAACAAATGGCAAAAAAAATGAAATTGCAAGGTTTATCCGCATTGTGAATGATTCATGTTATGTTTCATCTCTTTAGACGAAGCAATGTAACTTTGTGTGAAGTGAATCTTAGCACTGGGCCTCCACTGTAAATTTGCTGTCTTAAATAACATGAAATTTTGAGGTTTATCAAGCTGTTAGTGAATCATTGATATCATCTTTTTTAGAAAAAAAAACAAACTAAACAATTATCGACAATTTTCCATTATGTTGATTTTATTCTGTTAGGCTTTGGAGGAAAAGGGAAAGAGTGTTTTCCATGAGAAATCGATGTGTGACAAGGTGCGATATGATCGTGAGATGCAGAATTACAAGCCACCAAAGGGTGAGAAGAACAAGAGGAGACGACGCAGGAAGGACCCTGGTGCACCAAAGAGAAACCTGTAAGTATAATTTTTTTTCTAAGTCTTTCATATGAAATATCTTATTAACATTGATACCATGTCCAGGATAGTCCCTTTTTAAGACTTATGTCAAGTCCTAATACAGTTACAAATCTTACATCAAGATAGAATATAATTCATATATAACTTGAAGGTTATGTCAAGTTATATGACCAATGTAATATATAATAAATTGGGTTTATGTTTTAGTCATACACAATATGATGCGGTAAACTGCAGCAGTTTTTTTTTAAAATGTGTAAATAAATGGCAAGTAGGGGAAGAAAACCATATCTGCATGTATGAAAGGCCCCTATGCATTACTCACTATATGCCTTTATGTAAGGCAGATGGGAACAGAGTTTAGGAATGCATGATCCTGGTTATAACATTTTGTGCTAACCAACTATTTTCAACCCCCCTTAATGCATACCACCACCAGGTCCGCATTCTTCATCTTCAGTGGTGAGAACAGAGCAGCTATCAAGAGTGTACATCCTAACTGGTCAGTGGGTGACATCGCCAAGGAGCTGGCTGTCAGGTGGAGAAC
This sequence comes from Heliocidaris tuberculata, assembly GCA_025618425.1. Taxonomy (NCBI): domain Eukaryota; kingdom Metazoa; phylum Echinodermata; class Echinoidea; order Camarodonta; family Echinometridae; genus Heliocidaris; species Heliocidaris tuberculata. The sequence goes on along the minus strand of CM046846.1, from coordinate 2,466,920 downwards.
TATGACTGCCACTGAAAAGGTCCAGTATGAGAAGGGTGCTGCTAAGGATAAGGAGAGATACCTCAAGGTATGATTGTTGGATAGATGGATGGATAGATGGATAGTAAGCAAATTACCGTTGGTGAAGGTGGTGGGACAAACTGTCACTTCCGAGACGATCAAGATGTAGCTATCTTTCCGAAGCGAAGCTGAGGAAACATAGCGTATACATTCAGATTGCCGAGGAAGTGATAGTACGTCTCATCGCCTGAAACCAAAAGGTGATTATTTGCTTTATATTCCACATCTGAAACATTTAACTCGTATGAGAAAGACAATTGTGTACTTCTCGAAAAAGATATTGAGGCCCGAATGCACAAAAGAAGTTTAAACCATTACATAAACCCATAGCATAGCGCATAAACCCCCTCCTGGGTGCGCACATGTGTTTTTATTCAATGGGCAATGCGTGCTTATTTAAGCTCGTTTTAGTGCTGTTCGTAAAGGTCATGCACTTTTCATTCTGACTATTCGTAAAGGTCACACACTTTCATTTCGCGCATACCCACAGTATTGATAAGGCATTGCGACTCAATATAATGGACTGAAGAGATCAGGGAAACACATAAGTACTATTCCGTCAAGGTCACAAACTTTTTTTCTCAGGTCCATTAATTGGGAAAACTACGCTTTATCACATGATTACCTTTTGACCCATCTAACAGCAAGATTCTTAGTATGTGGAATATAAATGCTGATAAGGACAAGTATGAAAAGGGTATTGCTACTAAGAGAGATACCTCAAGATATGATGGATAGATAGATGGATGGATGGATAGATAGATTTGATAGATGTCATTCTCCATCTGACTTTAGCTGTAACCAGTCGTATCCTGTCGGTTCCAGTAAGTGTTTGAAGGTCCTCATATCAATTTTTAAAGTCCAGACATCTTTGTTTTGTTTTTTAATTTATAGAAAATATTTTGTAATATATTTTTTTTTGTGTGGAGACTTAGCTTTGTTTAATTGGTCCTCAACAGGCGATGGCTGAGTACAAGGCAAAGGCAAAGACTATGAAGCATCAAGCCAGAGAGTCGTCCAGTTCAAGTTCCTCTGATTCCAGCTCTGATGATTCAAGTTCAGATGATAGTGATGAAGAGTAAGAAGTGATCGGACGCCACCACTCATGGCTACAGTAGTGAAACAACTCACTGTAAGAGAGTTTGACCACCTGGTGTTGATTATAAGCCACCATAGAATATTTCACTTGTGCATATGTTTTCCTAAATTGTCTTTGTAGGTTTGTTTTCTTCCTAGTGAGTTCAGGAAGTCCCATCTATTTTAAAATCAATTGTGAATTTAACAGCGTTACTGCAAGGGCATGCATAGATGCTGGTTTGTCCAAATGGTGTTGCTTTTTTTCTGTGTTTACGAGAAAAAAAGAAAGAGATGGAAGCATGTTTAGCTTTCATATGTTTTGACAACTTTAGAGAAGATGCTTCATCAAAATTAATCTTGCCATGAATAGTCATGCATGTCATGTGTTCAATGGTATTTTAACAATGAAGGCTGATCATATTGTACATATATGCCACAATTTTGTATCTGTCTAGGAAAACATTGCACCCTTCACACAGACCTAAGTTGTTTTGTCTGGTAATTTCAGTGGAAAAATGTCCATAGGTGGAATCATCTTATTCAAAATCTCTGTTCTTTTGTTTTTTCCTTGATAACATTTACTCAGTAATTTGGAACTATGTAATACTTGGGGCAGTTGAAAGAAGATAAGCATAGTTCGTACATGGCATTGCATCACCACAGCTTAGCAAATTTAGGGAACTTGTTACTGTTAACAAATTTGTTGAGTTTAAGATTATAATTCTTTAAAATGAGATGCATACAGTGAATGTGGAAGGAAACTTGGAAATGTTCTGTTGTAGTCAAATGGTACAGTGTCATATTGGAAGCAACTCTCGGCAGTATTAAGCGTGAACTCTCGGGTTAGCGTCTTTGTAGGGTGTTTGTATAGACATGGCATCTTTTACAGCAGTGTAAAAAAGAGTCCCTGGCTTTCTCATCATTATTCTATCCTTCAGTTTCTTGATATATTTTTCTGCTTTGATATTTGTTCGCTAAAATGTATGTAAACTTGCTACATGTATTTAATTAATTGTGTGTTTGCTTTTTAATGCTCTTTGTATAAAGCTTGTGATTTTGGCAAGGATAAAAGGGAAAAGGTGAACATTCACAAGACCAAGATTCTACATGTGTGTTGTAAGAACAGAACAGTAAGATTTCCGAAAGTTTCATGCTGCAAAACTAATTCACATCTTTAAGTTTTTGCAATTTACAAAAGTTTATAGATTTCAAGAAATCTGTATGTGATAGGCTTGCTATATGTTTGTTTCTTTACATAAAGACAAACATATATCAATATATCAAACAGATGCACTATTCTCTTAAACATTTTAACCCCAACTTGTAGAATTTTGGCCTTAATAATGAGTGAGAATTTAGAGTACTTGTAATCACATTTACAAGTAAAAAAAATAAAAAAGTGTTAGGGATTGTTTCACAAATGTAATATTTCGTTGAAACTGTTTCTATGCAAAAAGCTGATGCGACTGATCTCAGTCAATCATATTGCCCTATTGAACTTGCAAATGATTTTAGATGTATGTGAAACAACCCTGTCTCTTATATAATTAGTGTTCTGTCATTATTTCTGTATTCAGCTCAATTTTATTTGCATACTTTAAGATTGTTTTTCTAAATTCTCACTCATTGTGTTGTTGCCAGCCAGTTCTGGCCTTTTTAACTGAAAATCTTTCTTATTCAAATCTTATTTTAGAACTGTACGTCTTATGGTATGTATTATAACACTTAGTATTGGATTCAGAGCTTTATTTTTTCACATGGGAAAGGGAAATAAAGACCATCAGGGTCTTTCAGGGATGTGATTTTTTTTTTCAAAGAGAGAAAGAGGAGTGTCACGGACAGTATCATATCCCAAATTTGTTAAAAATGTATTTATGAATACTTTACCCCCATTGTAAAGACTTAATGAATAGTTTTCTTCATAGTCCTGTAAATTAATTACTACACCAACCAAATCTAGTTTCAAACAGACCTGTATAATGTATTTCTGGCTTGGTGTATACTCTTATCTCATCTTAATATCGTGATAAAAAGAGAAAGTATTCAGCTAATCTTTTTGATTGATTTACAACACTTGATTTTGCTGCATGTATAATCGTGACTTAGTTACGGTGCTTCCAGGGGCCATGTCTCATGAACAGGTTTCCAACAATTGTAAATTACAAATCTTGATGAAGAGTCTGTTCACCATGTCAGATGTGGTTTACTACTGTTTGTAGTTGTTAACATGAATCAAAACTTGCCATTTGTGAATGTGATTTACAAATGATGCTAGTCATGGATGTGACATTCAACTGTTGGAAGTTTGGGTTTGCGCTTTCAACTAATGGTAGTTGTGAATGTGATTTACAACTGTTGGTCCTTGTAAATATAGGCTCTGGTTTGAAATAGAGGGAAAGTTTTGGAATATATTTTCTGTGGATGATTGTTTGGGTGTCCATAAATGACTTTAATGAGTACAAGTATATAAAATCACCTTCAATATATCTCTGTTTCTTCATGCACAGTGACAAATAGAGTAATTAGTGAAACAGTGAACTTACCATCAATGTTATCTTGTTCTCAGACTTATTCAAGTTTATTTTTAGGTTGAAACGCTTGCACATTCTTCAGTGTGTACAGAAAGGTTAGTCTTATACATACAGCTTCATGTTCATGTAATTTGTAAACAATACCCTTAAAGTGGTAAATATTCTGACTTATATTTACATGATCGCCATTCGATTCTGATCAGCTTGTCTCATCTGCGAGCCTAACTGCACTATCCTGAAAACAAGCTAATCTTGTGATTGTTTCTAAGCTACATGTATATGAATTTTGGAAAGTTATCATGTTCTTGTCTGTATTGTGTAACATAGGGAAAGTTGCAGCATGTCATACAAGTTTGAGCATGAAGAATAGACTAAATCTGTTTGCAATAGCACATCATGATTATCATACATTTCAGGAATCATTATGCTTTATACCAAAGTGCAAATGTTCTCTAGCATTGAAGAGATTTCATTTCTTGTTCATCACAGTTCAAGGTTCCTTGTTTACTTGTTTACAAATTGGTGCCTAGTAATGGCACAACAATCTTTAAAACAAAAAAAAAAAAATTTTTTTTTTCTTTTAAAAAGAAATAATTATAAATTGTCCTGTGTAGATATTTGTTAAGGGTTTCAAATGTAAGCTGTTGTAATTTGCATACATAAGTCTATAATATGGTTTGAAAATAAAACAAAATGTCTTTAAAATAACTGATGTTGTATTGGTTATTATTTAACATTCATGTGATCTCTCTTGATTAAGAATTTATATTACAATTTAGTTTTCAGGATAATTTATCATTCTTGGTCCCTTTTTTAAATGAAAGAAAATCATGTGAATGTTCTGGAGTATGTGATGTTGATATAATCTGTGACAAGATTAAAGTGAATGTATGACTAGAATGTCTGAATGTGGGGAGAAATGTGAGAGTCCGTTATCTATGTAGTAACCTGTAATTTGAACTTGTATTGCCTTTAAAGAAATGATTATTTTCCATATTCATGTCTGCTACAAATAATTAAAGCTACTCCATACATATATCCCCTCTTGTTTGGCAACATTAATAGCACAAAATAAGAGCTCAACATGAACAATGAGCAGTGAGAGAGAGAGAGAGAGAGAGAGAGTGAGAGAGATGGGGGGGGGGGGGGGGGGGGAGGAATGCATGAAGAAATGCGTGTGAAGAAAAGTTGTGAAAAAAGAAACAAAAATGGTGACACAAACTGCAATAAATGTATCTAATTTCCTTATGCGGGTAACCCAAACCTGGAAATCCTCTCTTTCTCTTTCATGCAACCTCATTCACCATGCATTATTATCCAGTCATACCTCTCTTTTGATTTACTCTCGTGACCCCTTTCCATTCTTCTGTTCTACCCATGTGTACATTTCTGGAAAGGTCTGAAACTTACAAATTCTCTTTTTTACGCAAAAATCAAAATACATGTACAGAGTTGACAAATTTCACTTGTCTCTCACATCTCTCCATCATTTTTGACAATATACAGTCACTCTTTCAAACATCCTATCCTAGTCACAATTTTGGTTACTTGGGTCATGCTACCTAATCAAATATTTTAATTCAACTTATTTAATTTACCCCCTAGTTTATATTGGTTGCCTTGACACTCAATGTTCAGTCTCATAGGGAATCAATGTGACATAAGAATGCAAACAGACAGTTTTACTTGAAATTATAGTCATTTTTATTAAAAGATAGATTGTAAGAAAAGCAGAGTACATGTATCATTAGTAGATATGCATACATGTACTGTTATAGCAATACACTTTGACACTGCCATTGAGTCAGAGGATGCAATGTTCATACCAGGTGCACGTGAGGTCTAACCAAAGAAACAGCTCGGCGTTTCCACTATCCAGTCAGTGTGCATGGACTCGCTACAAAAAGCTTTATAATTTTGTTGGGTCTTGAAATTACTGTAAATGGAGCCCAAGGATCTGTTTCATATAAGTTGTTAACATATAAAAAAATGCTATAATGCTGTTTATAAATCTTTTACCAACCAATTGCATTTGATTTCAGTAGCTTTTATCAATTATTGTAACTTGTTACTGATAACAAGTTTTATGAAAAAGGGCCTTGATTTTATAATTCAGAGAACAGGTCAATCTGAGCAGAATGTGAAAACCACAAATTTTCATGACAAGAAACTTTAGTGAATTTTATCAGTAAAACTGCAACTTTCAAATACCAGAGTGTTCATTGATGCAGTGGCGGATCTACATAAGGGGAAAACCGGCCCGTGCCCCCTCTTTTGAAACCCAACTGGCATACCTTAAGTCCACAATGAAAAAACAACAACCCTTAATTGTGTACTTTTCCGGCTCTGTGCCCCCTCTTTTACAAAATCCTGGATCCGCCCCTGCATTGATGTGCCATGAACCTTTTGTAAATCTAGACCACATGTGAAATTTGCAGGTTTCCTGTTTTTTTTGGTAGTTAGGTGTTCTAAAGCGCACATCCTGTTGAATCTAGACAGAGTATATGCCTAGAAATAAGAAAGACTTTTAACGATATTAAATGTGGAAACTGAAAAATGATGAATGAAGCGAAAAGGATTAGAGAAAGATGAGAAGAGTCTGACAGATAAAGCGTCTCGTAAAATGGGTTTTTGAAGAGAGTTAGGAGCAAGTGTAACATTCTTCAGAACCCAAGTTTAATCCACATGTAGAGACATTCAACAGTTTCTGATGGCACTGGACAATGGACATACAGACAGTTCAGTAATCTTCACAGCAGACGATTTTAGGCTGAAATGACCCTTTCAGTCCTTCTCCTCAGAAACAGAATAAACAGATGAATAAACCAGTTCGTAATTACGATTTGTGCATGTGCAGATAAAGGTCATTTTACAATTTACAATGGATGTTTACAGGCTGTCAATTTTGTACGTGCCACGATGCGCGCACCATTATGATTTTACTTGTCAACCCTTTCAGGACAGGAATCATTCAAGGGCTAAATTGATCACACTTTATTCTTCAAATTGGCAACAATAATATCTCTCTTTTAGTGCTTAATGGTTCTAATAAATGTAATGTCTTTGAAAACAACAAACATGATCAGTAACTTTGTCGAAGAATTGACAAAATTGCCAATTTTGACAAAAAACAATGATTTTTTACCTCTCCATGTGTTGCCAATTTAAGGATTTTAAAGCTTATACATTGTACGACTTTTTGAAATTCCTAGCATCAAACGCAATTTAATCATGCAACAAAAATGGACACAGTGTGTGCAGATATTTTTGCTCTTTCTACTCATGCATCTGGTATATTTTTTAGAGCTCTGAATCAAAAGTTATTGAGCCAAACCACAAAATGTGGTCAATTGTCTTGAAAGGGTTAAACAAGTAGCGTGTCCATCCAAACAGATATGTGAGCACGTACAAATTGGGATCATTTGTACCACATACTAATTATGAACTGGCTTATTGACATTAAGATGAGAAAATCCAGTAGTTAGCAATAATATTTAGAGAGTCATATTACTCCAATGCTGGATTCTGAGTAGTTTTGATACCCTGATCAAGTCTGTTTTTGTATCCATCATATGATCTGTTGAGAGCAAGAAGGGCGTTAGCTCATATAGTTTAACCTACTGGCTCCAAACAGATGATATTACTATCCAGTCTGCCTGTTTCTTCGATTAATAGAAGTCTGCATGTTTGTCAGTTTGTTTATCCTTCACTTGCGTTCTTTCATTTGTACTGTCATGGCCTATCTTTGATGTTTTGTCCTTTCTTCCATTTTTTCTTCCCTCCTTTAGCTCCAACGTTTCCTCCAGATTTAGTCTTATCTGAGGGTTTCTTCAAAGCAGCTGTAAGATCTAGTTCCTCTGAAAGCTTTGGTGATTTCGTTCTGAAAAGTAGAAATGGAAAAAAGAAAAGAATGTTAAGTCGATTAGCTATCTTATTGACAAGCATGCCCTTTTTGATAGGCTTCCCACCAGATTATCATATTTGTAATCTGACACTGCTTACAAGTTAATGCTGCTATTGGTCTTCCTCTGTGATCTTCAAAGGGCTATGGAGCTTACCATGAAAAATGTGATTATAATGGCTGAATTAATACAGTCTATTACTACAATCTTCAATATTTGTTTTCTGTTCCATGTAATAATTCTTGCCACTTCACTTTTCATCCCTCGTCTCTTTCCCTCTTCCTCTTTCTCTTATTTTTAACTTACCTTGAAATGACGTCAAGATCTGCATTGCCTAATGTGAAGGTTTCCTCTTCTTCACTGTCTGAGTCATATGCCTTTGATTTTCCTGTTAAAAATAAAGGCAATAAACATTTCCACTGGTTTAGCAAATGGGTGGAAAATCTGTACACCAGGTAAGGTTGATTTGTAAAATTTCCTTAATTAATGAATAAATCAACATATATTTAGTACAGTGGAAACTTGCTATAAAGAGCTCCAATATAACAAGATTCCTGATATAACAAGGTAATTTTGCTGGTCCCAGGTCTTTCTATTTTTCACCCTGATATAAAGAGATTCCTGATATAACAAGGTAATTGTTATGATCCTAAGGTCCTCGTTATAGTGGGTTCTCACTGTACTTTAATAGACCATACTCTTTGATTTTCTTAATATCTATAACACATTCATTGTGGAATAAACTTATATTATGAGAGGGACAGAGCCTGATTAGAAAAGACAGAACACATTACTGTTATGTAATCCTATCCATTATTTGATTGCCAAATGAAAACAATCACATGACATATTTCTCTTTATCATGTCAAAGGTTCTGATTAATATGTTTAAATTTACCTTGTTTCACTCTATGTCTTCTCAAACAACTTCTCTTTTCACAAGCTTTAACAGTATGCATGTTTGAAACCTTCTGAAGACTTTTGCTGGTTGATTTGTTTGTTTGGTTTTCTTACATCTAAAGGCAGATCTGTTTTCAATTCAGTCACTGAGCTCACATCGAATACAAGTACCTTTAGGAATAAGCAATGACACAGCATTACTTTACCTTTCCTTCTCTCTGTAGCTTTAGGTTTTGTTACAATCATCTCCTCCTCCTCTTCTGATCCCATCTCTCCTTCCATCTCCTCATCTTGCACATCATCTTTATCCTCCTCCTCCTCCTCTTCCTCTACATCATCACCATCATCAAACCATGAGTTTGTTAATCCTTCTCCTATCTGACCTAATCCAGGCTCCTTGATTTCTAGCTTGCTTGATCTGATAGCAATGAGCAGGTTAAGGAAAATACTGATAATAGGACATATCAGCAGCGCTTTCACAAAGGCTACTACACGGTGTGCCAAAAAGAGTTCAGTTGAGAAACTCTCTCACCAAGAAAACCCATAAAGAAAATCTAATGAGGAATACAGTTATCATTATGGTGCCTTTACTCGTTATTCCCTCCAAATAAAATGACCAAAAAATAAATAACTAGATGAATCTCAACCGTGCAGTCAAGACAGATGAAATAGAAATAATATACATGGAATATAAAATTAAAATCAACAATAGAGAGAGAAAAAGAGATAGAAAGGGATAGGGGGATATACGTGGAATATAAAATTAAAATCAACAATAGAGAGAGAGAAAGAGATAGAAAGGGATAGGGGGATATACGTGGAATATAAAATTAAAATCAACAATAGAGAGAGAGAAAGAGATAGAAAGGGATAGGGGGATATACGTGGAATATAAAATTAAAATCAACAATAGAGAGAGAGAAAGAGATAGAAAGGGATAGGGGAAGGCATGATGACAAGACCTCCTCCCTCACCTTCCCCTTATTTGATAGTCTTGTTCTCCTGGGTCGGTATTCAAATCAAAACGTGCATTAAGTTAGCATTTTACTTAGCATTTGGCGTGGCTAAGTAAACTGGCTTAACTTGTATTCAGATCAAATTTAAGCACTTTACTTTAGCAAGCCGACTTTGAGGCAAAATACTTACTGATATCCATTGTGATGTCACATATCCTGTCTAAAATCATGCGCAATAAATGCGTCACAGTAGATGTGTGCTTTACATGGTTTGCTTGTGCGCAGCTTATAGTGCTCCACATAAGTATGAAAGCCATGTACCTGCCAATCAAGTACTTGGCTTAAGTCTGCTAGGGAGCTGTCTTAGACTAAGGGTAAAATACTTAGCCAAATGATTCAACTGAATACCAAAATTGCTCAAGTATTTTATCTCAGCCAAAAACTATTAAAGTAAACTACTCATATTTCATTCTTAAGTATTGAATTGAATACGGGCCCTGTATGTTATTCCCAGAGTATGCCACTGAGTACATGTATGTTAAAGAAAAGATTGAGTTCTGGGAAAGGTAAAAAATAATTTGTGAGCTTTCTCACCCTCTTTATAACAATTTGGAAGATTATCATAGTAGAAATGTCCCCTGAAAAGGATTGCTCTTCAAATGCCCTTTAATACACTCAAAATATTTCAAGAAACAGGTGAAATGTATGGGCCGAACATGTGTGTGTGAAGTCCCATATACACATTTTTGATGTGCAGTGCATGCCACTCTCAGCAGGATTGAGTCAATTTCTTCTCATTTTGGTGATTCCAAAACCTTACAGCATACACCAATTTTTATGTAATACATAATCAACCTTTCCAACACAATGTAATCGCATGACCAGAACTCAACTTTATCTTTAACCATAGACTACTGAATTAGCTCATTCTTGTATGCTTGTACAAGAACTATCCACTTTCTGTAGGCAATAGGTTAAACTTACAGGTAGTTAAGACATGACAGAAAAAACAAAATCATCCAATAGAGCTAGAAAGATTTGTCTCAGAGGATACACTTGTTCTGGAGGTTCTGCCTTTTTCATGATACGGTTGACTTCATCTTCTACATCTGATGTGTTGACCGTCTGCTCAGGGATGACTTTACTTGTGATAAGCTTCTTAGGATGGGACTCGGCAAAACCAAACTTCTTACCCTCCGCTCTGTGGCAAACAGAAATACATTGTTATCTCAAACTTTTCATTTAAGTTGGTTTACTAGAAGTTTTACTTGCTGACCACTAAATAAAGGATCTGCTTTTTATGACGGGACTCAGCAAAACAAACTTCTTTATACTCTCTGCTCTGTGATAAATAGGCAACACTAAAGGATATAAAACTCTGAGGGCTTGCTAATCAGAATTAATTTTTTTCAGCAATATATTTCTTATGAAATTTTTTTCAGACCTGAGCACAGAAAAAAACCTATTTTAGCTAAGGTGATGCCAAAAAAACCCTTTCCTATCAAGTTAGTTATTTTATAATAACCTCCTATGGTGTTTACTACTACTCATATTTCACTTTGTTCAAATCTCTTTGTTCTACAAAAGAAGAATTTTCTATATGTTCTGGAATCACATGAAAATATCTCTTCTTTATTTTTGCTTTTCAAAATTCTCAAGTATTATTGTATGTTTTATATTAAAAATGTAATAAAAAAGTAACAAGGTTTGGATTTCTAGAAAGAGAAAAATGACAAGAATATGTACCAACTCAAAAACTCACCTTGCTTTTTTATCTTCCTCCAGAGCCTCTTTGATAAGTTCTGTAAGCTCTGATACCTTCACCACTCCAATCTGGCAACATCGCATGATCTAGAGGTTCATGTCAAAAGGATTTACGTATTTCATTAATTGCCATTTCTGACATCATAGGCTGATCTACATGTAGTAGTCGTGAAAAAACAGCAACAAACAAAGATCAACCCCCCTAAAAAAACAAAAAACAAAAACAAAAACAAACAAAAACAAAAAAAAACAAACAATGATAAAAAAATGACATGTCAGCTTAATCATCAAAGTGTAATTTCATCTTTCTGGTCTTGGAACTTAGATTATTGGGTTCGTATTTTTCCACAACAGTCTCATATCCGTAGTTGTTCTGCTAAAAGTACTTTGACCTACAATGGGAAACAGGACGATATCAACTCACCTGATCTTTGAGTATGAGCATACTACCAGTGACCTGCATTGTACATAGCTCTCTATGAACGTTCATACCGACTACCATCGTCCCCTCCATCACTTTTTCTTCCTTCTCTGTAGGATCTACCAGTAACCTCTTTCTGGAAAACATCATGGTAACACAATATATCAGAGTTTATTCTCATTAGCTACCATTTCACTTAAAATACCATTGTAAGAAAATTATAATACATCCATCTATTCTTTCTCTGTTTCTGTACATGTAAATCATTGTTATAAAAGAAATATAATTCTTCTCTGTTCCTTTAACTCATTGTAAAAAAAAATATCAGAAATGTCTCAAATATGTTTTTGTTTCCACTCTCTGTTCCTATAACACTTTAAAGCAGAAATTTGAGGTATGAAACCCTTTTCCAATAAGCTCATTTAAAACCATCATCAGGTCACAAAAATAAAATAGAGAAATGGATAAAGAAGAAGAGAACTCACCCTTGGTGATAAAATGCAAAAGTAACACAAACAGGAATATGATGAACATTGAGAGGTACGGGATCTCTGTCTTGTGGGGAGTGCTGTAAGGACAAAACACATTTACAGTGGTGCTAGTTAAAGTTTCAAAGACAGTTATTATATCAGGAGAACTACCATTCAGACAACTACTACCACCCCACCCTGGAAAGCTATCCCTTAGGAAAACTATCCCAAAAGCAATTACCCCCTTATTAATGTTACTCCCTAAAACGAGTCAGTGACAGTAATCATAAGCATAATTGTCCTCCTAAAATTTTTATCAAACATTTTGGTACATGCTGTTCAATAACTGATTTTGTATGCACATTGTCACATTAGCCCCTCCCCTTCCCCCCAAAAAAGTTAAAATCTAACATTAAAGTGTACCAACCACTTGATAAAAGAATTTGTATATCACTAGGAAATATAAAATTAACCTCAAAGAACTTTATCTGAAATTCTATAGGTCAACAGTTTAGGAGTATGAAGGAAATAAAGGACAACATGAAGGTGCTCGTGCGGAATCGAACCTCCAAGTTGGGTTCTGCACGAGCCCTTATCTTGGCGAGCCATACGGGTGCATTGAGTAGTCTACTCACGAGTCGCTTTTATGCTTATAGAGAGTATAATTAAACTTGTAATATCTCTTTACAGAAGTGATGTATTCGAAGCCCATATTTGGAATATAGTAGAATGACATGGAACCTCTAACATATAGAGTAAAATATTTTTTGGTGATTGGTACCCTTCAGAGCCTGAATCTCAAACTTACTATAGTGACACTCTCTCCAATAACAGTTACATCTGGTCTCCTGAAGTGTGAGAGGGCAGCTATGGCTGCTATGCAGGCGGAGTCTAATATGTTCCCATCATGATTCAAAACATGTACATCTAGTCTTATCTTCCAAACCTAACCAGATATGATAAAGAAATAAAAATCAGAGTGTAATTAATACAAAATAGAAATGATGCACAAATCACTGGACATTGCCAACATGCTGCATCAAATCAGAATAAAATGGTCAGAAGAAGCCAGCATTGTTTTGTATATCTCATTTTTCATCCTCACTCTGGGTAACATTTGGTTCAAATCCCTGTAAATTTTTTCATTTTGCTTGTGACAATGGGTTCTTACAACTTACAAAACTAAATACCTTAAGCACCATCTTTGATGACAGGTGCAGAGTAAAGACTATACAAAAAAGTGCAGGCCACAAATCACTGATACATACAAAATAATGGCAGAAACTGAAAAAAGTGGATAATGTTATATACTAAAGTATCAAGTATTCTGATCACAGACTTAAACTACTACAGTGTACATAGCAAGCAATAGACATAACCTTTTCCCCAGCAACAATGCATAATGATTCAACATCCACTGCTCTTGAATCTTTGACAGTTCTCTCAAGTAATCTGTTCAGTTCAACTCCATAATCTGATAATCTGTAAGATGAAATCAAGTAATAGCCAGACATTAAGAACAATGTTTGCCCAGTCACATCTTAAAGGGGGAACTCCACCCTGGTATTTAGTTGATTTGAATAAAAGTAGAAAAATGAGAGAAATAGATTCGTAAAAGTATGAGCAAAATCATTAAAGAAATAAGAAAGTTATGAATTTTTGAAGTTGAAATAAATCAAACATGAATTGGCAACTGGGTGACGTATCTTGCGAGCTCCTCTCCCATTTGCTCAGTACAGAAAATTTCATAAATTTTCATTTTCTTAGTTTCTGATAAAGGAATAAATTTGTTTCATACAAGTTTTGTATAAAAACAGATGAGCAATGATGAGCAAGTATGTTTGAATTTTTTTTAAAAGAGAAAATGGAAATTAATAATTTCTTGGGTACAGGGCAAATGGGAGAGAAGCTTGCAAGATACATCACAGATTTGCCAATTTGTTTGATTGATTACAACTTCAAAAATTCATAACTTTCTTATTTCTTATTGTACTTTGCTCAAATCTTCACTAATTTGTTTCTTTAACTTTTCTGCTTCTTTTAAAACCAACTTGTAATCAGGGTGGACTTTCCCTTTACTTCATCCCTTTCGCAGACTTACACAAAATTCTGCATAACTTTACACAGGATTAGTAGACATCCCGTAGATACTGCCAATGAAATTTCAAGGTCACAAGTTCTATAACTCCTTTGTAAGAAATTAAAATCTTGTTTTTGTCGCAGAGGGAGCTATTGAGAAATCAATGCAAGTACATGAAATAGTAACGGTCAAAAAAATAATTTTAAGAATTACACGATTGTTTTGGGAGTTGAAAAAAAGTTAAGTATTACCAGATTGTTGTTATTACTTTACTTAAAAGCAAATTTTAAATTATTTTCACATCCGCACAAGTTCCAATTATAACTATTTTGTAATTTATCGCATACTTACACAACTTCAAAATTTAGGGCTGCAAAAGGGATGAAGTACCTTTAACTTTATTCTGATTAACTGTTCAAATGAAAACAACCAAAATAATTGGATCTAAGAGTACTCTCTCCCTGAGGAAAAAAAACATTGAATACTAATATTACGTCAGGTAAGTGTGCAATCATTAAAAAAATATCCTTTTCCATTGATTAGATTTGATGAAGAGTGGAAAAAATATATATTATAATTTGAGAGTAAAGTTCTGTAGTTTATGTGTTCCTTGATTTACAGTAGGATGTATAAAAAGAGGAATGGGTAACTTTGTTGCTGATTTTTATCACCTTCTTCTTTGTGTAACATGCACAAAGGCTAAAATTATGTGGTATATTTACGGTAATCAGAATAACCAAAGCTGCAATTTTGCTACAAACAAAATTGTATTCTTACCTCCCTGCTTCAAAAGTGGTTGATGCCATAGGTGAAAGTTCAAGGTTCACAAAGAGTTGACCTTCATTAGGTCTGTTTTCCTTGGGTTCAACAACCTCACATGATACCTGGGCTAAAATTCTGGATTTGTGATGACAGCAAAGAAAAAAAAAGTGAAAAAGGGGGTGGGGGACCGATGTATAACAGCAGTGCTAACTTTGACTTACATATATACATAATGTTTGCTCAATCAACACATTATAATGGATATACCAAACATCATGAAATTGGACAGTTTACGAACTTAAAATGTGATTAATGAATCCATTCTGCCTCAAATTGCAACTTTTATTCGTTGTATAATACAGAATGCACTGTAGATCTATATCATCTTTTTTGTAATGCTTTTCAAAAAAAGAAAATTAAACATAACTGTGGTTTAGACAGAGATACTATTTGAATTACCTTGTATCACCCATATGCACCATACAACATCCTCTCTCTACACCAAACTCTATCTTGGTTCTTCTATAGTCATAGGGTTGCCGGCCATCAAGTCTCTAATCCAATGAAAAAAAATGAAAATTAAAAAAAAAAAATAAAGGTAGACATACGTTTGTCACATGACTACTTTCAATAAGAGATAATCCATGCATCCATGTACCTACACAAGGTTATCTAGGATAACCTCGCACTATAGAAGTGATATCAAGGTCTACTGTTTGCAAATGGAAGTGGAAAGACCAAATTACCTTCTAAATCTACTACACAGATCTGAACGGATGGGACTAGCTATACGAGCTCTGTGGCTAGTACCACTACCAGATTGATAAGCCACAGAGCTCGTATCGTATAGCTAGATGGGACTGGGAAAATGAGCTGTTTATGACAAGAGCAATTTGTACATCATCAAACACTACCTTTGATTCTTCGATCGCTCTGAGGATGAAATCTTCTTCTAAATTTGAAAATGCCGTCATGGTAGTAACATAGTCCCAAAGATATTCAAATAAACAGCAATATTCGGTCCATGAAACACGTGCTTGTTGTGCACGCTCTCCTTGTATCGCCGTTGTTTTGTTGCGCAATGTGTCGCTGCCACTATAGTACTAGACAGCTCGACAATGCGAGATATCGAATGCAGACAACTCGGACCGAGAAAGTGCCACCTCGGTACTGACGTGATGCAGGAGTGCAGTACCATAAATGGGCGGAAATATGCAAGAAATTCTTTTCATGGGGGGGGGGGGGGGATATAGGTCACCCCCCCCTGATGAATAGAATTACGTAACCACAGTTCAGTGTACGTAACACATCTGCGCCACAGGTGCAGTATATATTCCAATCCCCCATCCATGCTAGCCCGACCAGACAGCTTCGCGACAGCGCTTGAACGAAGGCATATAATTATGTTTGAGCCAATTTATGATATCACAACTTATCTGTGCCATAACTTCTTGAAAACGCCATAGCTTACTACTGTAAAAATTTAATCAGTCTGGTGGTGGAGTTTTAACATCTTTTGACTATTGCGGCTCTCATTCTGTGGAGCCAGCCCAGGGAGGTGGAAAAGAGACAGAGTCTCGATTAGCGGATCATAATTCCCAGAACGATAAACTCAGTGATTTTTGGTCTGGGTTAAAATTAAAGGAGAACAAAATCCTGGGAAAAAATCAATTTCAATGAAAAGAGAGGATAGAGAGAAGCAATTTAAAAAAAGTTCCACCAAAATCGGTTACGAAATGAGAAAGTTATGAAAGTTTGAAAAGTCTCAAGTTACTTCTATGGCGATCCTCAAATTGGCAATGTTGCTTCAAAGTGACAGGTTTAGTAGTACAACTCTCCATATGTTTTTTACACAAAATTTCATATTTTCCGTATTATCTTTCAAGGTGCAGTTTGTCTCCTTCAAGATATATCATTGGAAAATATATTTGACACAAAATATGTTGAGTTTACAAAAAGACAATCAGCATCTTTAGAGGTAATGGGGAAAATATGAAATTTTGTGTACAAAACATATGGAGAGTTGTACTACTAAACCTGTCACTTTGAAGCAACATTGGCAATTTGGGGATCGCCATAGAAATTAAATTGAGACTTTTCAAACTTTCATAACTTTCTCATTTCATAACTGATTTTGATGGAACTTTTTAAAAATTGCTTCTCTCTATCCTAGCTCTCTTTTCATTAAAATTGATTTTCTCCAGGATTTCATTCTCCTTTAATGCAATCAATTAAATTAAATGGAATTTCAATGGAATCACATCAGTCTCATGAATTTTGGGATATGCAGTGGCGGATTTAGGGGGAATCCTGGCCCGGGCCCCACCTTTTGAAAGAAAACTTTGCATTGTGCCCCCTGGCCCCCCTCCCCTTTTAGATTAGAACGAAACCCCCTTTTTTTTTGCTTGTCAGAGAATTATGGAGGGAAGCTGGAGCTCATAACCCCCCTCCCCCCACCCACTGAGCGACTTTTGGAGGGCAGGCTGGCGAGACCCAAAATATACAGATCTCCCTGGCCCTCCAAGCAGATTGATACCCGATAAAGCAAAGAAACCAAGAATAGAAAGAGATGATCGATGAAAGAAAGAAAGGTAATTAAGGAAATTGGTAAAAGATTGAGAAAAATGAAGGAAATTGGTAAAATATTAAATCATAAGATGGAAGAAGGAAATACAGACAATAAAAGGGCTATATTTGATATCATGGACAAATGTGAAAGATGTGAGACTTTTAGCCAACAGAAATTTGAAGGCGTATTATGCATTGCAGATTTGTCTTTTTTCGGTACCATACAAAAGTCAGTACGGTACCGAGCCGGTCGCGTCTCTAGGGTCGTCTGAATTTGAAGTGTGCCGAGATGTCTTGGTACGTACCGAAGAAGGACTGTATGGAGTTCATGATCCAAACAGTGAGTGACTCGAAATTAAGACTCTTTTATTTTTAGGAGTAGGCCTATCTAGACTAACAAAGACTATTAATTGCAGCAGGGTCCCTCATTAAATTGCAGGTTTATAGGTCTGCTTCTTAAAACAGTCAGGTAGTGGTAAGTCGAACTAATATAATCTTATTTTAAGACTTGATAATATTAATAACCTCGCATGTACATGTGTGTCATGGTGTGTGATAACTCCAGGGAGCTCGAACGCGTAGCGTTCGAGCTCCCTGGAGTTAGGTGTGTGAGTGACCATACTAGGCTTCATAGATTTTGTATAGTCAAGGATTATAATTCCGAACAGATTGTATTACCGTACGTGTAAAGTCAAGCGCCTAAAATGGGTTTTCATACGCTTGGGATTACGCGTATGAAAACCACACTATTGATACAAACGTGTGTCTTTTTCCCATAGGTTTCACACGTTCGGAATTACGGTACCTTTTTCAAGGGACCAAAACGCCGCGTCGTTGGGAAGGGGTTCACTCGGAAGGGAATATCGTATTAAATCTAGGTTGTCTTTTTAAAATTCCATCAACTTCTTTTTCTGTAGGACTTTGAGCATTCATTATGTAAGTTTGAAAGATATTCGTTTGATATTTAATTTTCTATCGTTGATTTTCTGAAAAGTGTTCGGACACTGGATCAACCACCATATGTGTTAGCCACTCACACTTATGCGAGGTTATTGGACATGTTGGAGATAACCTCGCACTCTGTATAGTCAAGGATTGTAATTCCGAACAGATTGTATTACCGAATGTGTACAGTTAAGCGCCTAAAATGGGTTTTCATACGCTTGTGATTACGCGTATGAAAACCACACTACTGAAACAAAGGTTGTGTCCTTTTCCCATAGGTTTCACACGTTCGGAAATACAGTACCTTTTTCAAGGGACCAAAATGCTGCGTCATTGGGAAGGGGCTCACTCGGAAGGGAATATCGTATTAAATCTACGTTGTCTTTTTAAAATTCCATCAACTTCTTTTTCTGTAGGACTTTGAGCATGTTGAGCATTCATTATGTAAGTTTGACAGATATTCGTTTGATATTTTATTTGCTATCGTTGATTTTCTGAAAAGTGTTCGGACACTGGATCAACCACCATACCTTCATTCCGTGAGCAATTGCCTCCCATAGCAATTGTGTGATATCTTGCACATATGTGTGCGGCAGAGGAGCAAGATCACCGACCAAAAACAGCCTGAAAATTTCACTTGATCAAGATGATAAAGATCCTGTCAAGACAAAAGGATCTGGCATGAAATTAGATACTAATTTCTATCATTCTAAAATGTAGAAGGAAGTATTTTCTCAAAATTTTGCTGATTATATTGGTACGTGTTTTTACCTCTTCAACTTTGAGGTCGTGACAGGCTGAAATTGACTCGGCTCCATGTAGTGATGGTCCCGTGAGTGTGTGTTAGCAGGCTGTGAATATGATGATCCATTCTATAAATGAGAGGAAAATAATCATTTGAAATTTCACTTTCAACTCTGAAACCTCAAATTTGTAGCATATTAACACTAAGAGTTGAAGAGTCCCTGAATCAGGTAATCTAGCAAATTTCAGAAAATTAAATTTTGCTTAGCCTTAGAGCATATTAGACCATTGTCTGTTTTTGACTAGATCTACTGGAGTAGAACTGCAACAGTAAATGCTTGACACAGTCTCAAATAGGCAAGGGCCTATAACTGTGGGCCCACAGTTATTATCTCCAATAACCTCGCATAAGTGTGAGTGGGCCCACACCAACTTCCCAAGTAATAATAGTATAGTGGACATTGACCACTAGGACCACTAAGAACAAATACTACATTTGATGATAGCAGCCATGCCTAGCCTGGAAGGCTCTTTGAAGAGTAAAAAAAAAAAAAAGCTGACGTTACTCTTCACAGAGCCTGGTTGTTAACTATATGTATGCATTTTCCCGCTTCTCTTGTTCACTTATATGTAAATTATTCCTATTGATATCCCTCTGCGCCTCAGAATGGTGTACTAGATCGATGGCGCATTACAAATGCTGTATTTATTATTATTATTATTATAGAATCATAAGCAGGCCATAATAGTGCTTAAACCAAGACAAGTAACACTTGAAATTCATCCTCTCAGTGAGAGTCTCAGACATTTATCATGTTTCTAGTCTATAATGTGGTCAAAACCCTTTCTCATAGTGCTGAAAATGGGGGGGGGGGGGGGGGGGGGGGGGGGGATCAGGGGAAATTTGTCTGGGGCAGTTTGTCCTTGCTGTACTCGTCCTAGGGGTAATTGTCCTGGGGTAATTGTCACAAAGGTAATTGTGATGGGGAGTAGTAGTCCATTAATAATGAATTGGCTGTTTATAATCATTTTCCTAGTCCCATAGTCAATGTACTTAACAGTACACAACCTGTAATGCCTCCAAATGCAGCTGGTCTAATAATTTTTTTCCAGGGCTGTATGTTATTCACAGATTTTCCTCCATGTCTTTGTCTCCAAGTATACTAAAGATCTCAACTACACTACAACACTGCCTTACACCTTCTACTATATAAACTATTTAACTGTGTTATCTTTGATAAACTGGGCATTGTGGCATGCGCCTGTAATCCAGCTAACAGTGGAAGTTATAAAGACTGAGTCGCATCTTTCAGATGGTGACGTTAAAGGTCGGTCGCCAGAGGTAAATAATCATGTCTGATTAATACATGTCTGTAAAAACCCAATTACACACACACATATCTTTGATACAGGTCTTGGGCAGACCTTAGACATGTCTTTGGAGGAACAGGATGCTTTTGCTGATGACTCAGACTCTGACTCTGAGAAGTTATCTTTGGATGGTGATGAAATGGAGGAACAGGCTGGTCCCTCATCATCTAATGGCACAGTAAGATAGATAGCACTTTTCTTGCTTTCATGAGCAACATGTTGAAGACTAAGACAAAAAAAACATACAAAAAAAAAAAAGTGAAGAAATTAAATAAAAATAATAACTAGATTATTGACAGTATTTGTAGTTAAAAATTAAAGAAAAAGGATTTCTTCTTGGTTCTTTTTTATGCCTCCGGCCACCGAAGATGGTGCCGGAGGCATTATGTTTTCAGGTTGTCCGTCCGTCCGTCTGTCTGTCCCGCTTTCTCGTTCTAGCGATAACTCAAGAACCACTTGAGGTATGAACTTCAAACTTGGTGCTAGTATATATCACCATAGGAAGATGATCTGATTAGATTCTGGGGTTCGTAGGTCAAAGGTCAAGGTCACAGAGGCCAATTTCTGAAATTTCAGGTGTTGGCCTTGTTCTAGCGATAACTCGAACCATTTGAGGTATGAACTTCAAACTTAGACCAATTTCTGAAATTTCAGGTGTTAGCCTTGTTCTCGCAATAACTCAAGAACCATTTGAGGTATGAACTTGAAACTTGGTGCTAGTATGTATCACCATAGGAAGAGGATCTGATTAGATTTTGGGGTATGTAGGTCAAAGGTCACTGGTCACTTTGTGAAATTGCAGGTGTTAGCCTTGTTAACGCGATATCTCAACCATATGAGGTATAACTTCAAACTTGGTACTAGTATGTATCACCATAGAAAGACGATGTGTTTAGATTTTGGGATATGTAGGTCAAAGGTCAAAGGTCAAAGGTCATAGAGGTCAATTCTGACATTGCAAGTTTTAGCCTTAACGTGATATCTCAACCATTTGATCCATTAACTTCAAACTTGGAACTAGTATGCATCACCATAATGAGACGAACTGATTAAGATTTTTGTTCACGTAGGTCAAAGGTGACAGGTCATAGAGGTCATTATACAGGTGTATGTGAAATTAATGTTTTTTACCTTTGTTATCACCATATCTCAACTATTTTGTATTCATGACTAGGAGGAGATAAAGTGATCAGACTTTTGGGTTATAAGGTGTAAGGTCAAATGTCAAAGAGGTCAATTAACATGTAATTAGAGGCTTTTTATTCTGGTTATCACAATATTTCAAGAACAATTTGAGCCATCAACTGAATTTAGGCGGAGGCATATAGGAGATGCAGTCGCATTCATCTTGTATAGTTATATAAACACCTTCATCAATTATCAAATATGTAAAAGCTAGAAATCCTGTGTCACCTCTGCAAATTTTGTCAGAAATTGATGTAGATTTACAAACATTATATTGTAAACTTCTAATTCATTTTGATGATTTGATTTAATGTATTAGACAACTTGGGGGAGAAAGAAATAGTCTAAAAGAATTTCCAGGACAATGATGACAAAATATTCCTTCAAAGATATTTGTTGGTCTGGTACAGTAACAATATTTAGATTACAAAATATATTTGAACTTCAGTCTGTGATCATTTTTAAAATTTATTATTTATATGCATACCATGTGTCTTGGACTTCATATTTTTAGTGTACATTTCTGTTTTATCACAGGCTTGCAAAAGTTCAGATGTAACTGCAAAGAATGGAGATGATGTAACTGGAACAAGCAGTGATGATGATGACGATGACGAGGATGATGATGACGAGGATGTTGATGATGATGATGACAGTGATGACAGCGATGATAGTGATGATGAAGATGAAGAAAAGGAAGATGAGAATAGATTTCTACCCGAGGTTTGTATAGCTAGGCTGTCTTACACAAAGAGATACAAATGAATGCAGAAAGATTTGGTCATGAAAACAAATTGTCTGGGAGTAACCAATTAAGATTTATTTAAAGGTATCGTACAGCAGTGGGAAAGGTGGCGCTTTGGATATTTAACTACTATGTCAGCTGGAATGGAAATTACTACATGTACTGTTGTGAAATGATTAATTTCGAACGTAGGTGACGTTTGTTTGAAGAAAAATGGTTTAGAAATGGCTAAAATATCCCCCAAAATAAACATCGAATTACAAGAGCGGTACCGCGTTGACAGTTCACACACGTGTAAACAGTGTGTGCGAACCGCTGTGCGTCGTTGAGCCGGGAGCGTCGGGGTGGGTGGTCCTTAGCGAGGGTATAAGGTAACCGTTGATATTCAATCATTTGAATTATTTTACTGAAAATCACCGGAAATCATGAATAGAATACCGGATTATCTCACTCATGTATCTTTTTATGCAAGCCGAACAATATGAGACTGTTTTTGAGCAGTTTCATGCCAACTTTCATTTTGCTACCACTACTGTTTAATACCTTTAAAGAGTACCTGAGGCCTGAAAAATAATTTGTGTATAGTTAGCTGACATAAAATTTGCCCCAGAAATTTTAACGAGACATTCAACAGTGACAGTGTCTCGGAGATATAGATGTTTGAAATATTGATATAAATAGGACTTGTGCAAAGACTAGTCAATCAATCATGATCGCTCACCTAACGATATTTTGATTCAGGAATGTCTTGACTGCCAAGCTAAATATAAAACTTGCTTTCGATTGCATTGTAGAAAACTCAGAAAATTTTACACCAAATTGATTTTCTAATATATGAAAATTATTTTGCACTGTATATTACATTCATCTTTATTTCATTTGGATTGTAGAATATCCGTATGTTAAGCCTAAAATCAATTCGATAAAAACATTTTGCATCTAGGCCTATACTTCATTCTTTTTGTTGTTTTATCTGGGTTGTAGATTCTTCATAAGTTAATCAGTCTTCGATTTGATAAAAGTATTTTGCATTGTATATTTCATTTATTTGTTGTTTCATTTTGATCGTAGAATCTTTGTATGTTATGCCCCAAATCAATTTTTTAATTCAATAAAAACATTTTGGGCTGTAAATTTCATTTATTTGTTTTATTTGGGATGTGGATTCTCCGTATAGTCCTTAATTTACTCCCCAAATGAATTTTATGACAAGAGTTAGTGACAGAGCTCTAAATTTCTTCTCCTTTGTTTAATTTGAAATAAAGAGAACTTCACAGCAGCTTACAATTTGGAGTATCTTGGTACTTATTACTAACTAAAATCTAAGGCTGGTATTCATAAAAATGTGCTAACTTTATTACAGGTTTAAACCCTGACTAAATGAGTAGAGTTATGATTTATGGAGTGCCAAGTGTCAACCTCTTCATTCTGTAAAAATTACCATTATTCTAAATGAGCAAACAAAATCATGTCATTATGTAATCAATTTTTCTTTTTAATTTTATCACTGGATTCATTGCGTTTGTTCATTTTGTTACAGAATTAAGAGCTTGACAGTTGATACTCCATGAACAAGATCTAACCTAGTATGTTGTACTGAATACAAGCAAGTGGCTTAAATGTGATCTTTTAACTCATGATTTTGGCAATGTCTTTGTGTTTCCTTTGGTTATAGGTAAAGTTACCTAAGACGATAACCTGTGATGAGAGTGTGCTTTCTGTACAGTTCCACCCTAAGGGAAATATGTTGGCTGCTGGTCTTATCGATGGCTCCATTACATTGTAAGTAAAATTCTTAGATTCATGATCAGTCAATTACTAGCTAAGCTAGAGGAGGTTCGGAAATGTGCTAGTTAGGCAAGCTGTAAGACCAAAATGAGTGGTATACAATTTTACCATAGCCAGCAAATATGTTACAGCCAATCCAAATCCTTTAAAGGGTACCAACTGCCAAAAAATAATTTGCTCTGTATGTTAAGGTTCCTTGTCGCCATACAATTTTCAAAGTATGAGCTTCAAATATAACTTCTATAAAGAGATATTGAAAGTTTAAATACATTCTAAATAAACATTACAGCGACTTGCGAGTAGACTAATTTACGCACACCAGTACAAGCACGCACAAAATAAGGCCAGCGTAGTACCGAAGGAATGGCTACAGGGTTTTTTGAAGGAAAGAAATCTGCAGCTCTAAAATACATCTCTGATAACTCCTATTAATGTGCTGTGCTGTTCAAACTACCATAATAAATGAAATGAACATAGAATAATAACTTGTGAAATAGACTGAATGCAAACATACATGTATACTCTCTCAAGGTATTCCTACTCTGCAGAAGAACCAAACGAGGAGCTCATGTTTGAAGAGGTTCACAAGAAAGCATGTCGGGCTATTGTCTTTTCAGAAGATGGGAAATGTGAGTGCCATTTTGTCCTTTATATCATTTCTGTATTTCATTTTAAGTATGTGAAAGAAACTGTAGATGCTGAGGAGAGTAATTGGAAGGAGGGTGAGCATGAATGGAAGGTTTGAATGTAAACCTTTAGAGACAAGTAGCCTGTTGTGTTCTGGTGCCACATAAGTTGCACACACACTCATATATTGTTGAAGAGATTCACTTGATTGGTAGTTTTAAGAGTGACCTGGAAAGAGAATTTTGCAAAAAGGAAGACAAATCATGAGAGGAGAGAAAGAGTGAGTGGAGAGGAGAGAAAGAGTGAGTGAGAAAGAGAGAGGGAGAGTGAGAGGGAGAGGGAGAGTGAGAATGAGAATGAGAGCATGCAGGGAAATAGAAAGAAAGGGGAGAGAGAGAGAAAGGGAGGGTTGGGTTGACTGGATTGTAAAATTGTGGAAAAAGTTTAAATTCAATGACAGTGCAATTGTGTTCTCTTTCATATTTAAAGATATCAAGAATAAAATAGATGACATAGCTTTGAAATTTCTTTGTTCTTTCCTTACAGCTATATTTTCTATCTCTAAGGACAAGTCTATTAGCAAGCTTGACATAGCCACAGCCACAGTAGAGCTGAGCTTAGAAAAAGCCCATGAGACCCCCATCTACTCTGTAGCAGTGATAGATGAGAACATGATAGCTACTGGTGATGATGATGGCCATCTGAAGGTAGAGAATTTGAATGAAAGGAAACTCAGTAAAATCTTTTTAAAGATAAAAGTTGAGTTCTGGTCATGAGATTAAATTGTAAAAGAAACTGTCTCAAAGCAATAATTGGGAAAGGTTGATTATATAGCACATAAGAACTGGTGTATGCTTTAAGGTTTTGGAATCACCAAAATGATAAGAAAATTACTCGATCCTGCTGAGAGTCACATGCACTGCACACAGAAATGTGTGTATGGGACTACACACAAATGTTCGGCCCGAACGTTTCAGCTGTTGTCATATTTTGAATGTGAGAGCATTTGAAGAGCAATCCTTTTCAGGGGACATACATGTATCTACTATGATAATCTTCCAAACTAACATAAAAAGAATGAGAAAGCTCACAAATTATTTTTTACCTTTCCCAGAACTCAAGCTTCCCTTTAACATCCTGTCCAAGGGATGGAGTGGTTTCCACTGTAACCTAGCCTGCGTCTATGGAACGGGAGGGGTACGTTAACATACAATACAGGCCTCAGTCGTCTGCCCGGGCTGAATTCTGTCTGAGCAAACCTATGTCCATTCGAAACGTGGCTTCTTTCTTCTTTGTGAAATTACGGCTTATTATTATTTGACGTCATCTATGCCCTGGAGGAAAAAATGCAACTTAGTCACAGTGGTCCTCAGTTCTCTCCACAAAAAATTGTCAAATAGAAGAGATTCTTTGGTATTTGTTTCCAGTTCAACTTGGCACTGTTTTGATATAGTTATAGCCTCATGCAGTTTTGTCAGAGGAGATGACATTTTCAAATCAGTATGCTTTGATGTTATCACGGTAGTTTTATTTACAAATTTCATGTTTGATTTTTAATGGTGCTAACAATATTGTTCCCTAAGTGAGAAGTTCTCTTCTCCCAGTCCTTAGCATCCTGTTAACCTTTTGAGACATTTGACCACATTTTGTGGTTTGGCTCAATAACTTTTGATTCAGAGCTCTAAAAATTTTACCAGATGCATGAGTAGAAAGAGCAAAAATTTCTACTCAAACTATGTCCATTTTTCTTGCATGACCATATTGTGTTTGATGCCAGGAATTAACAAAACGAGAATAAGCTTTAAAACCCTTAAATTGGCAACATATCGAGAGGTTCAAAATCACTGTTTTTATCAAATTGGCAATTTTTTCAACTTTTCGACAAATTATGTAACCATGTATATTGTTTCCAAAGACATTACACCTTATCAGAACCTTATTGCACTAAAAGAAAAATATTATTGTCGCCAATTTGAAGAACAAAATGTGATCAATTTAGCCCTTAAATAATTCCTGTCCTGAAAGGGTTAACAGCTCTCCCAGTGCTTCTCGAATTCAGATGATGAATAATATAATGCAGATTCTTTTGACTCTGGTAATGATTCCTTTTGAAGGTGTGGGACATGAGAACACAGAAAGCTATCATGGAGATGAAGGAGAATGAAGAATTTATCAGCAGTCTGGTCGTTGGCAAAGACAAGAAGATTCTGCTTGCAACAAGGTTAGAAAAGATCAGCTTGATAGAGTTGAACAGCCTTATGTCACTTGATTTAACAGTAGACTGATAGTGACGACTTTTAGCGTAGAAAATTCCAAAGTATGATCCGTTAATTTTGTTAGTCTCGTGTTTGATAATTTTGTATAATAAAAGCTGTGGCAGTACTGCTGAACTGAGCTGCAGGTAGACATAGCATAATTTCGCACTTGTTTTCAAAGTAAGGATCCATACCTTTGAGGATGAACAGTGTTTATCAGTGAATTTGCTAGAAAGTGAAGGTGGAGGTGGATAGTTTTATGTCCTGGAGAAACAGTCATAGTGATCACTTCATGAGGAGTGAATTCCATCAATCCTCTAGATATTGTGTTCAGCTCCAGCTAAACTGCTGACCTGAAAAGTACTATGAAGAATCACCACCTTATTTTTTTAATCTTGTGTTTAACACCCTTTTTCTGAATAGCGGTGATGGAACATTGTCTGCATTCAATGTTCGGAGGAGACGTTTTGATCTTCAGTCTGAACATGTCAACAGTGAACTACTATGTGCGTCCCTCATAAAGGTGGGTTCACATTCCATGATGTTTGTGCAAAAATAGCCGTTCTTTTTCTTTGAATGGATACTTTCATTCACTATCATAAACATTTGAACTTGTTTTCTCTATTCCCATCCCTCATGTTTGCAATACAGACCTCGCAGATTTGCTTTAAACCAGAAACTTTTGAGAAAAAAAACTATCACAAACTGTGAATGACTGTTGTTTTTGTGGCCAGCAATTTTCACATATTGCAGAAATCTAGTGTTCTGAGTCTATTATGTTGCTGCATGAAACTATAGTGAATCTAGCTAGACCGCTCAAAATATTTACAAAATTGTCTTGTTTTACAGTAGTGAATATCTCATTGAAGAAATTATTTCTTCTTGTTCAATTCACAAGTGAAATTACAGTTTGAGAGAAAGCTTATTTTGTCCTGCAGCATAGATGGATCTGACTCTTATGGTTCTTTTTAATAAAGAATTGCAAGACTGTTGGAAAACAGTGGTCTTGCCTTTAAAAAAAAGATATTTACTAACACCGTGGTCTTAGATTATGGAATTACACCGAGGCAGACTGGCAAACACATTTTCACTAAAGTGATTCATAGCTTGTTTAGAACTGTAACAAAAATGATAACATTTCTTCAAATTAACCCTTACAGGACAGGAATTATATAAGGGCTAAATTGATCACATTTTGTTCTTCAAGTTGGCAACAATACCGTAATATTTGTGTTTTAGTGCTACATGGTTCTAATAAGGTGTAATGTCTTTGAAAACAATATACAGGGTTAGAGTACATGTCGAAAAGTTGAAAAAATTGCCAATTTTGAGAAAAAACAATGATTTTGAACCTCTCAATATATTGCCAATTTAAGGATTCTAAAGCCTATTCTCATCTTTTAAATTTCTGGCATCAACCACAATATGGTCGTGCAACAAAAATGGACATAGTGTGTGCAGAAATTTTTGTTCTTTCTACTCATGCATCTGATATGTTTTTTAGAGTTCTGAATCAAAAGTTATTGAGCCAAACCACAAAATGTGGTGAATTGCTTCAAAAGGGATAACCGATGTCATTGTGTCTTTGGTATTTCTAGAAAGGACAGGTTGTTGTTTGTGGTGCCAGTGATGGTGCCTTAAACTTCTTTAAGTGGAATGAGTTTGGCAACATCAGCGATCGCTTCCCTGGCCATTCCTCTTCCATCGACTGCTGTGTGCCAGTCACAGAGAATGTCCTCTGTACGGGCTGTATAGATGGAACCATCAGGTATGCAACTTGGCTGGCTTCATAATATGCTGGCTTGTCTTTAGAGAGATAGGTTGGACTAATAACACCCTGTTCTAGCAATTTTGTATTATTGTACATGTGCAGTGGAACCTGTTATAAAGAACACTGTTATAACAAACTCTCGTTATAACAAGGTAATTTTCCTGGTCCCACTTCTTTGTACAGTGGAAACTCGTTATAAAGAGCTCCGATATAACGAGATTCCTGATATAACAAGGCAATTTTGCTGGTCCCAAGGTCCTTGTTATAGAGTTTCCACTGTATTCTATTGTTTTTTAGTCCTGATATAACAAGGTTTTGATATAAAGCGGTAATTATCTTGGTCCCAAGGAGTTTGTTATAACGAGGTTCCACTGTTTAAGTATCAAAGAGCTTGGCATCCTGTAATTTGTACAGGAATTGACCAAGAGAGATGCCATTTGATTGAATTGGTCAATCTGTTGTTTATTAAAACATTTAATTTTCGATAAAGCAAGTCTAAATCATATCTAACTATATCCAGGTTTGTCGTATCTCATTTGAATATATTGTTCCTCTGTTTAATATCATGATCTCATTTGTTAATCAATGAGAAATTTCTAGGTTGGTTTCTTCCATATAGATCTGGAAACCCGTACAACAAACTTGATATTTACAGGTGATGCCATTTGTCTGTAGACTCAATTGACATACTTTAGCGCTAATAGACTATGAGGCCGAACTGCATCAGAGCTATTTCAGACTTTTCAAGTTCGTTTTTAATGTTCAGGTACACTCATTTTCCTTTTATTTTCTGCAGGGCTGTTCACATGTTGCCAAACCGTTTCCTGGGCATCGTTGGTGATCATCAGGAGCTTCCAGTGGAGAGCATGACAGTGTCGTTTGACTCGACGTTCCTTGCATCGTGTGCCCTGGAAGAGCAGATCAGATTCTGGGGAGTTGAACATTTACAGAAGACGAATGTTGATCCCAGAGGCAAAGCAGGGAAGAACGATGCCTCAAAGAGACTCACAGAAACAGGAAGGCAGGACAATTTCTTTGCTGATTTATGACATAAGTGAATACATTTCTAAAGACTAATGATGAGGTGGCTAAGGTTTAGGTACCTGTGCTGTGAACCAAAGACAGGATTTATTCGTTAAACGGCAAGACTCCACAATGTGCAATGTATGAAGGACGACGTGTGGATGGATTTCTTCATATTTTATGTCGTATCATGAGGATTTTTTTTTTAAAGAGTAAAATGCCTTCTATAGAAATGCAATGGCTCCATGGATATAATGGTGGTCTTGAAGAGAGGTTCTGGTCTCGAAACCAAGTTCAATTCACTAGTACTCCTGGGTAAGGCATGGATCTCTATGTGAAAAGTCCTTCGGGGAGGTTATAGGTCCCCTAATTCAATGTTAATAAAGTTGCCCTTCGAATCCATGTTTTTCTTAGAAGTTGGTTGAAATATGTGAAATTCAAATATGAGCTTGTGTACTCTTATTCATTGTTGTATGAGTACTCAAGTCATGTATTGATACTTTTCAATTAGATTTGATGCATAGGTTTCGTGTTAACATAATCTTGTCAAACTGACTTTGGTTGTTGGAGAGATTATGCTTATGTAGCAAGTCCTTGCCGGACGAGACGATAGAAAAATGTGTCATGATCATCTACAAATCTTAGTTTTAGGCTTAGAATTTATAATACCCCTAACATTTTAAATTGATTATAATGTCTGGACATTTTATGCAAAATTTGTAATTTATGGAATATGTTATTCTAAAAAAATTATTTTGTCAAAGGATAAAACTAGACAAGAAAGTTTAGGACATACATGCATCACTCCTTTATGTTTGTACATTTGAAAAGTAATATCAAAATTCAAATTACAAAGGGCAGACTTCCTAGCTATTAAAAAAGGGCAATATAATAGTCCCTCTCTGTCTGGCATGCTGTATTTTAGCCAAGAGCTGCTATCAAAAGGCAGCAGTGGTGATGTCTTCATCCCGGTCATCTACAGTGAAACCTGTTTATAAACACTGCTGAAAAGAGAGACAAGTAAAAGGTCTTTATGTACAAGTTCCTTTCATACACATTTCAATGAGAAACACTATTTAAGGGAAACAGAAAATGTGGTCTGTATAGACAGGTGGTTGCTAAAGCATTGCTCACAGTAGTTTCCTCTTATGAGTTTACGTTGTTGACAAGCCAAGAGTTTTTGGTGATCGGACATTTGCTCCTGTGGCGTTTGCCCCTGGCTTTATTTTGTGAGACATCTAGGGTTAGGTGTAGTGTTTTCCAACAGAATAACTTTTGCCGGAGCACATATCTTACAACCTAGTTTGTTACTCACCATCTTAAGCCCATATTAACCCTTGCAGGACAGGAATTATTTAAGGGCTAAATTGATCACATTCTGTTCTTCAAATTGGCAACAATATTTTTCTTTAAGTGCTACATGGTTCTAGTGAGGTGTAATGTCTGTGAAAATAATATACTGTATAAGCCATAAATTTCGCGGCCATAAATTTTCGCGAATAGGACTAACCAGACTATTTTGCGAGTGGTTGAATTCGCGGTCGGAAAATTCTCAAATCTACAAACAGCGGTGATGATGTACTTTTGCAAAGCGAAGTGGTGAATTTCTAACCAGGAGACAACAAATTCAACTGACTTCTTATGTTGGCAATATTTTGGCGTGTTGTTAAATTCGGGACCCACTCTCGATTCGCGAAAATAAAACCCCCACGAAATATATGGCGTATACAGTACATGGTTAGGAAATCTGTTGAAAAGTTGAAAAAATTGCCAAAATTTTGATAAAAAACAATGGTTTTGAACCTTTCAATGCATTGCCAATTTAAGGATTTTAAAGCTTATTCTCATTTTTAGCTCATCCGGCCCGAATGGGCCAGATGAGCTTATGCCGTGGCGAGGCGTCCGTCGTCCGTCCGTCCGTCCGTCCGTCCGTCCGTCCGTCCGTCCGTCCGTCCTTCGTCTGTCGTCCGTCCACAATTTGAAAATGCTTCTTCTTCGCCATTTCTTACCCGGTTTTAATTCCGTTTGCTTTATATGATAGCACTAGGTGGGGATCGAAACTTCTACACAGAATTTTGAAACTCATTAAATATGCTAATTTATGCGCATTTCTCAAAAATCACAAAAATTGCTTCTCCTTCCTCATTTATTGACCGATTTCGATTTTTTTTGTTCCATCTGAAAGACTTTCATGAGGTTCATTGAACTTCTACACAGAATTTTGAAATTTTGTCTACAAAATTAATTATGCTAATTTATGCGATATTTATTCAAAAATCACAAAAATTGCTTCTTCTTCCTCATTTATTGACCGATTTCGATTTTTTTTTTCCATCTGAAAGACTTTCATGAGGTTCATTGAACTTCTACTCGGAAATTTGAAATTTTGTCTAGAAAATTATTTATGCTAATTTATGCGAAATTTATTAAAAAGATCACAAAAATGGCTTCTTCTTCCTCATTTATTGACCGATTTCGATTTTTTTTTTGTTCCATTTGAAAGACTTTCATGAGGTTTATTAAACTTCTACTCGGAATTTTAAAATTTTGTCTAGAAAATAATTTATGCTAATTATTTATGCAAATTTATGCAAAATTTATTAAAACATCACAAAAATTGCTTCTTCCTCATTTATTGACTGATTTTGATTTTTTTTCTTCCATCTAAAAGACTTTCATGAAGTTCATTGAACTTCATGGAATTTTGAAATTTTGTCTAGAAAATTATTTATGCTAATTTATGCGAAATTTATTACAAAATCACAAAACTTGCTTCTTCTTCCTCATTTATTGAGGAAGACTTTCATGAGGTTCATTGAACTTCTACTCGGAATTTTGAAATTTTATCTAGAAAATTATTTATGGTAATTTATACAAAATTTATTTTAACTCTTTGCCCTGTCCATTATGAAACCCATGGCTGCTGGATTATTTCAAAGGCTATACCTTTCTACATGATTTCTGTCGACATCATCGACAGAACCGAGAACCCAGAAGTGACAGTGGTCAACAATAGCGGTTATGAGCTAATAAAGACTTGAAACAGTGAGGGACAATGCACTGAAGCCACCCTTAAATGTCCCAACCTTAAAATTCTTTTTTTACACCAATGCATAACTTATGTCATTCAGTGCTTTTCTCTTTTATTACAAATCTTAACCTTCAAATCTCTCTCAATAAAGATTTCACAGTTGGTAGAGATACCTCACCTTGACTAACTTCATGCTTTATTTCAAATTTCTCTGTCACACAGTAAAACTATTAAAATTTACATTCCCCAAAATCTTTTAACTGAAGTCGTGCAACTTGAGTTGTCAATTTCCAGACTTTCATTCATATCTACATGTCACTGTCTCCTTCCAAAACCACATTTAGCCAGATCTGCAATAGGCACTTCATCATCTGTACATGCATGTAACCAATACATGTACATTTCATCGATTCATTACAATGTCTACTGTGTTCAAAGTACAAATTGCATCAATTTCTTTGCTGCATGCCGGATGAGCGCCACATCATTGATGTGCTAGTTAAAATTCCTGGATCAAATGCAATATGGTCATGCAACAAAAATGGACATAGTGGGTGCAGAAATTTTTGCTCTTTCTACTCATGCATCTGGTATATTTTTTTTAGAGCTCTGAATCAAAAGTTATTGAGCCAAACCACAAATGTGGTCAATTGTCTCGAAAGTTAAGGTGCTGCTACATGTATATGCCCAGTCACACTGCCAAACCGACTGACATCAGAAAAAAAACATTGGCTATTTGGGGTAATACTTCATTCGGACCTTTATATTGTCGGTCTCAGTGAGTTTTAAGGATTGTACGGCACCTGCTCCAGCAATAATTGATCCATTGTAAAATCAAATTCTAAACCTTAACTGTTGAGCAAACACCATAACTATAAACCCAAGCTACAACGCAATTGCAACCCTAATCCTAACCCATTATCTTTGACGAGATAAAGTCAAGAGCACCTTGACTGGGTATCGAGTCCAATGCTTGCAAAAAGCTTTTTTTGGTTATTGACAAATGACAAATACAGTAACTTTGTGACTTTTTGTGAAAGTTGTTCACTTTTAATATGAAAAACAGAAATGAATTGCTGTGTTGAGTACATTTTAAAACAAATGCTTAATACTACATCAGAGTACATGATTACAACAGTGAAGTTTATAATTGGAAAAATTCTACCTTGTGAAAAAATACAAAAAAAGGACTTCTATTTGACCCAGTGTAAAGGCTATTTGAATCAATAGTCTCATTATAGTGTCTTTTGAAAAAAAGAATGCCATATGTTTGGCAATGGAAGTTACTTTTCAAACTATGCTAGTTCTTCATATCAATTTTGTCTTTTAGAAATATTTTGCATTCAGCATCGCATCAGAATAAAAACTGTAATTTTTGTATCATTTCAATAGTGAATAAAATATTTATTGAGGATACATGAAATGGCAGTAAGCTTTACTATTTGATGATTATATGTCATTATTTAGGATATTATTGCCGACATGCAGTGCAACTTAAGAATATATTTTCTATGTGATTTAAATTTATACACACAATTTATGTAGCTCCTCCCTCTTTTACAATTTAATGTTTATCAGGAAAAAAAAATATTCAGATTATAAATATCAAATGTAAGACAGCAGTTGGAGCTGCTTCTTCATTATGAACCGAGAAGAAAAGAAAATGGACCCAATATTGATACAAATTGGAAAACAATGTAGAGTCACCACTATGGATTGGAAAATCCATGCAATATATCTACTTAATTCTTGAAACTTGTGACAAATTTGATACAAGTTGATTATGAGTGGGAAGAAATGTCAGCATTAGAGTTAGAATATACTTTTAGTATTTTGCTGCTGATCTTTAATACATCATTCTTGCATTTAATTCAACTTTTTTTTTCAGTAGGAAACTTTTTTGTGAATAGGTGAATTCCCTTCTGATTTTAAAGATCATGTAGACACTTCTAATTTCCTCTGATCATCTCAACAACAGAAAAAAAGCCCTGAAATTTTTTTTTTCTTCATTGAAACAGCCTCACAAAGTAAAATTTAGCTACTGTTCACAGACACTCAAAGATGAACACATATAAATAGCTATTTCATTTAGATACTCAATACACACAGATTAATACATTTTAAACAGAGCGAGAGAGAGAGAAACAATAGAAGAGGCTACAAACTACCATCATAGTGTACGTACATGTATTGCAATGACATTGACCCATGTACATTTGTGAGTTAGAATGCTTGACAAATTCATTGCAAAACGAGAGTCCTTAACAATCTATTGTTTCACATGAGCTTCGATTCAATTCACAGAGCAGCCAAAATGGGAAATTCTTGCATTCTCATGAATACATGTACTATGTTTGTAATGAGAATGTATTAGAGGTACATGTATTTGGCATGATCGGCTTTTAAAAAAATTAAGACTGGTGCAATTTGATGTTTGATAAACATCCAATCACACTTTCAAACTTTGAAAAATATCCACAAAGACTGGTGCAACTGGATTTTTCTCGTAAGTTTCATCCACAAGATAGAAAAAAATGTCATCCTGCGTAGTTGACTTTCTCCTACTGTACATGAATCAATTACACATTAATTCTGTAAAAACAAATGAATGACTAGAATTTGAAATTGGGACAATATTTAATTTTCAGTGATGAGTTTTCTAAAATTAAAAACATTAATGCATTCTCTATTTAGGCAAGAGATGTTTCTTCATGTCCGTTGAAGCCTCGACTTCTTTTCACCATTGCTCCATCCTGACACAGAAATATGTCTCTACACACAGACTTTAATACAAATGAACAAACAATATACAACAAACACAACAAATATATATGTACATATTTAGTAAGAACATTGCAACAACATACAAACCATGATGTATAAAAGACGGTGCAGAAAAATTCCAATGCTCATTTCTTTCAAAAATTCTGTAATAAATAAATCATCCACTTTATTTTTCTTACTCTGAAAACTACAATAATGATTAACAATTGAAACTCTATGTATGTGCCACAAGAAAGCCAGTATATCTAGTCTGGCTAGCAAATTTACAATCTATGTTTTAGGGCAGCACACATGTATGTTTTAGGGCTATATATTTGGTTTTGCGCACATTATCACTAGCGACTTTACATACTTCCGAACTAGCATTTTATGGCCACCCAGCATATGCTAATTGCATTTTCACATGAAAAAAGGCATCTCTTAAATTTCTGAAAGAACTTACGAAAGAAGTCTTCAAAACTTTTTTTCCCTATTCTGCCTATATGATTGAAGTAGCTGTATATTGTTACAACAACAGATGCAACAATGACATGGTAGTGCAAAGGTGTTGATAAATATCATATGCACAACTATTGATACTGTAACAACTTGAAAAAAAAAATGATTGGCATGTGTTTAGTAGCTAGAAAACACATAAGAACTTTGTTAATAATAAGAAAAAAAGGGTAAATGTAAGGCTTCATAGGTTTACATTGACACAAAGTACTTCATTATGCAGTGCTAGGGTTTGGACCACAACAGGACTATTAAATAATCTTTTATACAAAGTAGATATTTGGGTGTCTACATGTATACCCTGTGCAATACCTGAATTAAACTGCATGCATATCAATTCCTTTGCATAAAATCTCTATCGTTCTAGTAAAAAGAAAAACGTTTCACAGCATCAATTTTCAGAGCCAAAAGGGCACTAACGCTGTATGCTATCTCCTTAAAATTCTGTCTTCTCTCTCAATAACTTGCTGAGTGAATTTATATCATTCTTTTGGCTTGTAATGACCATTTCAAACAGACATTTAGCATTAGGATTTAGACTTAGATTGTTATAGAGAATACTTTGTGAGACTGACAAGCATTTAACATCTATTACTGAGCATTCCCTTTTCCATGTAAACAGCTGACATCATATTTCTTCGCAACGACTCAAGATTCTTGCCCTTTCAGTCATTGTTGTACTTTTCAAGACAGAATGCCATTATCTTCTAAAAAGGTAGATTTATGGTGACGATAAATGACGAGACTGCATTTCTTGATCTACCCTCTGATTTTAGCCTTACTGAAGGTGAAGTCTAAACTATCCCATGATGATACTTCAAGTACATGTATATTGCAGCTGGCATTGAGGAACTTGTCAGGAGTTTGGGCTTACAATGACCCAAAAGGACAGAGTATTTCTTTACTCAATCCATTACTTATGACTAATGAAAGTATGCATTTTCCCCAAGCATTTTAGAGCACCATAAAAATGCTTTTTTTTTTCAAACAGCAAAACCTCAAGTAGCCATCTGTTGCACAATTCCCTGTACAGAGTGGGAAAGCCACAATGTACAGAACATGGGAATGACTTTCATTGCTTATCTACAGGTAACGCTGCTCTTTATTCCTCTTTGAATTAAATCTGATATGTACAACACCAGTCAACGTCTGGTGTGAAAATACCAACTTCATCGTAGTTCAATAGGTGGCCGTTACAGATGAGTCACAAAACACAGTTTGCAGAGAAAATACCTATCTAGAAAGGGCACATAATGTCATCTTTATGCAAAAATGATGCTGTATTTCATCTTGCCCATATCTTGAGAAGAGGAGACTTTTTCAAATGGGACTTCTATCTGCATTCCTTGAGTGGGCTTCAGGTTGATGAGGATATCCTTACATGCTTTTTAATGACTGTCTGGTGGCTTATCGCATTAGATAATTCATTGCAGATTTGTCAATGTATTTCCAACTTGTCCATTCAATGAAAAGACCTGTCCAAGAGGAACTTCCGTATGCATTCCTTGAGCAGCCTTCAGGTTGATAGGTCTTTGAGGGTACCTTACATGCTATCCATGACTGACTGGTGGATGGGAGGCTTGTAGCATCGGATCTGTTCCACTGGAGGATTCTCTCCTTCTCCTGCCTTCAGGTATTTACCTAGGATGGCAAAGATCTGTCCGTTGAGGATCTGGTACTTCCTGATGCGGTCTACAAGTCGGCCAACAGGCTGTTAAACAGAAAGCAGAGAGCATTTACCATATGGTACAGATGGAAAAGATTTCCCAATTCTCCATACAAAGCAATTGTAGGCCCTATTCAGTAATATATTTCACATTATAATCCCCATTATGAGAGTGTCTAACTTCAAATTTGGTCCCATGTGAGGGCATACCTAAAAATCTGTTAGCTACTCGTTGTATGTTCAGGTATGGAAAATTTAACGTGTGCTGTAGAGCAACTACCTAAACAAAATTGGATAATGCAAAACTGAATCAACTTTTATCTTAAATCACAGCTCCTTTTACACTTCATGTACTCCATTAATCTTAAAGAGGTGAAGTCAGAGACATATTACTGAAGGGAAATTATGACCAAGAAAAGGAAAGGAAAGACTTACGATGCCGTTGATGTCTTCGTTAACATTATCAACCTTGTTGATCTTGAGGATGTGGTAGCTGAAGTCTAGCGCTTCAAACCGCCTCTGCTGGTTCAGCAGCGTGATCAGTGTACAGCCTGCCCAGTTCAGACCTTCTCCGTAGCTCTCTCTATGAATGCACAATGAATCATATCAGATTAAAATAACAGTGTGAACAGGGTAGAACCTTCCCAATTTTCAGCTCTCTCTGAATACACAAGAAATGATATCAGATTAAAATGACAGCATAATCATGTTACACCCTTCCCAGTTCAGACCTTCCCCATAGCTCTTTCTGAATACCCAATAAATCATATATCAGATTAAAATGAGTGTGATTTGGGAAAACGGTGCCCACTTCAGACCTCCTCCATAGCTATCTCTATATACACAATATAAACCACATCAGATTAAAGTTACAGTGTCATCAGGATAGAGCCTGCCCAGTTCAGACCTTCCCCATAGCTCTCTCTGTTTACACAATAAATCATATCAGATTCAAATGACAGTGTGATTAAGATGGAGCTTGCCCAGTTCAGACCTTCCCCATAGCTCTCTCTGTTTACACAATAAATCATATCAGATTCAAATGACAGTGTGATTAAGATGGAGCTTGCCCACCTGTCCTACAGTTCCAACTGTAGGTCAGTCCTTGCATTCACTGAACTGATAGCCATAATAGCCTGCCAGAAATTAAATGTAAAAGATCTCAATTCTGAAAGCTGTGAAAACTATGCAAGGAAATGGTGCCAATAAGACGCCATAAACTATTCTTTTAATGACGTGGACCATCATAAAACTACAACTAGATCTATCATTCTTTATTTTTAACAGTCTCTTCAAACTTGATGTATTTGAAATCTGTGATTGGGTTCATTGACTTTACTGGCCAAAATTCTTATGTAAATGATGGCTTTTGAGTGTTATCAGCTAGTTGCTTACTCTGGTGTGAAGTTGTTCTCTTTGAGTGGCAGGCTGTAGACAAACTGAATGGCACTCCAGAGCCGATGGAACTCTGTGCACTCATCGATGTTCATCACTCCATTGATGGGTTCCTCCCCGGACCAGACAGGGTCATCAAGGAAGCTACGGATGCGAGAGAGTACCACCTCAAACATGCTCAACCCGCAGCACAGGCGCTCTCGGGTCAACAGGTCACCCTCTCGTGTGTCTGCAAGTTGCTAGAAGGGAGATTATAACAACAGATTATTATTATAATGGACCTAGCTAAGCTATCAACTTCAGCAATGCTGAGAAATGTATTGTTATTATGTCTTCATAATAATAGCGTAAGCTATATAAAAAAAACAAAACACTAATATATGTTGATATTAGCCACAGCAGGAAAAAAAACAAACAAACAATAACAACGATTGCACAATATGCCT
The DNA here is from genome assembly GCA_025618425.1 of Heliocidaris tuberculata. Taxonomy (NCBI): domain Eukaryota; kingdom Metazoa; phylum Echinodermata; class Echinoidea; order Camarodonta; family Echinometridae; genus Heliocidaris; species Heliocidaris tuberculata. Next base: position 2,427,159 of record CM046846.1, on the reverse strand, counting down.
GATCATCAACATGAGCTAAATTTTGTTTGGGTACATTATTAGACAACTTTTATCTAGAGAAAGAAGATGAAAATAAACTAAAAGCTTGGTTCAAGTAAATAGCTGAATTTCTTTACCATTGTAATTGCATTTGTACATGTAGGTAGTAACTAAACACAGGTTGAAACTGCATTTCTATCTGCTAGTACCACAGAGATCTTAACAAAGACATGAGTCTGTTTAATCGTAATGATAATGGAAATGAAATTGAAAGAAATGTTTACTTCATTTAATGACTGAGACAGATATTGTGATTTCACTTTACCTCCTGTGAGCCAAGCTTCTCTATGACAGGAACAACATGGAGAGGTGCAAAGCCAGCTTCCAATCTTTTCAGTTTTACCTCTAGCTTCTCACCAGCTGAAATAAACAAAACATCCATGTAAACCAGCATGTACTCACACATAACAACTCTTGTCTGAGATGCACAGTCTCTTTTTGTTTACAAGTTTACTTGTTTTGTTTATTAGCTCAATAAACAATCCCTTGTCATTTTTCTTTCTCATCCATACCTACACTGTCTACAAGAAATCTCAATGTTTGTCCAAATCATACTTTACAGTAGGGAAAACACCCACTGAAAATTATTGTAAGAGGGAAGAAGAAAAGATTCATACAAAATAAAAAGCTTTATGAAAAGGATAAGCATTTAATCATATCAACTGCCAAAGTAGTCACATATGTATTGTATTACCTATCAAATTACAAAATTTTGCAATAATGTCCAAGAAGCTGAAAGTCTGCTTACGTTTGACATGGGGCTTGGGAATGATGTTCTGGAAGGGTGAAGCGTGTAGGAGATCACACACCTCCTCTATGGACAAACTCTGCTCTATGAGCGTTTGTTATAACAATGTGCTTTGTAACAAAGTACCACTGTAATTAGATAACTATGAATTCATTACTGCAGAGTACTTACGTTTGATATGGGGCTTGGGAATGATGTTCTGGAAGGGTGAAGCATGTAGCAGATCACACACCTCCTCCACGGCCAGACTCTGCTCGATGAGACGGAAGAAGATGATGGTGTTCCCAACCTCCTGAAAGTTACGGAAGAGATTGACCTTGAGGTCGGGGTACTGGGCGATGTCCTGGAGATGCGCTGAGTAGTAGGCTACCACACCTGAAATAAAGGTGAAAATGTGCTCTTTCTCAGATTTAGAAATTTAGTATTTAAAGGGAGCGTAATAAAGGACTGAAGATCTTGTATCATAAAACCTTTTTATCTTTCAAAACCTAATTAAGACAAACAGAATACAATACCTGCCCAGTGGGAAAAAAGAAATGGAATTTGATTTTTTTTTGGTGTTATGTAGACATTTAAAAGTTTATAACACACCACAGACTGTGTTGGAATCAATTATTACATTAAAAATACATCACATTGATTGCATACATATTATGAAAACCCAACTCTGAACACATTCTGAACACATTCTGATAGCACTAAGAGAAATGCATACAAAAATTAGTGCTCACAACTATATAATCCAAAATATTTCTTTTTTAACAAAAAAATTATTATCAAAATATAACAACATTTTGGACCTATTATCATTTGAAACCTTTGTTCTAAATGACTTAATTTTGGCAAATGTATGAAAAGTCTGCTACCACAGTTTACTTTCCCCCTACATTTCCAAATAATGTTTATGACATAACGTACACTGCAGTTCTGTGTTGGAGTGAATTCACATACCTTTGGTTCCATATTCGTACTTCGGTAGCTTGCATTTCCTGGGCATCACTTCAATAAGTACCTTGGTGTACTGGAGAATGGTGTTCTGAAGCTGTAGAAATGGAAGAGAGAGAACTTGCTTTACTGTATAGTCGCTTATATTGATGGCCTGACTGGTAGAAAATCTGTGCAATCCTGAAGACTGTGCATCCTTCTTGTCAACCCAAGATAAATACACACTATTGGCACTTGAATCTCCATGTGATAATGGATATGACATACTGCCGTAAAGCAATAATGCAATAGTGAATCCATCCATCCCTATGAGAGACCTACCTGGGGGGGCGTTTCATCACGTTTCTTGTCGGTGTTTTTTACCGACTAATTTGCTCTCAGCCAATCAGATGCAAGGATTTCAGTAGCTTATAACAGTGATCGCAACTTGTCATTGATGACAAGCTTTATGAAACAGGGCCCAGACCCTTCACTTCTTCCGTGCTGTGAGGGGATTTGCCGATCACGAATGGCAATAATGAACTATGTGTTTGGGCTGCAAGCAGGTAGTCACTTCTTCAAAAGACAAGACACACTTATTCTGTTGGTACATCCATCTGTAAAGAGACTTACCAGACCCTTGACAATCTTGAGTAGTTCCTCCATGATGACAGCTATACCCTGATACTCCAGGAGCTTCACCATGCAGCGTATGTGAGGGATTCCCACGAAGGTGGTGTAGAGGCTGTTCACTCTGCTGTAAGCACTGTTCAGAGCCTGCAAGGAACAACAAAGACAACTCAACATGAGTAAACTGTTACATAACACATACACTACAGGCCCTTTCTGATAAATGGCAATTGTGATGCTACTTTTATCCATTTTCCAGAGCAGCTGTATAATACAGAGCCCAAACTTTCAATGTATGACTGTCATCTATAATGATAATAATGTTCAAGAGCTGGTTTAAAAGTCAAATATATTCTATATTTTGTAATTTTATTCTAAATGATCGATGAACAAGCGCAGTCCTATGAACATTGTTAGATTAAACTAAAGTAAGTAACGTTTACAGCCTCGAGAAATAAACAAAACAAAAACAACATGAGCAAAACTGTACAGAAGAGACATATCCCTTAAAAGGGCTTTATGCTTATGGCAGTTCAATAGTGATCCTAGGGTCTAAAAGGAAAGTGTCCTGGGTACGTCCACATTCCTCATGTATGAAAATTGACACATTAGTAAAAGTGGATAAGAGTGTGGCTCGAGACATTGTATTGGGGACATAACATAAGAATTACCTTGGAGCCAAAGAGATAGGATGGAGCTGCTGTGGGTGGCTTGTCTCTGCTGGGAGGATCGATGAATGATAGCTTCGTCCTTACATACCTGTCAGGAGGAAAAGGCAATAATATATATGACTTATATCACCACTGGCTAACAATCCTGACTACAGAATGGAGCTGTTTCCCCCCGTTTCAACTCTTAACATATTTGGAATCATAAACAAATAAAAACTTGATAGTATGCACACTAGAAATTGGCAATTATCCCTTATTTTTTTTTCAACTTCTGTGCTGTGCACTACTGTCCAGATCCTTTTATGAGAAATACATCCTTCAAATATGCATGTTCTGAGAAGAGTGGGTGTGTTGTGTAACCATGGTGAAAGATGACCTTAAACGATTAAGCAAGTCAAGAAACACAATATGTATACTGACTTTTTCTCAAAGCACCAAGTACTGAAGAAATCTCTATGATGTAAAGCGCAAGGAGACACAATAGAAGAGAACCCACTTTAGAAACAAAGTCGGTGGGCCAGTGCCTTGGGTAAGACATCACTCCTTTTGTTCCTAAAGTAAAACTTCAAGCCACACATCCCCTGGCTGCTTTTCTAGAAATATATACTTGATAAACATACCTGGGGAAATAAGCAACAATTAAATATGAAAGAAATTATAAATTTTACTCACCTCTCCGTTGATCCATTGTAGCAGAAGTTGGGTATGAAGTCATAGTAGAGCTCCCAGAAGACATGGAGAGTGATACGACCATAGGGTGCCATCACGTTATGGTTGGCTTCACGTAGCATCGAGTCAAACTCGGACAGGGTCAGGAACTTGGACAGGAGTGAGTGGGTCAATCGGTTGACCTCTACAAGCTGGTCAAGCTCCTGCAGGTCAAAGGGTCAAATAGTACAAAACATTAAGGAAATGAGAATACTAAACCAACCGTGATAATAGAATGGGCTTCAAGTAATATGCAAACACTCTAGTGCATGCGGTATCAAATCGTCTAACGATTCTGCTCTGCTTTACAATATACACAATAATTACATTATTTCATGACATCAATACCAATTGAAATATTGTCTAAGGCATGATTAAGTGAAAATAGGGTAGAATGCTACATAAAAACAAAAATAAGACAACCTTTCATCTAACAGAAATACTAAATACATGATCTGATCACATGAAGCTCAGATATACTTCATGTAAGATCTCTTTATAGTATGATTGTCAATGTGACTATTACTGGGCAAGGATTTGGAAAAGTCTGTAATTCAAAAATGTGGAGAGGAAAGAAAGAAAGAAGAAGTCTTACCACAATGGATGTGAAGTCACTGCTCTCAAAGCGAGCTATGGCAAGATCAAGACTACGCTGGAGTGAGGTTCTGATACGTTGTGAGATCAGTCTGTTCAGGTCAATAGAACGACCAAGGAGCTAACAAGGAAAACATAGATCATTATTTTCAAATCAGTAGTGTAAAACAATTAGACAAAGAATTAAAAAAAGTTAAGCCTGAAACTAGATCATAAAGTATTTACCTCTCAATCCACTGAAAACTCGTAAATCTCTCTAATGATAATTGTTCACTGATGGGCTCGTGATATGTCTTAGAGAGTACCTACATGTATGAGGATTAATGCCTGTTTACCTGACAACAACTATTCAGGCAGAATTACATTAAAAGGACAGGCTGCAATATATATTTGTCCTGTTGCTCCTGTGTTCTTTGGTTTATTATAAGTTTGGAAAAGTACATAATGCTGAAAGTATGAACAACACATATATACTGTAAAACCAGAAATTTTCGCGTGCATGAAACTTTCGCGAATTTTGCGAGTGGTAAAGATTCGCAAAAGTTTCAAGCCGCAAAATAGATAAATCACAATTGAAACAACATAAATTAATGGCAATTCGCGAAAGTTTCTTGCTGCAAAATTGGCCGTCATTAACAATCAACAAAAGTTTTATGTCGCTAAAGTTTCAGGTTTTACAGTATAAGGCATGTGACAAAAAAAACAACAACCCTTGATACATATACAAGTTACTGTAGGCGCCAACAAAATTTATAATCTAGCCCTGTAACTATTGTCATTATTATTCTCAAATAATCTGGCAAATCCCATCCAAGCATGTGATCTACAATGCTGATATGAAAGTGTACCTGTAAATGCCTCTGTCTGAGTATTGTCTCATATTTGTTGGGAGGTGGGTAGAGTATGTGGATGCCAAAGTTCTGACATTCCGTCCTGAACCTCTTGTCCAACAAAATGCTGAAAGATAGATGATAATAGAACTGAATAAGAATACCATAATTCATAATGTGGATCCAATCAAATCCCAACGAATGCTCAAGACACCCAATACATAATCTATACCTTATTCGTTGGATTCTTATCTACTACCTTGGTAAATTAATTTCAGATTTATCTTGAGTCATTAAATAGATGTGGTATAGTTATTTCATCCATTGGAAAGAAAACAAAAAATCGAACCTTTCTATGAATAAAAGAGGGAAGGGGTAGTATTGAGCAGTTTTCATATTATACATGCGTACATTCATTAAGGGCATAATCTTTTCAAATATGAAAATGAACAGTCTATAATTATATAGAGCTTTGCTTAAACATGTGTTGAAATATTGTACCTTGCAGCTAGAGCCTTGTAGTATGCAAAGATCTGCTCACTGAGTTTGTACACCAGCTGATCAAAGCACAGATTCACCTAGACAACAACAAAAAAATAATCATCATGAAGAGAGAAGTAACATTAACAGTCCACAATACTCTTAACATTTATATAACATAAATTCAGCCACAATCACACAGGTACATGAGACAAAGAAAAGAATTTTTCTTGACTGCTGATATAATTCCTCATGAAAGTAGAAGGAGAGGGGAGGAAAAGAATGAGGATAGGACTGAATAGAAGAACAAGAACAGATAAAAAAAAATGACGACTAACCTCTGCTTCGATCTCATCATAGAGGAACTGCTTTTTGAATTGTGTGAGTGCATACTGTGCGCTGTCACTATACAGATCCAAAGGATACAGGATGTACCTGAAATAAATAATCAATAGAAGAACAGTTATGAACAACATTAAAGGCAATTAACAAAATTAAAAAAGGTTCTACCGGTCTTGAAAAGATGTCACTCCCTCCTTACTTGATGTATATATGCACAAAGAAAAATCGCATTTGGATGTGTAAAAAGATATTGTAATTATTTAAAAATAAACCCAAACATTTAAAAATATAGATATTTGTCAAATACTCTTGTCAAACTATGCCTGAAATCAAGCCATATCATTAGTTTGGATTAAATGACTACTCTTTAACCATTACTGTACTGGACTTTTTCAAGCTCTCTCTGACCGTGGGGGGGGGGGGGGGGATAACCTCTGATCTCTGGTGGTGACATGACCAATCGCCGCAAAATTTTGCATGGGTCATAAAAGGTCAAGTGACACGGTAACGGTATGAACGATTTTTGTAAACTTGGTGTCAAAAGATGCGCAAGACTTTAAAGAAAAAAAATCAGAAAGTTGCGTGGCTCGAAATACAGCGGTTCGAAATGAGGGGCGAAATTTGTCTAGGGGGGCCTCCCAGGCCTCCCCCCAGCAGTCAGGGTTAATGTCCTCTATTTGGAATTAGGTGGCACTAATGACATCACTCTAACATCACTGTAAACAACAAAAAGCAGCTGATTTCTAGAACTGAAACTAAAAGTTTTTACATGTGGCTGTTATAACTTACTCCATCATTGAGGGTTCTTTTGTCTCCAGGATGTGATCAGTCAGGATCCATGGCATTGACATCTCAATAGGAAACTACAGTGAACAAAAGAAATACAAACTCATCTAAACATTAAAGTTTCATATCTAAGAATATCTCTAGAAGTATGGAGAGGCTCTTTGTTCTCATTTTATGGAGTATTTACAAAGGGATTTTAAATCTGGTTGGTAGTTTTTATTGAGTAACCATCTTATTCATGTAAATCTAATGAAAAGACCAGTATTTATTTGAATACTTATATACACATAAACATATATACATTTTTTCTGTTTCCCCCATACTATTTCTTTTAGAGTACATATATTATATCTTGTGCAAACAATTATTTAAAAAAATCTCTTTCCATTCAAGTTCTGAACATTTTCAAATTAATAAATCTCAGAGAGAGGTTACCTGTATACGTTCTCCCATGGTCATCTCGAGGAAGAATTCCCTGTACCACAGCTGAGACAGGTCACAACATGCTTGCAGGGTTTCTATCAAGTCAAAACACAGAAAGTCAATAAATCAATATCAAACAAACACAATTATTTACACTACATCATATCTAGTGTATTCTTTGTAACCTTCTCCACCTACTCCTGCTCTCTATCCACGTAAGTATATGGACCTAGCAATGACCCTGAGTAACATATCTTCAGTGTCCTTCTGCAAAGAAACTGACCTGAGTCAGCATGGGGACCTACCAATGACTTCCATCAAAATATCACAATATCAAGAGCAAGAAGGTTGTATATTCCACATATGATTAGGACCCTTCTGCATCCAACACTGAACTCACCAAAGTTAATAATACATGACAGACTTCAAATACAATGTCATAAGGCAAGGAAAATTTCACAAACCACGTATTTGTCATGCCCTTCTGCATCCGAACTTAAACCCATCTACATGGAAGTCAGCATTGGGCCTATAACATGACATTGCTGAGAGCAAGAAGGTTGTATAACCCACATACAGGTAGTACATGTACTTACCTGAGAAGTTGAGCATGCATGTGAAGAAGAACGTCCTCTTGTGGAACTTCTCCAGAGGCTCCACAGTGAAGATACTCTCCAGCTCCTTGCGTAGGGTCTTCCTTCCAGTACCTCCCTTATCTGCTGTCAGTGACTCCAGCATAGTACGCATCATGTACAGCTAAGATTGAATAAAATAGAAAGGTACTATACACCTGGGCCCTGTTTCATAAAACTTGCTGTAGATCTATGACAAATTTCTTCATAGCCAATCAAATTCAATGATTGCAGTAGCTTATAACAACTATTGTAACTTGTCATTGATAACAAGTTTTATGATACAGGACCCTGATGTCATTTCTAATGATCTTAAATACACAGGGAAAATATCATAACACATAAAGCATTTTTATACAAGTGTTTTTATATCAAATGTATATCAGATATATTGTATGAAGGTGGCTAATAGATCCAACCTAAATCTCTCAGACTTTTTCCATTTTACATCTTCTAAAAAAATTAAGTTCAATGTTGAAATTTCAAATTCTTATCCACCACATCCACATATTTAACTTGAGAGTTGTTATTTTCAGAAGAGCTGTAATATATCAGTATTGGATAGAAGACGAATCAAAATATTTTGAGCATCATGTGTAATCCTGCTCAGCTAATGCCATACATATTCTACATCTACCATTGAACAGATTTTCAAGATGGACTGCATTATACAAGCTTGTTATTATCATGGTGCTATCCTACCTGTGTACTTGATGGACCAACTGTTCTCCTGGGAACTTCAAATGAGAATCCATTCTTAGGATCCTTCTCTCCCTTCAGGGCAGGGTCATTGGGTTCTGAACCTCTCAGCCAATCGGCACAGGTCTCTCTCACAGCACGGATGATACTAAAATAGTGAGAAGGATTATCACAGAATCAGTACTAAAATATCAAGTGTCATGTTAGAAGTTTAGAACTTAAAAAACAAAAACAAACAGGTATTAATATGAAGACTATACAAGATCTAATCATAATCTTCCTTCTCACTTATCATTGATGATTGTACATGGCTTCCGTCTTAAGGTCTTAATATGAAGACTATACATGTCTATTATAATGTTCCTTCTCACAATGGACAATTGACAATTTTACATGGCTTCCGTGAGAACTATTTCATTACAGTACCAGAGCACTTGCTGTAAAATGTTCTTTATTCACTGATCTGTGGCCAGTTTCTCCAAACAGTCATAAATTTGAGTTCTTTGACATGCCATAAAAACAACTGTTACAGTAACACCTGTTTCAATGAGATGTCCACCAACTTAGACTAATGACGGTTTAGAGAAACTAGCCCCTGGGGGTATTATGACCGAAACTAGGAGGAAAACATCAACTCAAAACCGAGACCTGTCTCTGCTTAACCACTGGTCTGATCAGTTCTTGTATTCTCTAGCTGTCTACAAATGTCTGCAATTGTCAAGCATGTTTTAACATGGGTCAATCAGTCTAGACCCTTACCTGACAACAAGTGTCTTCTTTTTCTTGGTGGCTACCCTGAGTGGCTCTCGCAGCGTGAGTTGAACAAAGTCCTGCATCTCGGCGTAGACTGTCCTAAGAATGGCTTCACAGAAGACACTCTCCATGCGGTTCATCAAGACCTGAAGTCCTTTGATCATAGCGATCACCTCAATCAGGGCAAACTTCTCTTGGCTCGTGTAGTTGTACCTTGTGGCCTGAAATATTCATGGTTTATAATACATGGATGATGACCTGTGACCTGTTTAGAATGGAATCTAATAAATTTGTCTAGTCAAAACTATTCTTATTATGCCAATATTCTTACAAGAAGTTTGCACAAAAATACTAGACTTTCATAATAAGATCACTCAAGGGAAACAAGAATAGCCATCTTAATAATCATACTGAGTTCCCTCTGATGTAGGTTTTAATGAGATTTACATCTGAAATGAAATCCAACATAGTCATCTTTATGGAGGTGGTCCCTATCTAATGGTAGTCACGAAAGCAAGTTTGACTATACCCCTCAATAAACAGCTTGAATGTTTTTTCTAATTGTTTATCAAATGTTGTACACTAAAACCCAGTAGCAGAAAGCTACAGGCATTCTCTATGAATAGAAAGGAAATCAAGATAAATAGATAAAACTCACCCTCTCGTATTCCTCAGCTTCCTGTGCCTTGATGTCTCTTGTCTCAGCTGGATGAAATAATTTCCAGGAAAACTGAAACAAAACACAGGTAAATATGAAATAATAATAATAATAATATTGTCCATTTATATAGCGCAGCTACTAGACAAACATACTCTACTGCACTTTACAAAGTATTATATTATCACCCCGGCTGTAGCCCAGCTGCCATGATAAGGCGCTAAAGCATTCAAGGAATTTCTTCCTACCGGGTACCCATCTACTTCACCTGGGTGGAGAATGGCAAATGTAGATTAATGTCTTGCCAAAGGACATTAATGCTGCGGCGGGACTCGAACTGCAAACCATGTGATGCACAGGCCGTATCCACTAGACCTTGACACCTCAACTTTATGATAGTGTATTGGTGTACAATGAATTCAAGAGCATAGGTATTCTCTGGTAGTGCCTACACATTTGATATAGACTACCTTTAAAAGCATTCTTGATACACTAACTCATTGCTCATTTTTTGTCAATGAATCAGACATTTAGTCAAAGGGTTTTTACAACTTTTTCACAATACCACATATTGAGCGCATGTAAACGAGAAATGCTTGGACTGCACTGTTCACTGCGCTATTTGCAATTTTCCAGAGAAACTTATGGGTTTCGGGCAAGGAATTCAGGATTCACTTTAGTGAACGACAGGTAATAGTTACACGGAGTAGTTCTACATCAGCAAAGACAACAAAAAAACACTCAACGAGAAACCGTGCAATGTGCTGAGGAATACCATCTGTGGAATTTATACCATCATCTCACTATAAGGTAGGGTCTATTCGAGAGTAAAAAAAGCTATATCACATCACACAAGGTCAGGGTATACCTTGTCTATTTCTAGAGATACTGGAGGTAGCATACTTAAAGTAAGAGAGGGAATAGCTAGCAAATTTTTGTAAACTTACCAATTCTGTGACAAGGGACGTCCATCTGGACAGTAACCTGAGACCACGCAGGGCTATCTCATACAGTACACGGTTTTCTTCCTCAGTCCGACCTGTGTCTTTCTGTGCTGTCGTTACCTCCTACAGGAAAAAAAAAAGACAGAATCATCAGGGCCATTCTTTGTGAAGTGATACAAACGGTCACACATGCAACCATCTAATTTTGCCTCATTGCCGGAAAATCAGATTACATTTCATCGACTTTTTTATACCATCAGTTTCTTACATTAAAAACATTTTCCTTTCTTTGACAAGAATAAGTCATTTCCCAACCATAATGTTTTTACAGAGACATTAAAAAACGCCATTTTTAGAACGATCACACACGTGACCGACCCTATTTTCACTCTAAAGAAAAGAATGTTCAATCATTTATTGAAAATTGCTTTCAAACTGTTCAGAGCAATCCCATCATACAGAAATGAAAAGTGGAAACTTGCACTCCAAAGGAAATACAAGAAAAGTAGGTTTGAATATCAACAAGTAAGACCCTTTTTCACGCGAGGTCACAAATGTGACCGACCCTATTTTGACCTCTGGAAGAAAACGATGTACCCTAATTTAAAATAATTACCCACCATCTGTTGGGGGTAAGATTGTTATTCAAAAATCCAAATGAGAGACTTCCACTACAAGACAAATACTGTACTGAAAAATTAGGTTCAAACGAACTATTTTTCAGGATTTTGGTCACACATGAGACTGAGAATGGTCCATCAGCACATCATTATTACTTTTGATATACAATCACCACACGCAGTACTCTTTCAACACATTAAGTTTCAGCCATTGAACACTCCAAGTCATTCACAGTATGAAAATTGCTAAATAATGATTCTCATCACCAAGATAATGCAAGTTGTAATTTTTCCAAGATCACTTATAATTCAACACAACTAAACATTGCTGACTTTTGTTTGCATTTAAATAAAACGTTTCCAGGTTCAATAATAGAGAAAAACGATTCAGAATAAATCACTCACAGAAGCACTCACACAAGCAATCTTCAATTTGTAGACTTCAAGACCTCAATTCAAAACAATTCCAAAAGCTTTATATCAAGACAGTCGACATTTCACCCTTACACCTGAAATTAGATGACAACCCACCTTATTACTATGCCTAGCAAGTTCACTGATGTATCTCATGTGACTGTCTCTGATTGGTTGTAGGTGCTCTAGGAGGTTGTACTGTGCAGCTGATGACATATCAGGGTTCCAAAACGACTTGTGCGACTCGTAGTTGGCACTCTTCTTGATGTATGTGAAGACGGGGATCTGGATATCACCATAGAGGGGCACAACCTCCAATTGCTATTAGGCGAAAAATGAAGATAAAAAACATAGAATTCCACCTAAATCTTCAAAAGAAATGTCATAATCAAATGCTCTTTCTGAATAGTTAAAAATGTTCTATATGAGAATGTATCAACTATTCATATGTACAAACACGATCATATTATATCGTCTGCAGAGAGCTAGACGGACATTACAAAGATATGACTTTACCCATCTGGCTGCTAGCAGATAATATTAGGCATATAAATAAAGCAAATTTCCAATTATGGACAATGCCATATATTTGCACATAAATCAAAATAAAACAAAACAAACAATTCATCCCATCTTTATGATACTCACCAATGACTTTTTGCAATGGTGCATCTATTTCTTACAGACTTTGGTTCATGTCAGTGACAACTTTTGATAATTCTACTTCCAATTATAAGTGGAAATACATACATCATAAGAAGTTTGACACACCTTGAATATCAACATTACCAAAGCTGAGAGCCATACTGTTCACGCCTTTCTGTAGGCAATATCCATGTCCAGGGGTCATTTCATAAAACTTTACTATCAGTGAAAAGTTACAATAACTATTAGAAGCTACTGAATTCCTTGAATCTGATTGGCTGAGAGCGAATTTGTCATAAAAATGGGGCAGTTGTTATTGATAACAAGTTTTATGAAACAGGGCCTTATGATACATGTACATACCTTGAAGATCCTGTCCACCTTGGTAAGATTTATCCTCTTCTTCTGGTCCATCTTGTAGATGTTGTTCTCTTTGCTGTCAATGAGGTACAGACCAAAGCCTATCACCTGTGAGAGAATACCAATACATACAACAGTGGTAAGATTGTCCGCTCTGTTGGGTATTGCATTACACTCTGCTTTTTTCAGATACTGTGTGCAAATTTGCCATGTACTATTCACAAAATTACTTTGAGATATCTTGGGTAATGTCAAATGGATTCCCATACAGCCTTGCCTTTGAAATGATTACCTTTGGTTTGCTATAAAGTTATACCTGTCAGTATTTAAACTGGACGTGGGAATCCATATGATTGATTACAAATACATGCCAATTTGTGACATAAATATTGAAGAGAACCAGCTTTACGCCTTCTTTAACAGCGGTCTCTAGATTTAATGGTACAGATTTCTCTAAGAACATTGTAAGCTACAGCATCACCAACACAGAGTCATCATCATCTCGCTACTATGACAGCTTCTTGCTACGAAGAATCATTTTTTATACCGTGTTTCATGATCACCTAAATTGACTGAGACGAGTGCTACATAAGACGACATCACCATTTAAGACCTAGAAATATTACCTTGAGTAGCATGTGTTTCTCAGCCGGCATGACATACTGGCGTTGTTCAAAGAGATCCACACAGAGATTGACGATGTCTATCAGGAGTTCTTCGTAGCCTTGGATCTTCTCCAGGTTCTCCTTCAGGGTCCTAGTGATCTTGTCGTTGTTGGCCAGGAACAGGACCACCTCCTGGGACTCTCTCAAGGCCTGAGGGTCGGCCATCACCTTCAGGAACTGGGCTGCCCTGGAGAGGAAAGAATATGAAAGGAATTAAGACAATCAGTTAAGTGCAAGGTTCTAGGTTCTCTTTGAGGGTTCTGGTGATCTTGTCATTGTCGGCCAGGATCAGGACTAATTCCTGGGACTCTCTCAGGGCCAGCCATCACCTTCAGGAACTGGGCTGCTCAGGAGAGGTATTATATCAGAGGAATCATTTTCACAGGATTAGTTCAGCAAAGTAATATGTAGTTTGCTGAATATGGGATATGTGGAATGGGTAAGCCAAGCATTGAAATTTAACATACTGGTAATGCTCTTTTTATCATGAAGTTCATTGATTACTTGTATGTTTACAAATGCATGAAAACTCAAATCACCTGTTGATGAACAACCAACCTTTGGACTACTACCTCTAAGACAACTACCCTCCCTAGGAAAAATATGCCCTCGAACAAGGAGCCCCTAAAAACAGCTGATGAGACTAACCTCCTGTATGCAGCGTAATCATTCTTGATGCTAGCTTTCACATTCTTGAGAGCGTCCAGCACAGCAAACATGTTGATGAGACGTCCTAGTGTCATGAGGTACGCCTCTGACACAAAGTCCTTCTTCTTCTCAGCATGGCAAAGACGTTTGACATCTCTGCAGAACACATCAATGGCTCTTTGCTGTATATCAAGATAAAATAGATTACATTGGCAAATATCAATTTGAGAGTTAGAATGAAGATTAAAAACAAATACATGACTACTGCTTGAGAATGTATCAAGATAAATCATATCAAAAGTGTTTTTATATGGTGTTTTCTTTAGACAGGCTTATCTGAAATCAGATGGAGTTATTATTGTTGGTGCACATCAGCGCTATGGAAGTATCCAATATTATTAACGTTGTTGTTGTTGTTATTATTATTATTATTAAATAAATGCTTACTATATAGACACTGAAAATATATTGTCTGCCAAGAGCCAAAATTGTATGAACTCATACCATTTAACACAGACCTAATGCCCTTTTGGCTCTGTTACATAATTGAAGAATCTTCTGGAAGGAAATTATTTTCCAGTTTTCTTTATGTATTTATGAACATAGAAATTTCTAGAAGAGAAATCATTATTCAGATGTAAAAAGTCAGTGTACTTTGTAACAGTGAAAGAATCATTAATTACAGATTAAATAATGCACATCCAGTAGAGGAAGAACATTTTAGATCATTGCATTATGTCTGATGTAATGTACTGTATGATAGTAACAATGTAATTGCATGTTGTGACTTGTTTACCTGACCTTTGCATGAACTTCTTAGTAAGAGTGAAACATTGCAATGAGTCTATAAATAGCTCATTGGAATCCCCTTCTTTTGTTTGTTACAACTAGAAGTACATGTATGTGGAACTAACAAGAAAGTTCCAAACCTTCATGAAAGTTGTAGTAGAAGGTAGAAAATTCTATTTAAGGGTTGAGATTGTATATAAGCTGGGAGCTTCCACAGAAATTTCAGAATTTATACCCTGACTACATCGTAGAGCATACCATATATTGCATAAATTCTCAGTTATCACCATCTGATATTGATAATATTGGTATCAACCTGTGGAGATCGTCTTGGACCTCATCTTGGACTTAATCTTGGACATCATTGACATCGTATTGGACATCGTGCTCGACATCATTATTGACATCACAGTCAACATCGTTGACATCGTGGTCGACATCATTATCGACATCATTATCGACATCGTTGCCAACATCGATGATTTCTTGAATTATCTTGGACATGTTTCGGCTAGATCTTCTGGAATCTTCTTCTACAAGTTGGACACCATACCATTTGGATTTATACTTTGGATTATTACTGTGATTAACAGCCAACTTACTCTACACTTCAAGAACATTCTGGACTCATACCTTGCATTCATATTCTGTGGATTACAAGTTTCCCAGCTGAGAAATTGTAAGTCTTTGCTAGATTAAGTATATGTAATGTAGTTATAATTTAAACTTGTAATTCTTTTATATCATGTCATATTGAATGCTTGTAAATATTAAAGAGAAACCACATATCATCTAAAATATAATATCTTTTGTTCGGTTCTTATCTTTTGTGGATTTTGGATCGTAACAGCTCTCATTAGACGACATGTCAATGTTTTTTGAGAGAAAACAGAGAAAAATTTTCATATGGCAATTTTAATATCAGCTTACCTGAAAGTACATGAAGTTCACCAACTTGGTAACCTCAGGTCGCAAAACATCCACAAACGTCTCATAGATCTGTTTCCTGTTTGGTTGGTTGTTGGACTTGATCTGGTGACAAATATATATAGAACAGAATGAAGAAACCAAATACAACTCCCTTCACATTACACATACACATACACTACTCTATTCAATTTGATTCAATTCAATCCAATCCTAACCATTCTATTTCAATCAACATATTTCAATTCAATTCCATTCTATTCAATTAATCATATTCATGTTATTCATTCATTACTACAATAAGCCAATGGATGTTTAAAATCCACATGTAATAAAACAATAATAATAAAATATTATCCATTTAACTTTCACTATTTTCTCACTTTGCTCTCTGCTTTGTTTTCCTTCAATACTCCTTTTCAAATTCTCTCTTCTCCTCTATTACTCCTCCATTCTTCAAGCTCTCCCTCCTCTCCTTCTTCCTTCTCTTCTTCTACTTATCCTTTCTAGAAGTATTCTACTAATCTCTTAGTTTACCTGTGGCATGGCCCTGGAGCAGCTCCTCCATGTATACAGTGTGACAGCATAGCTCTCTCCCTCCTCTAGCAACTTATTCTACAAAAGCAAGAAACAACAAACAATCTAATCAAAATATGGTAAATCCAATGGAAAATTTTCCCCAAAATGAGACCTTGTGGTGCAAGTTCTCCAACTGAACTTCCAATGACTGAAATCAGTGCATCAAATCAAAGTTACTGTTCTAGCATATTCCTGAAAGTTAGGTCCTGATTTGTTTACAACTTTTCATCCATCCAGGTTTAACACGTACCAAATACTGCCTGGTTTGTATTAAAATTTTGTCATGTTGTTTGCTGTGCAATCTTGAATAAAAGATTTTTTTTTCCAGATAGTAATACTGTCAATGTACAGTAATCAAGACACAAAAACATGGTACAGAAAAGTTATCACTTCTTGGTAATACCAGGCCATGCAATTACATGCATCTAGCTCCTTTCCAAAGCCCTTAGGAAGCGCAAAAAAAAGTCCAAATACATTATAAAAGAACAGAATATCATTATTAACCATTAGTATTAGAAAAGAAGCTTTCTGTTCATTTCATTTCAAGGATTAATAGCAGGGGAACATCATTGAAATTACTTAATAAGAAGATAACATGTACATGTAGAATAGAAACATATTTGGTGTCAGACAGCACTAATAAGTTAGAAAGAGAGAGAGAGAGAGAGAGAGAGAGAGACAGAGAGAGAGACTGAGAGAGACAGACAGAGAGGCAGAGAGAGAAAGAGAGAGGGGGGAGAGACAGATAAACAGAGAGAGAGACAGAGTGACAGACAGAAAGGGAAAGAAATAAATATGAGTGAGGGGAGATTTTACTGAGCTAATTACAGATCTTGAAATATATACATTAGGAGAGAGAGAGAGAAAGAATTGAAGAAATGAAGATTTCTGAGTTCTTTAACAATAGTGGTGTACAATGTGCGGGGCTCTAGAGCCGAAACTCTGCTGGCATGCTGTCAAGGCGTTTCCTGTTTCCAGACATATCTTTTCCTCCACCTCAGGTACTTGTTTCCTGGTTACCAACAGCGTGTGTAAGCTTACAAACATTTGGCTCCAAAAGTGGGTCCTAAATCAAATTGACCCACATCCATCTACATCCGAATTCCTCCCATCAGTGAGAATATTTCTTGTGTAAATAAGTACTTGTTAAAACGCTACAAATTGTTTAAAATACACCCCCCCCCCAATAATAAAAAAAAAAAAAAAGAAGCAAAACTATGACTTCTCATTTAGAGACTACATGTATTATTAATGAATTGAACTTTGTTAAATAAACTTTCTGTACTTAAATAAGTACATAAATCTTCGAATTGGCAACACATTCACATGTTTCCAAACATCAGACTTCAAGTACATGTGTGTAGGTGTCAGAATGACTCACACAGATCCGCATTTAAACAAACAGACTGCAATGAATATTCCTAGAATCATGTGCCCCTATTTCTTCACCTTAGATATCTTTAGCACATAAATTGATTATACTTCAAAACATTCTTGATCATAATGTATAATTGACAAACATTAAACAATTTTATATCATCATGTATGCTTGCATACATATACCTCACAATAATCTATGAAAAGGGAAATCCATAAAAGTTTTAGGTGAATCTCTTGAACTAAATACATGTACAGTGTACACGGAAAATTAGAATCTAATACAGTTAACTCTGCATAAGTCGACCTTCCATAAGTCGAATAATCGCCTTAGTCGAAGCAATTTTTCAGAACAGAATGAGCAAAACACATGTTTTTTACCTCTTCTAAGTCGAATTTCGCCTAAGTCGAACAGATTTCTGTGGTCCCAAGAGATTCCACTTAGGCAGAGTTACCTGTATGTATAACACGTACTTTGGAATTCCTCATACATGTACATGTAGATACAGCCTGAAACACTAAATCTTTAAACTTTGAAACCCTTCAACGAGGGACAATAAAACACTTCCTACATTGTACATGTACATGCATTTCCTATGAGAACTTACTTTCTAAACTGCACACAGTTTAATACATGTGTATTGAATATGTTCTTGTGTTCAAAACTTCTATTAGAAGATAACATGTAGTAACATCATGATTTTTTTTTAATCAAATGAGCTCATAACAAAAAAGGCAAACCCATCCTCTGGAGTTACATGTACATTGTACATGTATATATGTACATCTACATGTACCAGTATGTTTCCTTTTCCCTTCTTTCTGTTTGCAATAAAATATCCAGAGTGCTTTCTCAAGCATGATTTTTCACTTTTCTTTTTGTGAATAGATAATTATTTTACATCATAAATATTAAATGGAAGGAGACAAGTTAATATAAATATCAATCACCTAGAAATGATGCTGGTTTCATTGAGGTAAGAACTTTGCATCATACTCCATTGCAACGTAGGTCTCTGCCATAAAATGTGGTTTAAAATGCAAGCACAGCTTCATTTTCCAATAATCAGAATTGCACAGATCTACATTCAAGACTTACATTTCGATCTTTGAGTCTGAAGTTGTTTTTAACCCTTTCAGGACAGGAATTATTTAAGGGCTAAATTGATCACATTTTGTTCTTCAAATTGGCAACAATAATATTTTTCTTTTAGTGCTACATGGTTCTAATAAGGTGTAATGTCTTTGAAAACAATAATTACAATATACATGGTTAGAAATTTTGTCAAAAAGTTGAAGAAAAAAAATTCCAATTTTGACAAAAAAGCAATGATTTGAACCTCTCAATGGGTTGCCTATGTAAAGATTTTAAAGCTTATTCTCGTTTTTCAAATTCCTGGCATCAAATGCAATATGGTCATGCAACAAAAATGGACACAGTGTGCAGAAATTTTTACTCTTTCTACTCATGCATCTTGTATATCTTTTATAGCTCTGAATCAAAAGTTATTGAGCCAAACCACAAAATGTGGTCAACTGTCTCGAAAGGGTTAATCGAAGATATTAAATTATTATATTTTATATCCCTCATCGTAAGATTGTTGCATTAGGAGTGTACACAACAAGAAAATTAATAGTTTTACCAGAAAAGCCTTTTCTTGCCGTCTACATGGTCTAGTTCATTTTTCCTGCTGACGTCATTGAATAGTCCATTTTTTCCCAATCACCAGAGGGAAAAAATGAACTATTCGATGACGTCAGCAGGAAGAAATGAACTATTCATTTTTCCGCCCCCCCCCCATAAGCAGCTGCTCAGCCTGAGCGCGTACTACATTGTGACGACATTCATTTGCGCGTATCTATTGTTTTAGGCATGCGTAATGATGTCATCATTACGCGTTTGATATCCACGCAAATTCACCCCTTCTTCAAACCGTTTGTGTATACATGTACGTGTGCGATCTATCATGATCATACCCTACAGTGCAGATGATCAAGTAAATGAGTAGAATTAAGCTTTTGTTCAAAATGACGGATATAAAACAAATATACAATGACTCATTCTCGGAACAAGCTAAAACTATTCGCACTCAAGAACACCAAATAGTACTATTCTCCTGAGGGCCATCTGCCTGAGGGATAATAGTACAATTTGGTGTTCCTTTGATGCGAATAGTTTCAGCCAGATCCTCGAGTGCCATTGTATATTTGTATAATATGCTCTTGGAAATATTGTTCTTCTACAAAAATATGAATTAAACATGAGTGTACTGTAATTCCTAAATTTAATTATGGACTCAACACTACATTGTATATCCAACACTAACCCTATCATAAACCTAATCTTCACAAAATCACAATCACAGCTTTATTAACCCTTTCATGACAGGAATTATTCAAAGGCTAAATTGATCACATTTCGTTCTTCAAATTGGCAACAATAATATTTTTCTTTTAGTGCTACATGGTTCTAACAAAATGCAATGTCTTTGAAAACAGTATACATCATTAGAAACTTAGTGGAAAAGGTGAAAAAATTGCCAATTTTGATAAAAAATAGTGATTTTGAACCTCTCAATGTGTTGCCAATTTAAGGATTATGAAGCTTATTCTCCTTTTTGAAATTCCTGGCATTAAACGCATTAACGCAATATGGTCATGCAACAAAAATGGACACAATGTGTGTAGAAATTTTTGCTTTTTCTACTCCTGCATCTGGTTATTTTTTAGAGCTCTGAATCAAAAGTTATTGAGCCAAACCACAAAATGTGGTCAATTGCCTTGAAAGGGTTAAACCCTATGGCCTGTATTCTGAACTCCGATTTAACTTAAACTCCAGTCTAAGTTAAACCAGAGCTTTAATCAAAACGGACTTAAACCGTAAGTCTCGTCTAAATTTCTGTACAAAGTTAAGCCACAGCAGACAGGAGTTTAAGTTAAACCGAATTTCACAATGTGATTTTCTAAAACTCTTGTTCAAAGGACAGTTTTAGACTGGGTTTACACCACACTTAGACTGCAATTTAAGTTAAACTGGAGTTCAGAATACAAGCCAATATCTTTTGACAAAATAAAATCCAGAGCAAATGTTGCTGGAGTAAACTGCCACTACCACTCATATGAGACACATGAGCAAGGAAATAGTGAATACAGCCACATGTGCATACATGTACTACTGTGCAGTCCACTACCACCTCCACCACCACCACAACTATCTACATTACTACTTACTACTACACCTATATGTCGGTTACATTCAGTCATGCAAATGCCATTTTTCCCTTTGTTGATCAATTTCTTTCACTTTTACATCATTGGACTTTAAGAGATTAAAGTCCATATAAGTTTCATCAAACAGTCCAGCACATGCACTATTTTCGTACATTGTCCTCAAGGGGAAAAAGGAAAAGAAGTTTCAAGTTTCAACTTCACGTGTACTTACAAATTTAATAACCTGTTAAGAAATGAGGAAATATTTACAATTGAGTTTGTAAATGTAAACAATCAAACTTCCTGTTGGTTTGTCACGAGTCTGTATTTTGGCCACTGTTAAAAGCATATACGCCTATAAAGCATATAAGGTATTCCATGCATTAAGACCACTGTATTAATTTAGCTGAGTGGGTTTGCTACATGTAGTTGTTACAAATGCAACACAAGAATCAGTTCTGCATGGACTACTGGATGTATTCAATAGGTGTTTGTTTATGACTAAACAATTTCAAAGCAGGTTTGAAATAGTTACTTAGAATAAATTCATGCAGTGAAATAGTCTCAAATACTGAATGAAGAAGAGCTGACTTCACAGAAAAAGCAGGGCTCAACGATAATGGGTACATGGACACCTGAAATTTCAGTCCAGATCCTCAAAATATCAAAATGATTACATGAGCCTGCTCCCCAATATTTTCCTCTGAACCCCCTGGAAAAAAAAATCCTGAAGCTACACCAAATTACTGACTATAGAAATAAATCTATGTAAGATTACCCCCCCCCCCCCAAGAAAATTCAAAACCTGCCAGGAACTAGAAATTTCTGAAGATGTTATTCTTTGAGCCCTCCAAATATCAAGAACTTTTAAAGCTCAAAATTATAATTGCAAAATATACATCCCACACAGACTTACAATACTGTTGCAAGCATTTTATCTCAAGTATGGCCCTTTCAGCTAGCATGCTGGTAATAAAAATGGAACAGCCTTGAAGTAAGACTGAACCAGGAAATGTGCTTCCCTGACATTGTTGACAGAGAATTCATAAGAGCTATGAAAAGAAAGGAGTTCCTCCTTCAGATTCAAGAATGTTCTTGGTTTGATAATAAAGGGTAACTCAAGGGAGATTAGGCCTGTTGTATTATTCAACCTGAATTGCAGAGTTGGCTTGCAGATGTATCTACATGTACAGATTCCTTCAAGAAAAATTCAACTACAAGTAGCTGATTATCAGAAAATAATTTTGCAGAGCTCTACACTAACTTTGAACACAAAGGGTCTGGGATGCAATTATCGGAGTCGGTATACAAAGGGCCCCCTGTTAAAATTTCAATATAATGGGGATCCGGAGGTAAAATATGGGGGCCTTGTTTGCATCACACTCTTTTTCGTGTCAAGCTTGGATGTATGTTAACAGTTCTTTATCTTTTCATCATGTAAAAAACAAAATATCAAACAACTACCTCTAATAAAGAAATCCATATTGCTACATGTAAGATGATCAACAATTCTACATGTATCAGTAAATGGAGTAAATAATATACCTGAACAAATACATGTAGTTTATTGAAATAAAAATGACCTTACTATTGCTAAATGAAATACATCTACCTGTTAACTATTATTATTATTATCTGTATCAGACATCTGAGTTGTAGTTTTACAAAATTGTATTCCCCTCGTCTTTGGTGTAAAAAGGGCAAAGAGGGTAATATTCCTTGTATCACCCTCTTTCACAAAAGCCTATGGACTTTACGTGTTATAAAACCGGGCAATATAGCCTTGTATTTTCCCTGGTCTAACATCTGGGAACCTGGAGATCAGCTACAGTCATAAGCGGCTGAAGCAGTAAAGCTGCCCACAAGCAAATTATATAAGCGCGCATTATTATATACATTGTGCCTTATTTTGGACTGAATATGTGACGACACAATGGCTATCAGTAAGAAGATGTATCATAAGTAGGCTTGCTCTAGATGTATGATGTGCATAATAATAAAAATATTGACTGGCTCCTACTTTCGGGAGATATGACTTATATCGCCCTCACTAGATCCATATTACCCTCATCTTCGACTTGGATAATATGAATCTAGTTCGAGGAATACATGTCGTATCCCCCTCAAGGCCAGTCAATATTATATAATTATTAATGTGTCTTTCAGTGAGAAGTCATGTGCACTGTTGTAAGTGTTGTAGGGTATGCCAGTAAGCTTTGCAATATCAAATTACCAATAATATATTGTATGGCAAGTGAGGAATCATGATGCATATTTAGAAATATGGATTCAATGCACTACAAGTAACAATTAAACATTGTGATTATATATACATGTATAGGCAACTTTCTTCAAGGATAAATTAAAGTGAATGATTAAAGTATCCTCAGTCCTCTCCAAATCACTGTTTTGTTTAGTAGAAATCATAAAATGATCATAAAATGATCTGTAAGTACATACCAGCTCATTGTGTATTTCTGCATCTTGGAAATATTGGACAATTGCTGAAAGCTAGAAAGACGTTTTAAAGCAAATCACATACTGAATTTCCTACATTTGCTTCTACATTTAACTAGATTGTGGGGGAAAACAAACAAAGAAGTAGTGCAGCTTACACAGTTGCAACACAAAATATTCACCAACCTCACAAATACGAACATTTCATACAATATACAACTATTTATAAAACATGTTGTTAGTGATATATGCAACAACAATATTTCACTTTCTTGCCATACAATAGGCCCACTTGTACCAGTTTCCTTCAAATAATTACTTTAAGACTCATTTACACATACATGTACATGTACGTTATAAGAGCAATAAGCATGCACATAAGAAGGTCTGATAGATCGTCTTTTGATGAAATCATTAATGGAGATAGATTTCATACTTGAGATGATAATGATGCTATATCAATTATGACAAATTTTCACACTCTCAACAGCATGGAAGTGTAATAAGAGTTCCTAGTTTTAAATATTTCCTCCATTCAAGTAGGCTTTTGTAACTTCTCCAAATGTGTCAGATTACGAAAGATATTGACACCTCCATTAAGGAGAGTGATATTGATGGAATTTTCATAAGTGGATAGCCTGCTAATGAAGTAATGTACATGTTGTAGAACAATATTCTCACTAAAATGAAATGTCAGATTTACATGTAGGTAAAAGCAGAAAAGATGTAAATGGTACATGTATAAAACCACAAATACATGTATGCAGGCTATCTATAATTTCTCCAAATGTGTCAGATGATGAACTTGAAGATATTGACATTTCTATTACAGGAAGTGAGATTATTTAAATTTTTATAAGTGGATAGCCTGCTCATGAAGTATCGTAGAACAGTATTCTCACCACAATGAAACATCAAAGAATGAGGTAATACTATGTATCAGAATAGGCTATCTATAATTTCTCCAAATGTGTCAGATTATGAAGATGTGTATGTACTGACATTTAAATTACAGAAAGTGACATTTTTATTACAGAGAGTGAGATAAGTTAAATTTTCATAAGTGAATAGCCTGCTAATGAAGTATTGTAGAACAATATTCTTACTAAAAACTCACTATATTTAAAATGAAACATCACAGATTTAGGTAATATCAGTATAGGCTATCTATAATTTCTCTAAAGTGTCAGATTATGAGGATATTGACATCTCTATTACAGAAAGTGATATTGACTTAATTTTCAAAAGTGGGCAGCCTGCTAATGAAGTATTGCACAATATTCTCACTAAATTGAAAATGGTTTAGGTAATACCAGAAATGGTGTAAATGGTACTTTCAAACAATGATGATAAAATGAGAAGAAATGTAAGCAGTTAATGTTGCTGTCTGTCTTATCAAGACCATATTGTTTGTTCCCTTGAACTATTTGAATAGCAATTTTCAATGAAACCTGTACTGAAGGAAACCTGTATATGAAGACCTGCTTATAAACAATGCAATTTTGTTTTCTCTTTTAAAGCTGTCTTTCTACACATGTTTGATTATTGATTAATTATTTTTCTTTCGGGAGGGGGGGGGGGGGGGGAATGTAAAGGATAACAGAATGGAACACAAGAGTTTAGATATGATTGCCAATTTTTGCCATTAGTCCTAGAGTCCATTTTGAATCAATGTTTACTTACCAGTTCAGAATGAACGGTAGCTTCTTCGATGTACTTTGCTATACCAGTAACATAGGCTGTTCTATCTTCAAAGTTTGTATCAAAGTTTGCCCTGTATGTGAGGGAGACGGCCGTTGCTTCAATGCAAGGTTGCTGATCTGGTAGAGGGAGCTCTTCAAGTAGGTCGACGTTGGAGAGGGCGTCCTCCAGCGTGACGGTGACGTTGTGGGAGGACATGGTGTCAGGTTTGAGGCAACCTTTCTCTACCCAGAACTAGTGGCAGTAATCTACGAAAGTATCACAGAATATAGAATTTGTCACATTTGGATAAAAAGCAAAATGGACAGCCTTGTGTAATATGCACAATCACAGTATACTTGTATTTTCATGTTCAATGTCATCCTTCCAATTCAAAAATCGTAGCAATACCTAAAGAAATCAGCTCACTATTTTGTGTTTTGAATCTAAGTCATACATTTGAATGTATGACTGAATTCAGAGCATAACACTGCATGTAATACCAATTAGCTCACTATTTTGCATTTTGATAGATCTATCAAAATGACTTACATGTACTATTACAAAAGGGCAGTTTTAATGTTATTGTCAAAAAGCAAGGGGGTCCTTGACAATCAAAGAGTGACTGTCTTTTTTATCATAGAGGGTCTCTTCATTAAGGTAGCTTAGCGAAACATTGTGGCGCGTAAGAACGTGGGAAAGATGCATCTAGGAAAACTGCAAGTTTTGTATGTGCTTATAAAATTAGTATCAGACATATCTGAATAAAAATTTTCATATTATTTTGCTTAAAATTGTTCAAATATTTGAATACTAATTCTACATTGTAATATTTTGAGTCTGCCTTTATAGAATAAAATTATGATTTTGAGCAAATTTGTCATATGCGTTTTTCCCGCGTTCTTCAGCGCTACGTTTCGCTAAGCTACCTAACCTCCACAGTTTAGACCACACACTGCTTATGTTGTGTTGAGCCCTGGTGTTGAATAATGTATGTTACATGAAATATTAAACGTGGAAAATAATTATGACCAATTATGATAATCTCATAACTAACTAACATTCATAAATGGTGTGTACACAAGCAATATCTATTTGTAAAATTTTATCACCAAACTAAAAATTTGAGGAACTTCTCTTGTTAGTTCCACTTACAACTTTACATGTTGAAATTTTGTTGTTATTGCTAACCTGTCAACCCCCATAAACCTCCTGGGTTAATCTCCTGACGATGAACAGAGCACACTGTTCGAAACACGTTGAGACAGATATACTCCTTTACCAAAAGATTACTGTGATTCGGAAACTCTCTTTCAGAACTACTCTACAGAGGAATACAAACAGTTCTTTTTCAGAACTACACTCTCCAAAATTCTGTGACCTGCTCAGAACTTTCCTGATATCGATCACTCTTTCTTCTTTTTCTCTTTTTCTTCTTTCCTCTTTTTCTCTTTTTCTTCTTTCCTCTTTCCATTTCACTTCATTTTTGGTGTACAAATACCGAAAATAAAAACCAAAAATAGTCTGGTATAAGTGTTTCATTTAATTTCATTCCATTTTCATCTCTTTCCTTTCCTTTCTCCAAAATTCCTCTACACATGTAAATGCCCCATAAGTGGGTTATTTTTCACGAAAGAATATATCAACAGCCTTTTCACAGAGGCTCCTACGTGTTACCGAAAGCCTTCAATTGTGAATACCCCATAAACCTGTAGGCCTATATGTACTGATGCAAATGTTCAAATTCAAATCAATTTATTATCATTTTACAAGAGCTGAGACTCTGATTATACTTTCTATAGAATCATATGAACTCCTTTTCTTGTTAGCTTTGCTAAAAGATAGATCTTGTAAATTTTAAAGACAAAGTTGAGTTCTGGTCATGCGTTTACATTGTGAAAGAAACTGTCTCAAAGCAATTGGGAAAAGTCGATCATGTCTACAAAAGAATTGGTGTACATGTATACTAACTGTGAGGTCTTTAAATCATGAAAAAGATAAGAAATTTACCCAATCTCGCTGAAAAGCACATGCAAGTTGCACACAGAAATGGGTATATGGGACTACACACGATGTGGTATTAAAGCTCATGTACAGTATTGGTAGCAAAAAGAAAATTGGAAAGAACATGTTAAATATAGTCTCATGTCGTTCTCCTTGTATCAAAAAATGTCTGTAAGAGATCATTTGGTATTCCATCTATGATTTCTGGTGAATTTCAGTGTAAATATCTGTAAGGAATGCTTGATCACTGCCATTATGCTAGGACCCTTCCACCCCGACGGCTCCCCGCACAGCAATCTTGGGGCTTCGCATAGAGACAGCGTGTGTGCACTATGTGTAGCTACTCATCATTGGTTTTACATGTGTGTGTACAGTGTATAGCACATGCTGCCTTTGCTGGGATTTTACGTGCCTGTCCCGGCACATAAATTAGTTTTTGCCTCTTATTTGTTTAATATTAAACTTTAGGAGGTGAAATCTTCAGTGTCTTAGTATTGCTAGTATCTTGCTATTTATCAACAAAAATTGAAGAAATCTGACGAACAATTTTTGAGGGCTTACCAAAACTTTACATGACCTTTAATGTTTGGCCTAAACTTTGCAGTTATTTCTCATCATATTTGATGATATTATGAATATGAGGGCATTTGAAGAGCAATCAATTTCAGGGGACATTTCATAGCTTTAGAATATTAAAACCCCATTTTTTACCCTAGAATTAAAAAATATTGGGGAAAAAATGTGAAATATTAATTTTAATGGTTACCGGTAGGTTGAATGTTGTCCGAACGACGCCCCGAAAAAGCCTTCACTGCGCTTGTAGACTCGGAAGTGTCCCGTAATGTCATCGACCTACAGTTACGCAATTTTCAGTTCCATCATAAGTTAGACAAGACCGCTACTGCATGCATACAGAAGACGCAAAATCAAAATACGTGCGATGCCCGCGTGCTTGTAGCGGTCTTGTCTAACGTATGGTGGATCTGAAAATTGCGTGATTGACTATAGGTCGATGACATTACGGGACACTTCCGAGTCTACAAGCGCAGTGAAGGCTTTTTCGGGGCGTCGTTCGGACAACATTCAACCTACCGGTAACCATTAAAATTAATATTTCACATTTTTTCCCCAATATTTTTTAATTCTAGGGTAAAAAATGGGGTTTTAATATTCTAAAGCTATGGTGAAGAGGAGATGAGAGAAGCTGGCTCACGGTAAAGGTGATTTTCAGGAGATTCTTTAGACTCTAAAATGGCTGCTCTATTGTAGAGTGGGGTTAAAAAACCAGGCTCTTTGAAGAGTAGCATCAGCTTTTTTTTTTTTTTACTCTTCAAAGAGCCTTCCAGGCTAACCAAAACGCCGCGTCGTTGGGAAGGGGTTCACTCGGAAGGGAATATCGATTATCGTATTAAACATGTTAAATCTACGTTGTCTTTTTAAAATTCCATCAACTTCTTTTTCTTTAGGACTTTAAGCATTCATTATGTAAGTTTGACAGATATTCGTTTATACTTTATTTGCTATCGTTGATTTTCTGAAAAGTGTTCGGACACTGGATCCACCACCATACCAGATTGATAAGCCACAGAGTTCGTATAGTCAAGGATTATAATTCCGAACAGATTGTATTACCGTACGTGTAAAGTCAAGCGCCTAAAATGGGTTTTCATACGCTTGGGATTACGCGTATGAAAACCACACTATTGATACAAACGTGTGTCTTTTTCCCATAGGTTTCACACGTTCGGAATTACGGTACCTTTTTCAAGGGACCAAAACGCCGCGTCGTTGGGAAGGGGTTCACTCGGAAGGGAATATCGTATTAAATCTAGGTTGTCTTTTTAAAATTCCATCAACTTCTTTTTCTGTAGGACTTTGAGCATTCATTATGTAAGTTTGAAAGATATTCGTTTGATATTTAATTTTCTATCGTTGATTTTCTGAAAAGTGTTCGGACACTGGATCAACCACCATACAACTAGAAATCGAGTAGACCTAGCATGTCCAACTCCACACAAATTACTACGTCTGGGACTCCTCTATTATTTTCAGATGAAAGATGGTGGAAATTTGTCTTTTTCTAAATGTATCCGAAGATTGTAAGGAACACATAAAAAGTCATGAAAATTTTATGAAGATATTGAGATTCAATAAACTTACCTTTACCTTCTCACGAATGAAAAACAGATAACCATCAGTGGAATACAAATCCCCGGAAGCCATCGCCTAGCCCAACATGGCGAAAATATCAGAACGCGTACGAATGACGCGCGCGCCAGCGCCAGGCCGCCAGCGCACCAGCTAGCGCCACTTGATCTTCGATCCAGAAGCTGTGAGCTGATACGATTATGTGCCCATTATGGGTGTGCCCTTGGCTATGCCCCTATTTTGTGCCCTTTGTGGACGTGACATCGGCCGCTGAGCCGGGGGGGGGGGGGGGGGGGGGGGGATGGGGGCTGGGGGCTGTGGCCCCTACTTTTTTTTAGTAGACACGTATCGTAAACCCTCGGAAAAAAGATTCGAAAATCAAATCAGCCCCCCCCAATGCACTTCCAAAAACGCTCCGCGGCCCCTGCGTGAGTACTATGTCTATTACTTTATAATAGACCTTTGACAAATCAAAGTTACAGAATTACAATTAAAAAAATATCATCAGTATACCGATATACAGTTAATACCAGGCGTTCATTTCACCCAATGAGAGAGGCTATATCAAGGGAAGGGGTGGGGGGGGGGGGGGAGCACAGAACTCCTAAAGACGTCTTTAGGAGTTCTGTGGTGTGGAGGGGGAGGGGCAGAGAGGTAGTTTGTGTAAAAAGGGAGATCACGCTTCAGAAGAAAAAAATCTGACAAGCGATGAAAATAGAAAAGAAAAAGAAACATATTTTCAGGTGCCTTTTGCATGCATGGGTCGAAATGGAAGGGGGTACATTTTGGGATGTATGTACTTAGGGTATGCTACTTGGTTTTCAAAAGGAGGGAATGAGCCAGTTGTACCCACAAAGCCTCCAGTAAGGGGGGAGGGCGGGGGAGTTGCGGGTTGATGGAATGCCTATATGATGCCATTATTAAGGATTCCCACTTATACGTTATTTTGACTGGCCAACTTTTTAACTTTTTAGTGCTCAAATCTGAGAGGTTGGTGTACATTGTTAGTTCTTGCCTTTTGATTTTATTTCTTTGGTGTTTTAATTTACAAAATAGGCCTTTCGTATTTGTCTCAGTTAATTTTAATACAACATTTCCCGATCCATGATTAGGTCGAAGCGATGCGGGTTGCGATTATGTTCGGTACTGCATTTCTTCTGCCTGTTTTTCCCCCTTCCAGTAATGATTTGAAGCAACCATTTCTTCACTTTTAAATTCATTAATATTTTAGAAGTACATGTATGCATGCTTACCACATATAATGTGGGTTTCCCCTGAGTACTATCCTACGTCAGGCAATCACTTGCAGGCTATGGGTGTCGATCCCGGGTGGGGGGTATATATCCCCCCCCCAAAAAAAAAAAAAAAAAAAAAAAAAATTGAGGTTGGGGGTGGCCTGTATTATCATCCCCCAATATTTTTGGATAGAATAAATAAGAATTATGATACATTAACTTAAAATTAATAATTATCCAAACTCATTATGTTTGATCTTGAAATACCATCACATTCTTTAATGATTAGAATAAGGAAATAAGAAATGCCATAATTTCAATGCGAAAATGTTGAAGAAAATTTGTTCACTCGCATTGTCATTCTCAAATAAGCGGTTCCGTCCATTGGCATAGATCCTAGCATTCCTTCTTTTCATTAAAAAACATTTTTGGATGCTCTAAAATGCAAGTTTTATAGACAGAGTTTTGAAAAAGTCCCTGATGTGGGAGGGGGGTATTCCCCCCTCCCACACCCTCCCCTCGCTCGGTCTCCTTACTCCCTCGCCGGTCATGCCCCCAATCACACTCGACACCCCTGCTTGCAGGCAGGAAGGGTGCGGGGTGGTATTACATTGAGGGAACATTAGCATTATGGGGTCCGGGGGGGGGGGGGGGGGGAGGCACCGGCCGTACTAGGTTCATGAAAACTGAAAATTGAGAATGATCCTCTGTGTTTGGATTTTGAATCATTAAATGAATTTGAATTTAAATGCAAATTAGAATGATCTAGGGGGAGGGTATGGGAGGGGTCCAATCATCTTGTTTTCACGTGACGTTCCTTTCCTAGTCTCCCTTTCTTTCTTTCTTTCTTTCTCTCTCTCTCTCCTCATCCTTCTTCTTCTTCTTCTTCTTCTTCTTCTTCTTCTTCTTCTTCTTCTTCTTCTTCTTCTTCTTCTTCGTTCTTTATCTTCTCTTTTTTTGGTCTTTAAGGGTGAGGGTGCCCCTATGCGCCCTGTATATAGCCACGCCTCTTGGTGATATGATAAAGATCATTGATTAGGGTGACTGAGATATCGAGATTCCATTACCTATTCATCAACAAAATTCTACTCAATGAGATTGCAGAAAATTGTGTGATAGCGCCATCTCAAGGGTTCTATTCATCATTATAGGCTTACATCTCGAGATAGATAGAGTTGACAGTCGGGTTAAAAACAGAAAGAATTGCATCGT
Source organism: Heliocidaris tuberculata (assembly GCA_025618425.1). NCBI lineage: Eukaryota > Metazoa > Echinodermata > Echinoidea > Camarodonta > Echinometridae > Heliocidaris > Heliocidaris tuberculata. Next base: position 2,395,328 of record CM046846.1, on the reverse strand, counting down.
CACTGATTTTAAGTCCCAAATATCGATTTTCATTGTCTAGGAGTAGGGGGAGATAGCATGAAGTCCCATCATTGTTTGCCCCCCTCCATGAATGAATCCATGCGTATATACGTCTCTCAGTGACTTTGCTTACCCCCATTTACCCCCCCCCCCCCCCCATCTGATTGGCTGAGAGTAAATTTGTCAGTAAAAATCACTGGCAAGACACTTGATGAAATGCTCCCCTGTACGGCATCCGGGTCCATGAAAACGAGTAAAAAGGGAATCTCGTTTAGGGTATCAAAAACAGAGAAATTCCGGAAAAAGTATATCAAATTCACTGATAGTGATAAGAAAAGATCCTCAAAAAGGGTAGGAAATATGACAATACATTAGGGGAGTCGGTCAGGAGCAGCGAATCTGAAAATAAAGGAAGAATCCAAAGAAGTTCTTTTCTATTTTTTCAATGAAAACATCATTCTGTAATGTGTTCAAAAGTAAATATTTTTCTTTAACTCTTCCTTTTTGGAAAAAAGGGCCAAGAAGAACCAATCCTCGAATAACGTGTACAATATTATGTAAGATCTAAAAAATCAGAAATTTTCACGAGTTTCCCTGAATACGGTATAAAAAACTATCGACTTAAATCCTCATTTAGGGTGATTTTCAGAAAGTCATGGACGAGGATGCCGTACAGGCCTTAATGAGACATACCCCCCCCCCCCCCGGGTTGTTTATACATTACCCACATGGCCAAACTTCTTTTAAATCAATTTTAATCAATTTTATGAGATAAATTATTTAAACTACCCACACCGGTGAGGGGGGGGGGGCGGTGGATGTGACTGCCCAAGTGTAGATCAATATCTATAACAAGGACAACGAATACTCACTTCATTGCATTATTTTAATACATGTATAGAACAAGATTACAGTATCTTGATATCACTCTCTCTCTCTCTATCTCAATTTCTTTTTTTTTTCACAAAACTGTAATTTCTTTGCTTTACCGACATTTCCCTAGACAACGAAAGAGTGACTGAAGTTTTTCCAAATTTTGAGAATGCAATGTATTATAAAATACATTTTACAATGTTCCAAACATAGTTAAGAATGGTCATCTAAACTAGCGGCGAATTTGGGGGGGGGGGGCAATGCCGGCCGTGCCCCCTCTTTTGAAAGAAAAGTATGCTTTATGCCCCCCCCCCTTTTAGAACTGAAAACTTTGTTGTTGTTGTTGTTGCTTGTCAGATAATCACGGAGGGAAACTGGACCCCCATAACCCCCCTCCCCCCACTGAGCGACTTCTGGAGGGCTGGCGATTTTTTTTTTTTGTCGCCATCCGCCCGCCTCCCCCCCACTGAGCGACATTTGAAGAGCTGGCGAGAGCCAAAAAATACGAATCTCCCTCCAAGCAGTTTCCCTAAGTTGACAATCCAGCTTTTGTGTGCCCCCCCCCCCCTTATACAAAATCCTGGATCCGCCCCTGATATAAACAACAACAACAAAAAAAAAAAAAAAGGAAAAAAAAAAAAGAGAAAATAGAGAAAAAGAAAGAAAGAAAAGAAATATATAGCCATATGCATGCCCGTGTATCATTTTTCGATTGCTTGTCTGCACCCCCTTCTCCCCGATACATATCCTAAACGTATCACCGAAATTTTTGTTAAAAAAAAATTCTCGTCGTGTCTCGAGTTGCATCTAATGTCTAGACTTTTACGACCTGGATCTTGCTTTTCTTGATCACATGCAGAAATATTTGATTATTATGCAGATTTCCGAAATCCCACACAATTTTGGCAATTTCATGAAATGTGGACTGTTAACTTGGCAAGTCTTGTCCCAGAATACATGTAATGCAATTAAGGGGGGGGGGGGCGGAGTGGGAGTTGCCAGAACGTCAGATGTTTCGATTAAAGGCTAGTATTTTTTTTTTTTTCAGGCGATGTCATGGAAAGAATACGCTGCTGAACGAATAGACATACAGAATTATACTATAGTTATGTACTTTTCAAATCATCTCTTCATCATCTTTTCCTTGCCTCGTATATATCTCCCATCTCTCTTTCTCTTCCTTTGCATTACATTTCACCTTTTCTTTTTCTGTTTTAACAAAATCATATTCACTGTACTAGTAAGAGTAAAATACAAAAACAAGAAGAAAAGTAAAATAAATTTTGTACAATTTGTGATTTTTTTTATTTTGTCAGGTGTATCAGTTGAACACAAAATATCGGCACAATAATACATTCAGCACACAGAACCATACAGGGTTTGGGGAAAAATGTTTATGTCAAAAATGTACAAAAACATTTCAAGTTATATCATATATATGTAACTTATATATTTCATAACGTCTATGAGAAAGGTTTATTTGGATATATCAAAAACTAAGGCTTCAGATATAAACATCATTCCTATGCAACAACTATTGTATGAAAATTTGGAATGTAGAAATTAGATCAAAGGTAAAGATTTGGGGATCTTGGGCAGTTTCCAAATACGAACAGGACACGTCTTTCTTCCATTTCATTGGTCTAATTTTCCATGTCGATTATAATATAACTGTAAAGAGATGGTCATTACAAAAATGCAGAGCAGTCGATATATTTGTTTTCTCTATTTTTTTTGCAGTGTTATACATGCAAATAATAATTTAAACAAATAATGAATGAATTTGAATGGAATGATGTTTTTTTCTTTACAATAATACAATACACTCCCTGCTTTGGGTATATAAATATGATTAAAGTGAATGGAATTCGTCATTTCTTGATTAAATACATTTTTTTTTTCCATTTTTGGTTTTCTTTTTCCCCTCAAATCGGGGATCTATAAAAGTCACTGTGCCTGAAGAAGAAGAAACGAGTCATTTCCATCAATTCCTTTGATAATGAAATGCATAAAAATGTTCAAAATAAAATTTCATTCCATAAGTTATAGAGTCATCTCTTCATGTACAATACATAAATGAACATGTAAATATACTGACATCATATGTCATGTACAATAAAATACAATATCAACACCATGACATACACAAGTCATTTTTTTTTAGTCGTCTCGCATACAAGGGAAAAACAACAAAGCAAGGTGCTACATAACATGTACCTACAGAAAAGCATTTCTTTAAAATCCAAATCAGTCCAAAATATCATCTAATTTGGCCAATTCAAGTCCATTTCTGATTTTGTGACAAATCTGACAACTTCCTTCTCAAGAGTACAATATTCAGATTTTTATTCAGAAATAGTTATTTTACAGATACAATGTAGTTTCCTAAAATATTTGAAATGTATCCTCTCAGCCAGTTCATAATCATTACATGATTCAGTAAATGAGCATGTTGTAATTACGGACTGGCATATTGCAACCCCCCCCCCCCCCCCCCCACCACGTCAACAAATTTACTCTATACTCTCCAAAATGTAACGGTTGATGTAAATAAAAACATCCATTCCATGGCCTGTATAAGACAATAAGAGGAGGTTCAAGATCCAAAGGGTTACCTATGTAGCACCTGCTTTATATAAAACAATACGACATATGCATGAACACTTATATACAGCAAAATAATGTCACACGACATCTCTGGCTAGATCAGAAGTATGTTACGGAATCCTACGACAAGAAAGAGGCTCTACCAGTTAGGAATCTATTAAAGAAAATGATAAGTTATGTCACAAGTTGTGAGAGATTTTTTTGTTTTGTTGTTCCTTCACTGGTATTCGTTAGGGTTGTATTAACGAAAAGTGTGTTTCCACTACTTTTAAATCAGCAAAAAGTTGAATATAGAATACATACATGCCTCTTAGAACACATTTCCAGACATTTATTAATTACAAAAACAGTGTATTTCAGAAAACCTAGTTTAAAACGAGTTCACCCTACTGATTTTCAAATTACAATTGATAACATGATTGTCCAATTGAAAAACGAAACAATCCCTTACTTTTTCTTTGAAGATCCTAGTTATAAAATGCAACATATATTCTTTGGTTTTGATATATAAAGTTCTATGGACAAGGGGAGAGGAAAGGAAAAGAAGAGAACAATCAAACGTTCGTATCAAATATACTTGTACCTTAGAAAGAATTAATAGAATTGTTTTGAAAGGGAATAAAAGGATAAGGTGAAATGGTAAGAGGAGCAATACATATATTGCAAATTCTGTGTCTCAGTACATCAGCTGCCATTTCGAGCAAATATTTAGATACTTTTTTAAAAATTAAATATATGGGGTACATTAGTCACCCTGTCTAAAAGGTAGTGATTACTGAGTTTTGGAAACATGAACAAAGGTAAAAGGGAGTATTGCAAATACCAACAATGAATACATAAATAACAACAAAAAAATAAAGTATTTGGGGTTGTGCTTTGCAAGACCTCCATCTTCTTCACATTTCATCATTTTTCAATTCATACATTTTCCATATTCCTTTACAGGTAAATACAGATTGATTACAGGGTATTTGAAAAAGTCACTAACATAAATACACAGTACTTGCAATAGACAGCTATATTTTGTACAGTTAGCCGACTTTCTGCATTGAGATGTTAAATAAAATTCATTCATCATTTAAATTTCCATATTGGATTTCATCTTTTCCATATTTTGCACTGTGCTTTAAGTCAACAAATTGTTTACTGCGGGCCTTAGAACAGGCGATGTTTTAGCCAATTCCATTATATCCATTTCAAATCCACATATTTTTAATTGAGAGCTCTCCAAACCTTTCCCTATCCCAGACACACGTTCAACAACAACAAAAAAAAAAAAAAAAAAAAAATCTTACTCCACAAACATGTCAACAACTGGTATCACAATACAGAGAAACACGAAACAGGTTTTGTACAGTATTTACAAGTCTGTTCATTTCTCAACTATTCTACCTGACTGACTTGCTATGAGTTTTTAAGTCATTCATTCTACTCTCCTCCATTTTTTTTGTTTTTGTTTAATTTTGTTTTTTGCTTGAGGCACAAGTTACCACCTGTTTTCCAAGTAGTAAAAATGTATTTCCTCTTTCTTTCCTAAAAATCAAATATACACTATGTCTATACATGTATTATCTAATGGCAGTGTGATGTCTAGCAAACTACAGCGGACCAAGTCAAGTCTCCACTACTTCTAGAAAGCTTCTACCTCAAATAATTTTTCAAATAAACACTCTCATCCATGGGACTTCGATAGATATCATTTGCCTTGAAAATTGTCTGAACTTTTACTGTGGATGTTAAATTTTTTAGTGTGCAGAAAGCATAGGCACTGTGAAACAGTAGCTCAATGTCATTGCAATACAAACAGGAACTTGTCTTAGAGTTAGAGCAGCAGCCAGAACTACATTCAGTTTGAGATTTGGGTTCCTCCCACTGAGTCTATGTATGTCCTTGAGCTGAGTAACTATACCAACCCCCCAAGAGAGAAAAGGGAGAGTTAGACCCCCAAAGACAGTGAGTGTAAGCGAGAGGGGGAGGGAAATGAGGGGCTTATGCCTCATTTCCCCCCACATGGAAGTGGCATCTTCCTGCCAGTGATAGTCCAAGAGGAAGTCGGCCATGAATGACTGTCTGACTCCAGTGGAAAATTACAGGCAGTTGCCAGCCAACTTACCGAGGGGAGCGCCAGTTGTGCCCAGGCACTAATCCAAATTCAGTGTGTCATAGCTCTTAAAGCATGACTTTTCAAAAAAATTGTGTGAAAACTTGCAAAATAATGCTCTTTCTCTCACACCAACCTCTCTGAAGAAAAAAAAAGGACAGATTGACAGAGTGTACATGTTGTGTAGGCTTCATACTTTCATTCACCAAGAAAGATGATCAGCTAATGCACACCAGATTCTACAGATTTTCTTTTTTGGCAATTCAAAGAGAGTTTTCTATGATTTAGTTTTAAACAGAGTGGAATATTCTATGGAAGTCATAGAGCCGAGTTAAAATTTTGAATGTCTGAATGGTCAGAAATGAGTACGCAGGATTTTCAGTTTGCACAGCTGAGCTGACTGGTCGAGGCAGTCACAGCATTGACACATCCGACAGCCACCTTTTGCGCTTTGTCAGAAGGAATAATCCACGTCTGTCAGTGAAACCCGAACACATGCCCCCCCAAGTTCAGCAACATCGGCTTGAATCACCCCAATCCAACCGAACACTTTCCGCCAGGGGGCAAGCTATGAACTCTGGGAAGGTCATTGGGACTTGTCCCCAGGCCAAGTTCACAGACAGTGTCATAGAAAGCGAGAGAGAGAGGGAGAGAGGGGGATTGTTTCTGTACCCCTTACAAGCTTTCATGAGTGATTATTGGTACCCCTGACAGCTACGTGAGCCATCAAGCTGGGGTACAGCCAGGGAGAGCGCACTAACCACAAACACTGATGGCACAGCGATGTGATGCCTGTCTGCAGAAGCAAACTGAAATTTGACAATTCCTAAACTACTGAATGTTTCAGGATTATGTACTATGAGCCCCATTGTATGTCCAGAAACTACAGATGGAATGAAAGAAGGGATAAGGAACTTTCTACATAGTTGCCTTACAGAACCAATGTTGTTCCTGATACTTTGTGCACAAAGGCTAAATGATTGAATCTGGGAGCCTGTTACTGATACTCTTGGCAAGTTATCAAATTTTTCAAAGTGCTGATCTGGATAAGGTTATCAACTGTCAAATTGCATATGACCATCATGAGTTGGCCTTAACCTATTAAAACTGTTCTACTCGGTCAGGATATCCCAAACTCATTGCACGGAAAGTAAATACTTCTGTCATCTGTTTCCTCTTCAACAGATAACTAGGTGCCTCACAATTTGGGTCCAAGCTGTTTGTTGCATGTCATTATTTCAATCCAGCTAATTCAGGTTCTTGATTTTTACAAAAAATAGCATTGTGAACTTTACAAGCCATGTGTATATATATCCAAAACCTTGCATAAAGGAAATAAGGAAAAATACAAGATAAAATTCTTTTTACAAACTTTCTTGAGAAAGCATCTGTTTTACTTTCTCAACTGTTTTTGACCATTAAAAGACCAATAAATTCAAACCCATTTTAGCACTGAAGGAAAAATTTGGCACAACAAAAATAAAATATATAAATTACATGTACATACATTCCTTCAAAACTTTTCATCACCTTCAGGACAAAGGAGACACTTAATGCCAAAACATGTTGTACAAAGTTCAATAAGGTTAAGGATGGAACATATGAACCACAAGTTATCATTAATATCCCATTATATCAATGAGGCCCTTATCTGATAAGACCTTCAGTTCCGGAAGGAGCAGAGGCAGAGGCAGAGGCTGGCAGGAGGTGGCCCCAGCTGCCAGGCCAGTATCTGGGTATTCCCCTCTTCCATGTGGTCTTTTGGTTAAGAATTCGGAAACTGAAACCAACAAGAGCCACATCCTACCGGACGCCACACTTCCTCCTGCTTCCTGCGTTGGCATGATATCTTATCCAAGGCAGCCAAGCCTGCTACCGGGCTTAATACTAAGATTTACAGTTTCTCCAAGTCCGCTACTGAGATGTTTTTACAGAGTTCATCATCATCAAGTCACACCGTCACTTGCTCCCATTTATATTTCATTAGGTTATTCCTTCATTTCAAGTGTGACAATTTCTACATCTCTTGGGCAAATATTTTATAAAAACAAAGAGTTTTCAGGCCTGTTGTCTGTACATAGCATAATACTCTACAGGTAACTAAATATGCATACTACTAACAGGTCTTAGTATAGAGTGTGCTATAAGCTACTGAATAAATATATGTCAGTGACAAAATAATCAAGGTATTTTCCTAGTATTGTACAGTCCTTTACCTCTTAATATGGTACAGATACGAAAGTGATTATAGAGCAGACCTCATGAAACAATGATACTTGGTCTGGCGGTGAGCTTGTCGAGTGGATGCACAAGTTCGATTTTGATCCCCCTTCCCTTTGTGTACTCTGACACTTTCCTCTCATCTATGCTCTCTGGCTTGTACCTCGTGTCCGTCTCCCTGATGACAGATCGCTCCTCCGCCCTTCGCAAGATGTCGTCGCATTCATCACGCCCCTTCCTTGCCTCATCATCGGGGGTTGGGGTGTGGGATGGTGTCTGAACGGGGGTGTTACCGGGTGTCGGCCTCTCACCCTCCAAGTGCCTGATGGCCTGAAAAATGGTCTCCAAGTTCTGCCGCGATGTCGACGTCGTTGGTGTCATGATTGGGGCGGGGGTTGTGATAGGGGCAGGTGTTGTCATGGTGACATATTGCATCATCCTTGCCCTCTGCTCTTGAAGGCGGAGCTGCTGCTGCTGCTGATGCTGAAGCTCAGCCTCCTCTTGTCTTCTCAGCTCCTCTGTGTGACTCACTGTGACAGGCACTTCTTCTGGTTTCACCTTCATTGAAGAAAGAAAAGAAGAACAAATTCTTACATTAACCGGTTTACTACTTTATTCTCTCATTCCCATAGACTTCATACAGGGGCCACTCTGTTCCCATTACCGATTGGTTAAATGTATACTTTAAACTGCACAGGCAGAAACATACCACTTTAACCATTAATCATCTCAAGCTTATTGTCTAACATATATCACGTATTTCCTGTCATGACATGTCAATTCCAAGAACACACTTGATGATATTCAAAACCACAGAAGCCGGAAATCACAAATCTATGATGCACTTGCTGTTGCCTGCAGATAGCTTATGCAATATCCTTTCTACAGCTGCCTATTGCTAAATTTCTATATCATAAGAATTCTTCAGTTATTAAGGTGGATTTCAAGTGTTACTTCAAATGGCAGTTAGTTAAGTCTACCTCCGGAGTGCAGATTTTTGACAAATGTCCTAACAGAACAGAAAGGTTCAAGTTCGGTTCATTTCAACAGTAACTTTTGTACACATCTTAAAGAACATAACCTAAAATGAAAGACTTTAAATTTTCCTTGAGAGGATTTCACTACACACACCTTCTTTGAGATCTCCTTCAGTTTCTCTGGGTAGAGCTGCGACTCCAAAGATCTATTTCTCTCCTCTACCACCATGCGGTAATGCCTCTCCCGGTCAAGCTTGGCCCTCAGATCCATGATCTCTCTATGGTTATCTTCCATTATCTGAAAATATCAATCATAAAACTGGTCAGTTCAAAATGAGTTGGATATTATGTAATGCCAAAAAAAGAGATATTGTCTCTTGAGAGCCAGGAGGGTGTTAGGTCTGTGTTGAAGGATATAAGCTGAGGCCCTATCTAGGTCTCAGCAGACGATGTCATGCTGACATACATACTGAAATATGGTAAAACTTGTGTAAATTCAGGTTAATGTGAAATAAACATGAACTGATAAATATTATCCACAATATGCCACATTACTGTAGTTTTGGGTTGAATTTACATCCCCAAATTTGGGATGTTTAGGCAAATCATTTGTTTGCTTTATGTGGTATTTCCTTGTTGTACTTAAATGTAAATGTGACATTTTACAAAAGATTCTTTACGTGCCATTTTCAACAACAAAAAAAATTCCAGTGGATATTGTTTGATTCAGAAGAAACAATTTAAGAGTTAAGGGTATAGTGAGAGAGGGAAAGAAAGAGAGAGTGATAGATGCAGGGAGTGTATGATTGGTGTCAAGTAGAGTTCAGATGACTACTTCTTAGTCTCATTGTTGTGACAGGCCTTCCTGTTTGTGCTTATCAGTCAGGGCTCCCTTCTTGTCACAAGTGACCTTTTTCTCACACATCTCACCTACAAGCTCAGAATGAGAATCTGGCTCATTCATTCTCGACAGAGTTCACAAATTTATGCAATTTTAATGGGCGACTTTTTCCCCCTTCATTTCAACCAAATTCTCCTAAGGTGAGAATCAAATGCATGCAGTCTGTAAAATACCAATATAAGTCATATAAAGCATCTAAAATATCATAAGTTAAAGAGTGTAAATGTTTACCAGAGTTTTAATTTAATACAAATCTGGCAACGATCAGGTCTACAGCAGTGCTGCAAATGTAAAGAAATAGGACTAGAACAACAGACAGAGGAAAAATGACAAAATGTGTGTGAGAGAGAGAAAGAAAAAGACAAGGTGTGCGACAGAGAAAGAAAGGAAGGGAGGGAGAGGGTTTAGAAAAGTTCTTTGAAACGTACCTTCTTTGAGTCTAGAGGCACAGACGCTGTACTTCTGGAGTCGTCAAAAGACTCCGGACTTCCAATGCCCTCGTCCATCATGCTATCGTAACGCTTTCTCTTCTTTGGGGGTATCGGAGACTCCGGCTCGCTGTCACCGTTCTCATACTTGACCAGGACCCTCTTGAGGTTGAGGACTTGGCTCATAAGATGAGTCTTCTCCTGCTCCAGGCGGCAGATGTAGTCGGCTGTCTGCTGCAAGATTGCCGCCTGTAAGAAGGGTAAAAAATGGATAATTTATGAGGAACTATGATGAAAGGTAAATTTGTATTAGAAAGCAATATAGGAAGTTAGCATGTGTGTGCTGATTTGCCTACTGCATGCATTGATCTTAAAGAATATATCTCAGTAATATTTCGGTAACACTTCTGAAATTTTGCTACATCATACAGCAACAGAACTGAACCTACTGAATGATAGAGAAAATGAAAAGAAAGTACAAACCTTGCTGAGTTTTTCTCCTTCATTATGTGGGAGAAGCAGCTTGAGCGACTGGAAACCAGCATTGATGCTCTGCATACGACGCCTCTCATTGCTATTGGCGATCTCTCGTCTAATCCGCTTCTCAGCTTCCTTAGGAGCTCCGGATGGAGATGGACTACAGACAAAGAAGTGACCAATAATAAACATTAAAATCATCACTTAAATACTCGTTTAAAAACAAATAAATAATAAATACGTTCAGTGCACAATACGCATGTGCATCTTTCAGAAACTTTCTTTCCATACATCTACAGAATAAGACTTAAGCAAGATAATTTCCATGACAGACATATTGCATGTAACATTCAATTATCTCATCAAAGGAAGACAGGTACGAACATGGTCATGGACAGCAACAGGTTTGTCTCTTGACCTTTTCACCACTGCCCCTTGTATTTGCCTCCAGCTTTCTATTGCCCTTTTCCCTATCCCACTGCTTGCAAGTACGGGTAATCCTTTCCTGTCAAATCTCCAAGGAGGCACTGAATCAAAGTAATCATTGGGAGGACGGACAACTCATATTTCTGCTATTACGCAGTAGAAATAATTGTTCACAGACATACTTGTAAAAATAGGTTTAAACCATACTAACATAAACAATGACTTTAAGTCTTAAAAATACTGAATGTCTGTAGAGGTTTTAAAGTAACTTTCTTTGATTTTGGAAAGCAACAAAAATACAAAGTAACAAAAAAAAAAATCAAGTATCTAAAAATAAACTATACAAATACTTTTCCGCTTAATGTGAAAGAATAGACACTAAGACAAGTAGCCAAGATAAAACGACTTCTATCATCTTTGATGAAAATGAAAGTAAGGAGAGATGTACACTGGCCTAAATACCAAGCATTCTTTCCTTTTGTCCTCAACACACTGTGGCATCCTCAAAAGAAAAGTTCTAAAGGGAGAGCTTAAAGGTGTACAATGAAAACTGAGGATTATAACTGCCTACCAGACTTCAAGAAAAAGGGGGAGAACCGCTTGAAATAAGTTTCCCAGAAACTGATTAGGTCATACAATAACGGTTTGGAACAGCCAAAATACAAATGGTAGGCAATGCATATTCAGTTTACATCAGAACTCAGCCTGGTTATAATTTTCTTTTTCATTCCACAGGTAAAAACAGGTAAAAACAAACACTTCCCGCTCCCTGAATATATATATTTTTTCTTTTTTGATCAAGTGCTGAACATATTATGCTAAATTTGAAATCAAGATAATTATACACAAATAGGCCCTACATGTGAACAAATATAAACAACAAAATAAAAAGTTGGGGACGTAGGAAAAATGAGATATGGAACTGGCTCAGCGGAAAACGTGTGGGTACAACATCGGACATGATTCACAGTGACGTTACAACAGTCGCTCGGGTCAGGCTAATTAAATACATCCCTTCCACTTGTCATCGATTTGCCACTGCAATGAGTAGGCAAGATAGAACTTGACAAGGTGGGGGGGGGGGGGGGGGGGGGGTAGCAAGGATAAACTTTCCTCATCCGTGAAGCCACACATCTAGGCATACTGCCAGGATGATTGCACAATGTACTACGGATGCCGAATGATAACTCATTGGTACATAATCGTTTGGCAAGTTTTCACTATTGCGGATCCGTCTGTCTACATTCTAATACCATAGGAAGAAAAAAATGTTTGTTCAAATGTGGACAATAATTTTCTTCTGATGCAAGTAGTCCTAAATGGTGAATGTATTTTTAGTTCATTTCCCCAGCTACACAAGAACATGTATGCCTACTATGTTCTTTGCTCTAGATTTGGTGTTCACTGTCAATAGCGTTTATGAATTGATTTGAGGGACTAGTTAGATTCTATTAAGCCAGAAATGTAAACAGCATTTGAATATCTTTGAATTGGAGCAAACAAATTTAAAATAATGATAGGTAATGGTTGCCATCATACCTACAACCCGATCAATGATGATCTTCAAATATACCTAAATGGAGACCCCTCCCAGTCCACGTACAGGCGATATCCCACCACCCCCCTACACACAATGGTAGAATCCCTTGCCCAGGCCTTTTGGCTCTTGGCCAACTTTGGGCAGCTGCCCACAATTCTCTCTTCCCACACACAGAGTACACATACACACAATACATGTTCAGACATAGGTCTACATTGCATTCCAGACAGATCTTTCTTTGCATTGCCTATGTATTCAAGTTGAATGAGGAACTAGCACTCATGTGACTAGAGTGTTAATTGCATGTATTGTATAAAACACTATTATGTCTGGCCTAAACTATGATTGCGAAAGCACAACTCACAATGTACAAGTGCCTCGTTTGTTTCTAAGAAAGATCATGAAGTGTCTGTTTTTAGTTTAAAAGTATAACAAGACTAAATTTCAAAACGATCATCTGCTACTGAAAGAGCTAGACAACTTAATTCATTTCACTTTCTCATTATATCTAATTACTTTATAAGCCACATGAGGACTGAATACAACCCAAGAGTTTGCCGTAGACTTCATTTTTATGCAAAACGAAAAGCAGTAAATAGCTGATATTTTGGAAGTAAACTGTATTTACTATTTGTGTGCTTGTACTTTTCTTGCATAATGAATATCTTACAAATTTGATTAGGTTTATGATGGGGGGACCTAAAGCTACGCACTTTGTTTCCAGCGGCTAAAAGGTCACCTTTTCAATGATTAATGTGAATTTCTTTCATATATCTTGGTTCTACACACTGTTAAATAAAATCCCTGAGAAAATTACGACGGACAAATATCAATAACATTAATTTTCAAGTCGATGTCGATACCCATGTCGAATTTGGTCGAAAAAAATAAAGGGTCCTAAAGCTACGCACATGTAATAAATGAATGCAAATCTTGATTTTGAAGCTGACTAATGCGAATTTCACCCCGATTTCAAAATAGTGATAATATCACCAAAAATAAAGGAAAATTACTCATTCTTTTTGGCGAACGTAAATGATAATCTCGCTGCTCAGTCACACCAGAAGTTTGGCGCATTGAACGCGTCGTATTGCGCATATTTGCGGGGTGCGTAGCTTTAGGACCCCTGACCATACATACAGTTCATGGATTAGAAATTTTGGTAAACCCCAAAATAAAGAATCTTTCAACAGAAAATGCCACAGAGGGGTTAACAGCTTTGTATGCCCTGAATCAGACTAATCAAAGAAACTTGTTTTAATTTTTTTTCAGACCAAAGTGACGGACTATGAGTAGGATAGGCACATTTTTACAATTAAAACCAGTAATTACACAACACTGCATTTACAAGTCATCATCAATCCCCCCCCCCCCCCCACCCATTCATAAAGACGCTATGCTCACACAATCCTTACTGGACTTTCTCTTAGCATAAAATTACTTAATCCAATAACCAATTAAAAAAAATAAATAACCTAGAACAATGGCCTACAAGGCAAAAATAAACAAAGTAATAAAACTTTAAAAGGAACCAAAAAAGGGGGCAAGAATGTTAGTCGAGTCTGGTACATACAAGCTGACGTGTCCACTATATGTAAATCTAATGCAAATGATTATACTTTGCAGATTTTTTTCTCAGTATATTAAACTAATAGTAAACTATTAAAAGATTAACTCTTTTTGTTTTATATTGTGATGTAGAACTGTGATGTAATCTAATGCAAATGATTATACTTTGCAGATTTTTTTCTCAGTATAATAAACTAAACTAAAATTAACTTTTTTTGTTTTATATTGTGATGTAGAACTGAAGGAAACAAGGTGCTGATATGGATTGGATTATGAAAATATACAAATGGATAAAATTCAAATACCAGATAGCTTACATATAAGCTATTTGGTATTTGAATTTTATCAGGCCTACCATTGCATATAGTCAAGGATTGTAATTCCGAACAGATTGTATTACCGAACGTGTACAGTTAAGCGCCTAAATTCAATTTCAATAGTGTGGTTTTCATACGCGTAATCCCACGCGTATGAAAACCACACTATTGAAACAAAGGTTGTGTCTTTTTCCCATAGGTTTCACACGTTCGGAAATACAGTACCTTTTTCAAGGGACCAAAACGCTGCGTCGTTGGGAAGGGGTTCATTCGGAAGGGAATATTGTATTAAATCTATGTTGTCTTTTTAAAATTCCATCAACTTCTTTTTCTGTAGGACTTTGAGCATAATTAAGTTTGACAGATATTCGTTTGATATTTTATTTGCTATCGTTGATTTTCTGAAAAGTGTTCGGACACTGGATCCACCACCATACATAACAGATGTTAGGTCCTAGTAGAAGGCCTAAACACAATGAAATGAATGCAATGTAAAACCAGAAACTGTCAGGATTGTTAATGACATGCAATTTTGCAGCAAGGAACTTTCGCAAATTGCAATAATTTTACGTTGTTTCAAGAACTGTGATTTAATTATTTCCAGGCATGAAACTTTCGCAAATCTCGACCACTAGCGAAAGTTTCATGCACGCGAAAATTTCTGGTTTAACAGTAATCCCAAGTTTTCATCATGAAGACATGGGCTCAGGACCCCCTGCCCTGGTCTAAGGTAACCAACAAGACCAAACCTGTCATTTGATCTCACACCAAATTATGTCATGGAAATAACCTTAAATCAAATATTAGAAAAATAATAATTTGTACCTCTAAAAAGATTTAGAGGTACAAAGATGTAAATAACATCTTTAACAGTTATCTATTCCAAGTGCATCTAAAAATACATAGATGCATAATACTCATAATAAAAGCTCCATCATGCATGTAGACTTACATGGTCATGGACTTGGTAGAATCTAATCTGTGGTAGATCTATAAATAACTCAAAATACCTAGACGGTACTAGTAGTAGGTCTGAGTTAGATCTAAATTCTAGTTCTACCTGAAATATGATCAGACCTAGTAAAAGTTACAGAAACAGGAAAAAAAAAGGGGGAAACAAAATGGTCTTCATTACAGGTATGCACACTACTTCCTACATTTAGAATTAGATCTCGTTTTTTATCAAACCGTACGTGGCCGTGTGTAAATTCACAAATGTAAACATAGTCTGGGAATGTGTAATGTTGTAGGATTCGCTTATTGTGCACTGAGGTAGATCCGTCTAAAATAACATCAATGAAGCCACAAGAATATCGTAAATTCGCTACTTCTTGAGAATCAGACAAAATCAAACTTTACATTAAATCATGGGAAAATGTCAATTGACAACAAATAGATAATATAGCGAAACTGAAGGTTTATTATCAGGAAGAAAAATGAAATTTCTCTAAAAAGCACGTGGCTCCCAGATATACAATGGCACATTCCACACCCAGTCCCAGACGCTACACGATGACGTGACAAAAAAAAGATACGAAATGGACATGCTAATACAGCATACACACATGCATACACACCACTCACTGACATGGCGGGGCTCATTTGCATGAAACCCACCCACGCAAGACGCCTCTCACACACAAACACACACTACACACTCGGGGAAGGGCGCGGGGCGGCCCTAGCTTATGAACCACAACACAACAAACACGTGCCCGGCATTTAAAAAGTAGAAAAATCACATAAAATCTACCATTAGGAAAAGGAAATAATTACTGATGTGAAATCAGAGTTAATATACCAATCTCTAAAACTGTGCAAAACTTGTTCCGCAATAATGATAGGAAATATCCTAAAATGGGCCGATAATTTTATCAATGAATTTGAAATATGCCAGCTGTGGCTGCCCTGGCCACGCGATCGAAGGTGGATCTCGCGTTTGTTGATAAACCGGTGGATAGTGAAGTCCGTGAAAAAATTATGAAAAAAGTATTTGCGTCAAAAATAGCAATTATTGTTATCCAAAAACACTGCTAGACTGTGCAACGGATAAATAGTAAACAAAATTCATTTCATATTATCGAGCAAAATTCGGGAAAAACAACATAACAAATGTTATAAAAAGACCACGTGGCGGCGGAGCTCAACTCAGTCTCAGCTGGAGCCACAGCTGACATGGCTGATCACCTCCAATTTACTAAAATCTACATCGCATACATCAAACAAAACACTGCGATTAGATAGATTATTCTCAATATCCGTTTAGTATGGCTGACAGATACAAATATTTCAAATCAAAGAATCACGAAACAGAAGTCACTGAAAACAGAAAAGTATTGATCACACACAGCATTCATGCATCTCAGCAATTCGCCGGTAAAAATCCAAAACAACGCAATTGATGAAAAATCACTCACCTTCCACTCGGGCTAATCATATCGCTGGGAACTCGCAAGGGTCCAGCAATTGTATCTTTCTCTGATTTCAATGTATAGAATGCCATCTCGCAGAACTATAACACTTCGAAATGAAAGTCGATTGCAAAATGATGCCTTTTCTCTCAGAATTTTCACAACAAACGCTGCGTGGTCAAAAAAGTGTGCAGCGTGAATGTGTGGTATTGTGGCGGGAAACAGCTGGTCACAGAGTCAGCTGCGAGACTGTCAACCTCATAGTAAAAATCCATCCGCAGACAAAAACAACAGCTTCAAAATTTTTCACTGCAGATGTAATGCAAAATATTTACCATCAGTATTTTTCATAGATATGTTTATTTAACAATATTTATATAGTAACTTTCAATTAGGTACCAATACAATTTTAATAGAATAAACATTGCTCTATGTTATCTGCCCAAGAACATTTGATAGTATTGCTGCTATCCGTACGGTAATCAGCTGACAGTTGGCATGGCGCGAGCGTTTTGTAAATGTGTCAACAGCTGCGTGAAATTCTTTACCGTAACTAGATAAGAACGTACATTACTAGAAGATAAAAATAATATGTATGCTATTCATTTGTTAATGAATTTCAAACTTCAATGTCAAAATATATTTATTTACAAAATTTAAAAATCTTTCAAGAACATTTTCTGGTCATACACATGAATAGGTACGATTCGAATACAATATTTATGTCGTAAAATTTGCAATTCTCCTAACCCTTGGTAGGCGAGGTTTTCGTCAATGGTATGCATCGATAGCCAATCGCGCTTCGAGAAACCGATCTCGTGTCAATCATTGATATATTTAGCTCTTGCGCCATTGACGGTCTTTCCTGGGAGGTTTTGATTGGTCAGTGTGGAGGGCGGGTAGCCTCCTTATCTTTAAGTCCTGAGTGAATTTACTACAAATTTACTACTAACTTTTCCAAAACAGAGAAATAGACGGGGGAGTGGGATGGGTGGGGGCGTTGTGGCAAGAAAGTAAGGAACAAAAGTGTTCAGCAGTGAAACTTCAGTTATTTTGAGCAACATCAAGAAACAAGAAAACACATTTGATGTTCTGGTTCTGAATCCGAGTGAGTAGCCGATGTAGGCCTAGCCTAGCTGGATCCTCCTAAATTACAACAACAAAAACAACAATTAACAACAACAGCAGCAACAGCAACAGCAACAGCAACAACACAATAGCAACAACAATGACACTTATATAATTATAGCGATAAAAATGAGTATTTTGAACTTTAGAACTTATTTTAGAGCATGTTTAGATCACACACGAAAATCCGAGTATGATATACGAACACATTTTAGGCAGCTTTTTACTTAACTTGGGGGTGGGGAGGGGCCCGTGTCATCACCACGTCCCCCGGATCACCGCCCCTGACTACGACCACTACTGCTGCTGCTGCTGCTTATACTTTTACTACTACTACTACTACTACTATTACTACTACTACTACTACTACTACTACTACTACTACTACTACTACTACTACTATTTTATATTACTACGATACTACTACCACCATTATGGCATGATGACTAGGCTGCTACTACAACAAGTATTATACTACTGCTATTAATATACTACTACTACTACTATTACTACTACTACTACTACTACTACTACTACTACTACTACTACTACTACTACTATTTTATATTACTACGATACTACTACCACCATTATGGCATGATACTAGGCTGCTACTACAAGTATTACTACTATAATATACTACTACTACTACTATACTACTACTACTACTACTACTACTACTACTACTGCTGCTGCTGCTGCTGCTGCTGCATGCTGCTGCTACGAAACTACTACTACTACTATACTGCACTGCTGCTGAGCACTACTATTACTACAGTACAACCCCCTCTACCATGTCAACTGACCTACCATACTACTGCACCAGGGGCGTCGATCCGTTTTTCGGATGGAGGGGGGGGGGGGCAAGACATGCAGCCTAACGTAACGAACGGTTCATTTCGCATAAGATTTTATTTTAACGCCTCTTATAATATTATAGGCCAGGAGCCTGTCCCGAAATAGTCACCCCATTTTGCATATGACTTTTGATCCATTCACAAAATGCTTGTCAGCTCGAACGAAGCCGCCGGGTTTGGCCCCCAGAGCCCCCGAAAGGGTCCCAAAGTCTGGTCGATTTCAACCCATCTAACATAATATGCGCCAAACTTTGTCAGAAGGAATGTGTATGACTAGATACATTACCAAAACACAAAAACTGACAAAACTTTCCATCGGGATCGGGTTGTCAGACGGCCCCTAAAAATTGGGGCAAATTTTTCCCCTTAAGGCCCATGGACCAAATTTTGTCAGAAGGAAGAGGTATGGGTGTACATTACAAAAATATAAAAACTGATAACAATTTCCATGGAAAAGGGGGTGTAACTCGCTCCTGAAAACAACAACAAAGTGCCCCTAAACCAAGTTTTGCTGCCCAAAATGCTTTTGATGTAGAGAAAAACCGTTTTGGGCATTACTCCAAAGTGTGTCATTCAATTCAGATCAAATTTACGTATACAATTTTGAGTATTGTAATTTTCTTTGGGTGCAATTTGGTGTCAAATGATCATTTCAATAAGTTATTAAATTATACTACCATTACTACTATAGGCTGCTATTATCCTACTTTATACTACTACTGCTGCATGCTACAACTAATACTACTACAACAACAACAACTACTACTACTTCTACTACACTACTAGGCCTACTACTACTACTACTACTACTACTACTACTACTACTACTACTAGCGGGGGAGGGTGTGGGAGGGGGTTGTGGGAGGGGGCTATCCCCCTCCCACACCAGGGACTTTTTCAAAAATCTGTCATTAAAACTTGCATTTTAGAGCATCCCAAAATGGTTTTTAATGAAAAGAAGGAATGCACCGATCAACGCCAAAAAATATTAGTTTTAAGTTAATGTTTCATAATTCTTATCTATTTTATCCAAAATATAGGGGGGGGGGGGTGATAATGCAGGCCATCCCCCCACATCTTTTTTTTGTTGTTGTTGATATATACCCCCCATCCCCCCGGATCGACACCCATGTACGTATATACCGTTTAAATTTACGACGGTATATAACATCTTTGTGTCAAGGAGAAAAGATAAAGCGTGCAGATAAGTAAAAACATGGACCTTACAAAGCCTCATATATAATTATATTATATTACATTATTATATCTGCGCAATATAGAATAACGATAGTTTTTGTGAGTCCATTCATATTTATTTGTATCACCAGGGGCCTCTTCCATTGTGTGTGTGTGTGTGTGTATGTGGGGGGGGGGGGAGGAAGGCGGCTCCACCAATAAAAAGGGCACCTATACAAAGTGTGAACTTAAAGCGTTTTTTTTTTTCGAGACATTTGTACCGTATCCTCCATTCTGGTTAATACATTTCCAAGGATCATCTTCGACATTATTTTCCGTCTTAATTCATTATTTTCCAGCAAACTTATTGAGATTGTTTTCCAATGATATAAGATCGTCCATGCACGCGTTGTGCTTTTTTGTAGCGATATAATGATATTCACCGGGTAGGGTTTTTCTTAATATTTTGATTTTTTTTTTCATAGGGGCCTACATGTCAACTTTTCTTCTTGGCTAATAAATCTATTCATTCTAAATCGGAAAAATTGTGATATTTGACATTCAAGATAAGACGAAAGGCCGCTTCATTGGCACCAGTTGTAAGAGAAACATCATCTCTTTTCCCCTTCGTTTTTGTAATCGAAGCAGAGCTCAGGGAGTCTGATTTCATTCTCACTACACAGATACCCCCAACTAAATGATTATATCATCAATTTCTCCAAGCGCTCATAATCCGATCAGAATATTAGTATGCGATTCCGGAAGCAAAGCTTGCTTTTACGATCACTTGCGATTCTTCGAAACAAAATTGATTATTCATGAACGCGCGATCGAGGGCCCTCGCGCTCGCACGCAAATCCAACGCATTCCCAACGCCATATTATACATTCCGTGCAGTATGTTGAACGTCTGAAATGTCAAACCGTGCATAGATTAAATCTGTCTGCTCATAATGAGCTACGTCGCATAGCAACGAGATGGGTGCAAATGAAGCATCGTGTTTGTGAATTTGCCGCTCAGCAATATAGGTAGAGTTCATAGTGATTTGAGGATGTGATAGTTTTATTATTCCCCATCATTTTTCTTCTATTACAGTTATATAGCGGGTATGCATATAGATTTATACAGTGTCCAAAGGGTATAAAGTAAATCTCATTTCATTCGTATTTAAATATCGTTGGTCTGTGAAAAATTACACCCTTTCAACACAATGAACCGACCAGGATTTTTGTTATGGTGTATTTGCATTTGGTGGTGCATGAGTTTTAATGAATTTGGTACATGTATTATTTCAGTAATGATTGTTATAATATTCTTTCTGCATACCGACAGTGGCATAGAGTGAGTCCAGCCACTGAGGGGGCACTATCATATTGGGGGGGGGGGGGGGAGGGAGGGAGACGGTCTTACTCGGAAAGTACAATGCGAATTTACGAGGCCTTTCCTTTTCCCTCCTTTTCTCTTTTTACCCCCGGCCCCTCAGTTTTTTGCAGTTGGACGGAGGGGGGGGGGGGCACTTGCCCCGGGAGCTACGCCACTGCATACCGCAAAATTGCAAGCCACTACTACATGCAATCGATTAGAGGCTTTGATTTTTTGGTCTTATTTTCTTCTTTCTTTCATTTATATTCCCCTTATACTATTCTCTATCTTTTCTGTCTCTCCCTCATACATTTCACCCCCTCTCTCTCTACCAGAGCTGTCTCTATATCTCTGTAGTTATACCACTTTATTCAATAATCTCTGCAATGCAGAATACGAATATCACCCTTTATACAAAACGATAAATAAAGAAGAAGAGGAAGAAAGAGAGGATTAGTGAAGGAAGAGATTGGTCTAATTATTTCATACAGCTTTTGAAAAGGGAAGAAGTAATGAATATTTTTGTTTTGACTTCCTTCTATAATTATATTTACAACTATTTGCACGCGGCACCATTAAATTAATTCTAAATAGTATGTTGTCCTGACTCCTGAGATAGTTTGGGTTTTCCCAGGTATAAAAATAGATCATGCAGAGGGCGTTTTTCTCGATCTCGTGACCGATGCGCAGCTGCAATATTATTGATATTATTCCCCGGTATATTATGCTCTGAACATTCCAGGCATATGTCCTGTAATCTTTTCGAAGGTCTCATATTTCGGATTATAAATTATAATGTTGCTTGATTGGTAATTCGGATATTCAGCGACGGATTCAGGATTTGTCAGAAGTTGCGGCAAAACGTTTGAAAACCGCGAAAGTCCATGCAGGATGGCATATCTCTCCAAAAAGGGAGAGGGGTGGCCGGTTTTCCACCACCTATGAATAATTCAGAAATCATTTAAGAATGATCTCTCCATTATATAAATATGAGATAAGATAAGCGATAAAAAACCCAAACACGCTAAGAAGTAGATCATAATCGGGGTACCTCCATCAAGTTATAATCATGCATCATCATCATCACCACCACCACCACCACCACAACACAACCACCACCAGAATCCTCCTCCTCCTTCTCATCATCATCACCTTCATTACCACCACTATCACCATCCTGCTCCTGCTGCTGCTGCTCCTTTTCCTCATTTTATGTTAATATCTTTATCATTGCCATATACTCATGATTGCTATCATTAGTGTTATTAACATCATCATAATCATCATTATCATTATCACTGCATCATCATCACCATTATCGTCATCATCACCCCTAATATCAGAAATACAAATTAACATAAATAAATAATGTGAACCTAGTGAACGTATACCTTTATTTACAATGATGATTACATTCCACGTTTCGTTTCTTATTTCATTCGTATGAATGGGATTCTCTTATTTTGTTTCTTACAGTGAAGTTTGGATTTCAAAATGAATAGAGCCCAATAACCCCAGTTCTAAACAAGCTATTAAAATTTAAAGACGCAGCGTGGTTCTCCGAGAACATTACAATTATCAACTATATTGCATTTAGCTCTGACGAAGAATTATATTTTAATATACAGTGCGTCCCCCTAAAAAAGGTTGGAAAAGTCTCCCCAAATAAATATTTCTGAATATTTTCAATATATTTTAATTCTTGTAGATAGCTGAGGGTCCCTTCTATACAATATCACAACAAAATCTGACTAGTTATTACGCCTGAGTGATCTCAAACCACTTTTGTGAAAGGGTGCAAAATTCAGACTTGACAAGGATTGGTATTTGTTCTGGATGGTATCAACAAAGTTGAGAACCGTTGGAAATTGGCAGTTGGAAAAAGTCTCCCCATTAAATATTTCAAAATATTTTCAGGAAAATTTCATACCTGTTGTTAGCTTATGATCTAATATCTCACAATATTTTATGCTTGAGTGAGCAAGAGCCACTTTTGTGAAATGGTGCAAAATCCATTCTTGACAAATATTTGTTGTTCTGGCTGGTATGAGCCAAGTTGATAGTCATGAAAAGACTTCGAAATTTTATATTCCGATCATTGAAAGACTATTTATGAAAGAACAGACTTTGTTTCAATGTATTTCCTGATATCCCATTAAAACTTTATATGGTTGAGTAAGCAAGCCACACTGTAAAAAAAATGTTTATATCCTTACACATCCCATCAATATTTTATGCTTGAGTTAGTAATTAACTACTTTGCTGGGTGTTTCAATATGTTACTTTTGGTGAGTCTTTTAATTTCATCTGCACTGTAAAAAATTTGTTTAGTTTCTAAACACTTTTCTGTGACAGATTTAAAACACTGCGACGTGTTTATATATTGTACGGGTTTAAGAGCTAAACACATGTGTTTAAGAGCTAAACACATGTGCCTATTTTTTTCATCTTTCAGCACGCCTTAGGTGTTTACTAGATAAACATGTTTACCTTTTAAATGGTTCCAATGTATAGGCTAAACACCAAATGTTTACACCTTAATCATTTAGTGTTTACACCTGTTTAAATACTAAACAGTGTGTGTGATTATGGTGAAACACCACATGTTTATATATTGTAGCTAAGTTAAGAGCTAAACACATTCTGTGCTTATTTTCATCACGCCTAGGTGTTTATTAGATAAACATGCTTACCTTTTAAATGGTTCTAATGTATAGGCTAAACGCCAAATGTTTACACCATAATCACACACACTGTTTAGTATTTAAACAGCTGTAAACACCAAATGATTATTTTGTAAACATTTGGTGTTTAGCCTATACATTAGAACCATTTAAAAGGTAAACATGTTCATCTAGTAAACACCTAAGGCGTGCTGGAAGATGAAAAAAATAGGCACATGTGTTTAGCTCTTAAACACATGGGTTTAGCTCTTAAACCCGTACAATATATAAACACGTCGCAGTGTTTTAAATCTGTCACAGAAAAGTGTTTAGAAACTAAACAAATTTTTTACAGTGCAGATGAAATTAAAAGACTCACCAAAAGTAACATATTGAAACACCCAGCAAAGTAGTTAATTACTAACTCAAGCATAAAATATTGATGGGATGTGTAAGGATATACAGAGAACATGGCCTGTTATTTCATAAATTCCCTTTAATTGATCAGAATATGGAAATTTCTAAGCCTTTACATGACTTTCCGCTCGGCTGATACATGCAGCCAGAGCCAATATCAATTCTTGTCAAGACTGGATTTTGCACCCTTTCTCATGGCCTTTGCTCACTCAAGCGTAAAATATTATGAGATATTCTGGTGTTATTACTTTGATAGAAGAGACCCTAAGCTATCCACTGGTATAAAAATTTCCTTAAAATATTTTGAAACATTTATTTGGGGAGAATTTTTCCAACTGTGTACTTTTTTCTGGGACCCACTGTAGATATTTAGTTCAATTTAATTTTGATATTTTAATTGTCAGAATACAGGTTACATAATACTGTCATGTCGGGCAGGCCTCGGACCGGGAAGTAAAAATTGCAGTAGAAACATACATGCACTTTGAATGTGTGAACTGGTAAACGACGAAAGCAACAACATACTTAGTACCATGCATCATGGGACAGTAATAGTGACACTTTTTGTGCGAAATAGCATCTGCATTACATGACGTCCATTCGAAAGTAGAGAGGGACTTCTGAGGGACTTTCCCCTCGCTTCTGATGAGTGACAGTAATTTGCATGTCTTCAATTTCATAGGATATCATGACATTTTCGATCTCTCTGGTTATTTATTATGTTAAAGTTGTTTCGATGGGTAAGCGTTAATTCATAATTAGCCTGAATGTATATGAAAATGGTTGAAACGAGGAAAAGACAAGAGAGTGAGAGAAAGAGGAGAGGGAGAGAGACAGATAGACAGAGACAGAGAGAGAGAGAGAGGGGGGGGGGGGAGGGAGAGAGAGAGAGAGAGAGAGAGAGAGAGAGAGAGAGAGAGAGGGGGGGGGGGGGGTGGGTACTGAAGAAGATGAACAGGACATGAAAAAAAAAAAAACACACACACACACACACAAAACGCCCTATATCGTTGATTTCAAAATGACATATAGAAAATGTAATGAGGAAAATCCTAGGAGGAGGTGAAGAAGAAGAAGAAGAAGAAGAAGAAGAAGAAGAAGAAGAAGAAGAAGAAGAATGAGGAGGAGAAGAAGAAGAATGAGAATAATGATAATAATAATAATATAATAATAATAATAATAAATAATAATAATAATAATAATAATAATTAATAATAATAATAGTAATAATAAGAATAATAAGAATAATGAGAAGAAGAAGAAGAAGAAGAAGAAGAAGAAGAAGAAGAAGAAGAAGAAGAAGAAGAAGAAGAAGAAGAAGAAGAAGAAGAAGAAGAAGAAGAAGAAGAAGAAGAAGAAGAAGAAGAAGAAGAAGAAGAAGAAGAAGAAGAAGAAGAAGAAGAAGAGGACCCCAAGGAAGAACAGTAATGTTCTATAAACATTGCTGATTTGGGCTTTCCTCCGATTTGAATTGTTATCTATGTGCATGTTTTTCTATCATTCTAAATATATTTTTGTGTACTTTTATCTGATTTCGGAAATACAAACAAACAAACAAACAAGAAGTATAGTAGAAGAAGAAGAAACATGAACAACAGCAGCAGCTATAAAAAAGAAGAGCAAGAAATTTGAGAAAATGAACGAAGGAGGGGGAAAATCCGCAAACAAATATATTTGTATATAACCATTTCCCATACTGCGGGCGCATAATATTGCGAGATCGCCTTGCACATGCCCCCTCTGGCTGCCCCCCCCCCCCACCCCGTAATACGCCACTGATTTCAGGTTTATAGATTTTGAGACCGGCTTGCTTATTAATATTCTGCGTTCAATTTATGGATGGCGTACATTTGTATCTAAATGGGTTGAATATGAGCTCTGAATGCTACATCATTACATGGCAAGCCTCGAGGTTCTTCTTTTCGGCATACAGTGGGAAACTTTAAAGATGGGCCAGTATTATATTGGAGGTGATCTCAACATTCCTAAGTACAATATACTATAGCTCCTAAAAATAGTCCCTTTCTGAAATGACCCGTGATGATATCGTGTCCTTGTTCTCACCTATATTTACCAGTGTCAACAAAATCACTCTTTTGTCCCTCGAATTCCAAACTTCGCATTCCAAAGGCCTCTTCCGCTTTACCTTTCTTTTCTTGTCTTTTCTTTTGTCGCAAACTTCCAGAGTTGCCGAGCTGAGGAAGACACAGCGATTTCCGCCATTTCCGAATTGTAACATTCGAATGGCTCATTAAATTTTAAGGTCAATAATCGCTCCTGTAGAAATAATCATAATAAAGCATATAGGCTACGAGGTACTTTTTGTCACACTAATTTGAAACTTTAGAAGCAGTGAAAAATTTATTGCTCATTTCTACACCAGCCGTTGTCAAATTGACAGGGACGAATTCTCTCTTTCCCACGGCCAATGCCCATTAGCAAACAACGATATTGAAAGCAGTGATATTTTGTGTATATACATCTGCGCCGTAAAACGAACTTTTCCGATCTCGCATTCTGTCTCAAAGTTCAAAGTCGGGATGACGAGGCAAAGTCGATATCGAGGCATACTCACAGGAATCGTTCATTTCTTTCACAGGGGGTAAATCACATTTTTACCTTGAACGCATTCTCACCAAGGTGATGACTAAGAAGTAAGAACCAGGGAGGAGTTTAAGATGGAGTCGGCACCTCAATACATTCAAACACCTCTCATAATAGTACAGAAAACTAAACATCAGTCAAATTTTGTCTACGTCTCTTATAAATATCATGATTGACAATAACACAATTAGAATGACAATCATCTCTGCCACCAGTTTATTTTTTTCTTACCAAACTTTTGAAAGAGCATATAAAGAATAAACATGCATGATAAGCGAAACAATAATTATAATCCATCTTCCCTCTTTATCACTTTCTCACTCTCTCTCTTTTCCTCTCTCTTTCTCTCTCATTATTTTTCCTCTCTTGAATATATTAACAAAGAAGCAACAATGAACTATTTTTTTTCTTCTTGCCAATATTCATCTGTTAATCGATAAGTTTTGAAAAGGTATTCAGTATTCAAGCCTGTATTTTGGTCATTAATATACAGTTATACTTGAATTTCATGACTTTCACTTCGAAAACGCTATAAAAATCTATTGGTATTTCTCCACAACTGTAATCCAGCTAACAGTGGAAGTTATAAACTGATATGATTCAGCGGACCTAGGTTCGGGACTGAGGCACGTCTTTCGGATGGTGACGTTAAAGGTCGGTCCCCAGGCGTAAATAATCATATCTGATTGATACACGTCTGTAAAAAGCCAATTACAGACCCACACACAGACACACACACACACACACACACACACACACACACACACACGCACGCACACACACACGCACACGCACACGCACCCACGCACACACACACACACACACCCACACGCACACACCCACACACTCTTTGAAGTGAATAAACACAAATTAGTGTAAGTTTGACAAACTAATAGATACTTAATAATCTAATTATTTACTCAGAACTTTTGCTATACCGACACTTTTCGTCTTCTATTTCACCGGATCCATACAACATTTCCATTTCCATAGTTGGGACCAATAACAATAGTTACTTTCATACGATACGAAAAAAAATGAGCTGCCCATGCAGTCTTTGAATGAACAGAATAACAACAACAAAAAAACTACATGTTTAATTGTTTTAATAATGCACGAATTTCGCATGCACGATGTGGATTGACCCCATCCGTTTTTATTACCTTTATATTATTTTAAACATTAACCGTCATTGAATTCACTGTCTTTAGAATAAATGCCATGAATGTTTTCTTACAACTCAAACTTAAATGCACTTTGTTTTGCTTGTAATGATCGAAAATGTTTCTGCACTAAGTTGTGTTGTCAATTATTTTGTATATTGTTAATTACACAATACTTATTGTTATATACTTTGAAAAATGAAAATGTAATGAAATAAAATCTAAATCTGAATCTGAATAAAAAATATTCAATTTGTCTAAGGAGTTACCTTTGCTTTCAGGTAGCGTTCGCACAACTTTAATTGGGAGGGGGGGGGGAGGCTGGAAAGGGATAAGGGTGGGAGTGTTCCAATCGATGGCTAGTGATAATTAATTGCAGAGTGAAGACAAAATGAAACAGGTGCATAGATGGCCCAAGTGTTCTTGTCTAATCCCTGTATAATTATAATTTTTACGAGTTGAGTCAGCTGATTAAAAAAGACGGCAGTGATGGTGAGAAAAGACATGATGAAAGTCAAATCATTATAGTCGCCCGTCTCCAGTTCGGCGCTGATTGAAAATCTGTCTTGGATTTTTTGTCTATTGGTGAATTATTCATAGGTCCAATCTTAGAGTGCCAATAAGATTGTGATTGTCTTCCGTTGTAACGCAATCTAGAGCAACTCATACTTTTGTTAATTAACCTAAATTTGAAAAGACAAATTATTTCAAGTATATGATCGATGATAAACTTTAGGCTGCCATGGATTAATGAAAATGTAATCTACATGTATATGGTTTCCCCAAATCATTATACCATGTTTAATGTTGCCTACTTCCACTATCACTGACTATGAACAGTGTCTAATTTCTAAACGATAAATTCATCGTTTATGAAATTTTGCAACAGGCCTACTTCAGTTAAAAACATCAACAATGATAACAACAACAACAATGATAACAATATTAATTTACAATATTCTTACAGTGCTTCATGTTACTTTTCATGTTACTTGTTATTCAATTACTCATTATTTCTTTACTCGTTTTCTATTGGTTTTTCTTTTAGATTAGAATGAAAAATTTAAATTATTTGAAATGTATACGGAAAAATATCTCTGAAAGTCTTAAGAATTAATAGACGACGTTTTTTTCAGTGAAAATAATAAAAATTCTATTCGTACGACAGAAAAAAAAAGATAATAATAAAATATATAATCGTCACTAGGAGTAATTTCAAAGCAATATTCCATACCATTATATATCAGCATCTGTATAAGCATGCTTCATATATCACGTCATTGACTGATCATTTCCAACAAGTATTTTTGAAATTCAAATAGTACCATTGAATGAATGCATAAAGGAGGTGGTGTGGATGAAAGAAAGAAAATAGGTCATAGGGTCAGTATGGCCGGCCGGCTGACCGTGCACAGTCTTTGACCAATGTATGACCTTACAATGACCGCCGCCCACGATAACTGAATATTATATACGAATATTATTCGACAGGGCATTGTCCCTGTGTTAGGAATCAAATTTGTTTGGGTTTGATTTGATTTATTTTCCAACAGCAAGCGAATCAAATACACTTCCCGAAAATGATATACAACATGTACTATTAAAGAGAAAACATTGGTAAAAGATGACATTATGATAGCACATGTTCTATTATGTTTCCCCCAAGATACAGATCCAGTCCAATTCCGTTTCTCGTGTCAATGCTTAATGAAAATAGATGAATTAAACCGACGATACTTCGTAAGACATAATGATGCGGAATGACCTTTCCTCAATAGTGTTTTTTTCCCTTTCTTTTCTTCTTTTTGTTATGATATCTGAACAGTTGTGTTTTTTTTCTTTTCTTTTTATCATATCTCGAAGCAAAATGCATGATATGTGATCACTTTATCCCCTTTTAATTTTATCAAACGAATTTATTTCCAATAATTACATGAAATTAAAAAGAAAAAAAAAATACACACAATATGAACTAAATATGAATTTAAGAATCGCAATATACATTATATGAATTCATTGTGCAGGTTTTGATAAGTTAAGTTTGCGTGTTTTTAAAAAAGTATTTGGAATGTTTACTCAAAAATTTTCTCAACGAAACGGTTAATAATTATCTTTTTACCCAACTCCGGAACTTTATTTTTTAAGAATACTGAATAATACACACAGTGGTCTACAATTACAGACATTCATTGCATTTAATCTTTATCATTTAATGTTATCAGTTGTGAATTGTACTCGTTTTGCATCGTCCTTATCCTTTGACCTTTCTTTTTGCCTATATTGTTCTTTTTCTCTCTACCATCTTTCCCAACCTGCGTTTACCTCAATGACATTTTTAATTTTGTAGTATCTAGTAATATGTAATACAAATTCCTTACAGGCTATCTACCATGTAAACATTATTACAACAATTCAGAAGTACTGCAAATGTAATAATGTGATCTATTATACTGTTTAATCATTCATTTTGTACTATGATTAATATTCCTTTGTAAAGAATATTTTTTTTGCTATTGTAACCTTGCTTTTTTGAGTTTTCAATAAATACCATTATATATAAATACCATTATATATATAGTTATAACTAAATTAAAGAAATATTGAAAATTAAGAAAATATATCATGATGATGATAGTGGCTGTATTATGCTATGACTATAAAGAGGACTGATTCTAATAATGATGAGAATAATGAAGAAAATAATAACAACAAAAACGACAGTTATAGTAATGATAACTATAATAATGATAATGATAACGATTGCTATTATTACCATTATTACCATTAATACTTTTTCTTTTTCAAATTATCTACAGTATTTTGTAGTATTAAGTATTTGGCGTCACCTGGGATGGGAAAAGCGTCTTTTGACCCTGCGTATCTCCTATATAAAAATAATAATGACAATACTAACAACAACAACGATATTAATAGTAATGATAATAATAATGTTAATAATAATGATAACAACAACTACTACTACTACTAATACAAATAACAGCAATGATAAAGATAGTAGTAATAATAATAATAATAATAATAATAATGATAATAATAATAATAATAATAATAATAATAATAATAATAATAATAGTTGCAAAATAAAAATAAGTAGGGGACTTTAGAGAATAAGAAGAGAAGAATTTTTAAATATTGAAGTTCATATTTGATGGCGCAACGTGTAGATTATCGCAGATATAATTATGATGACCATTTTCTTTTGAATCTAAATATTATATATACCATGCTGGTATAAAATATCTTGTTATCCTACATGCACTCAGGTACACTATCACACGAAAGTCCATTAGATATCCACTGCAGGAGTATGATGTCAAGCTCATCGTGGGATTGAATGGCTAATGGCGGTTGAGCACAAACCCATACGCGAGAAAGCTGACAGGGCAGATGTCTTCCCAAGTTCAACGCCGGGTTAGTCAGCGTCGATTACGGGTTCAGCGCCCGGTCAGCTTGGTCTTCATCTTACTTCACATTCCTCGACCTACATACATGTCACTCCTCACTCATCTCGGGCACAGGAGGATCCAGAGGGGGTGGGGGATTCAAGGGGGTCCGGACCTCAAATTTTCCCTTTTTTCTATGTTTTTTTTTTCATTTTCCCATGTTTTGGGGGTTGTTATTACTTGTGTGTCAGAGATTTGGGGATATATACACCCCCAAAATCTGATGATTCGTTTTTCTTTTGCTTGTTAGAATTTTTAAGGGAAATGCCCCCCCCCCCTTTTACAAAATACTGGACCCGCCCCCCTTGTTCTGCTTTTCTCTTCTGCTGGTAGAATTTACTACAGAGGCATAACGCTGATTGAGAATGATGCCATTATTTAGTCAAAACGATGTAAACATTTTGGGTTTTTTCATCGCTTGCCAGGGCATTTCAAGTGAAGCTATAGCTCCGTATAGTTCACGAACCAATTTGGTGATGATATTTCTGTTCAGGGCACACTAGTATAAAACCTTAGATTTTTTAAAATGCACCAAAAGAATATCATGGAAATATATAAAATGTATTTGATATTAGTCTTTACATTGTTCATTCATAAGTGTTTTGATATCAAACATGATGTCAAAGGCATGTTAATTTAATAATAACATTTTGTGAGGGCATGGGGGAGGTATCTGACGAAGTTTGCCAACAAAAATGCAAACACGAACTACCTTTTAGAATAAAAAAGCCTTTGCTATATGCCTTGCATATTCAACTTTTACCTTAAAAGGCAAGTGAAGGTGCAGGATCCGAATATCTGTCTGCTGATGTCGCAGGCTCGAAATGGTGATCTTGGGGGTTATCATTATTATTACAAGTATTAGATGACGACGATGATAATGATTAATATCATTACCATTATCATTATTTATATTATCATTATTATGATGATTATTATTATTATCATTATTGATATAGATTTTCCCGCTCCAATTCATCGAAACAGCAGCCAAATTGATGCACAGTCGATAGATTTCATTTGATTTGAATGCTCATCAAGATCAACTTTCAATTGCCTAAAATGAGCATTCAATTTGATTAAGGCAAGCGATCGCATACTTTCATCATGCATTTTGATAGAAGGGGCATTCAATTTAGGATTCTAGCCAATGAGCATTCAAATTCCTGGGAGCTTCGGATCGCAAACATATGGGAATTCGAATTCATCAGCAGACAAATATGTTCGCGATATAAGCAATGAATTTAGCAATGCACTTCGAATTTTCAAACTATTTTTTATATAAGAAGACTTAGAAGCTATTATGTAAAGTAACCTTCCTGCAATGTCATAAATCAATAATAGATGATAATGATGAACAATGATATACATGCATACTCTACAAAAAGGTAAAATCATGGAACAAAATAAAGTTGATAAACAATCGTAAGCGCCGCTGAATGATTTCAGACTGGGTCGCTCGAGCCCCCTGAAGACCCCTTCTTTTTTTTTTTTTTTTTTTGGGGGGGGGGGCCCCGTGATAATCAAAAACAAAAAACAAAAAGAAGAAATTACAAAGTGAATTGTCAACTTACAAGTAAGATTAGACAATATAACGAAGAAATACAAAATGATGTGAAAGGCTCCTTTAAATACATACGCTGTACATCATTTGAGACAGGACAGCATATGGAAAGTAACGGATGGATCAATAATTTTTTTTATACTCCCATGTGATTCAATGACTACGTCACTTTGCAACAACAAAATTACATTTGAAAAAATGACAATACTTACATGACGAAAAAAAAAATGGAGATGTTAGGTTCTCAAAAGGGCTATTTTCTGTACTTCTTTTGCCTTGGTTGAAAATGAATGAATTAACATACTGCTAATTTGACTGCCTGTTAATGAAAAGGAAAGTAAAACTCAAGCAAGAATCGTCACCCAAGTCGTCACAGATGAATTTGAATGACGCTTTGGCCGTTTTAAATTGAACGACGATAAATTAATTTGGATGTTCAAAGTACATTTTTCGACGCTGGAAAATGAATTTGAACGATGAAAACTAATATGAACCAAAGAAGTAAACGGGAGGAGCAAATCCCTTGAATACGAGCACTTGAAAATGAATTTGAAAGCTAAACTTTGCGAAATTAACCGGAAAAACCTATATTACCGTTATTATTAATATTGTTATTTGGGATCATTATTTGAGAATAGAAAAAAAAAATGGAAAAAGAATATGATACGAACAGTTGCTGATTAGTTGATCTAAAGATCCCAAGAAATCAAAATGATTAGAAATTAAAAAAAAAAAAAAAAAAAAAAAAGGATAATCAAATTTCACAAAGTATATTAAGAAATCTGACAACCAAACAAACAAACATAAAAGTATATCAAAATTTACCGCTGGGGGTGCAAAATAAATGTAGGACTATTTCTGAAAAATCTCGGCCGATCATTGAAAAAAATGGTCTTACATTTCACAAGGAGGCACAGGAGACAAAGTGCAACCAATATTTACTGGTGGCATATGCCACCTAAATCTGCCCTGGCATCTTCAAGTAGGTATTAGACCTTGTAAAAGTCATTAGAGCTGTGCATTTTAGCACTGATAGGTGGCGTAATCCCGCAGAGTCGATTGGACTGTGATGCAGTGAATCGTCAGATGGCGCTATTCATTTTCATCTCTGTTCCACTTTTGATCAGAGACAGATGCCACTATATACATATGTTGAAAAAATAACAAAGAAGCCCCGTCGGAAACAGGAGTGTCAATCTGTGTTCATGATGGGGGGGGGGGGGGGGGGGGATAGACCGGCGAGGGACCCTCCCACACCAGTGAATTGTTCAAAAATTCGTCTATAAAACTTGCATTTTAGAGCATCCCAAAATCGTTTTTGATAAAAAGAAGGAATGCACGGATCGACGCCAATGGAGGGAACCCCCTTAATTGAGAATAACAATGCGAGCGAGCGAATTTTCTTCGATATTTATTTTCGCATTGAAATTATGGCATTTCTTATTTCCTTACTTCTAATCATTAAAAAATGTAATGGTATTTCAAGATCAAACATATGAGTTTGGATAATTATTAGTTTTAAGTTAATGTATCATAATTCTTATTCATTCTATCCAAAATTATTGGGGGGGGGGGGTGATACATACCCCCATCCACCCCCCCCCCCCCGGGATCGACACCCATGGTCGGAAATCCACAATTTTAATAAACACGGAGCAGGATGAAATGGCGAAACATTATTGACAACATCCAATCACAATTCAATTCAAATTCAAATTCATATTTATTTCATTTCCAACAGAAAGAAAAGACAATGGCTTTACAGATATTATTACAGATAATATGAAAAATATATGACTATTAAAAAATAAATTATTAACTATGTCACAAAAACAAACTGATGTTGCGAAGTTTACTCACCAGAATCTTCTGGAGACTGGATTATTACAGATAATTATGTGTTTAAATTCACATCCAAGTCCAAATATGCCAAAAGTTTAATGCTAGTTACCCCCAGGCCCCAGGGAGCCGGGTGTGCAGATTTTTTTGAGGGGGTGCTGCGCACCCCTTAGAAGGTTGAGAATACTCACCCCGGATTTCTATGGGCACTTGCCCAAGGATGTACTTGAAGCAGCGGCGTAAAAAAAAAAGAGAGAAAGGGAATAAACTTATGCTTAAGAATTATTCGCCCCCCAATCCACAGGGTAAAGTGCATTAGAAGTGGAGTTTTTCTTAGGTTCAAAATATGCAAGAAGTTTTCAATAAAGCTCGGTCGCTTTGCTCCCTCGCATGTATTGCTTCAGGATCTCTTATTTTCGCACTCCAACATTGGCTATATGCATTTGAAAAAGGTTTGCAATTGAAGAAAAAACGTTATTCTCATTGCTTTTCCCCTATTATTAATTCAGTATGTTTTTAGATATTGCGCCCTCAATATAGAATAAGTATATAAGATTGTATTTTCAAAGGTTCACCATTTTGACAAATATTATAACTTTATGTTACATGGTAAAACTCGAAACTGTACCGGTCGATGCAGGAATCGCTTGCAAAATGTGAGCAAATTGCTTAAGAAATTGATAAAATGCAAGCAAGCAAAAAAAAAAAAAAAAAAAAAAAGAAGCTTCGCTCCCACGCAGTTTCGTGTAAGTGTTGGAAGGAGGTAAGGGGTGGTGGCAATTTCATTTTTTGACCATAGCACTCAGAGCAATAATACAGAAAGCGCCTTTAAAGTTTGGAACCTAACAAAATATATTCAAATTTTTAATTGCGTTCGCTCGCTTCGCACACTCACACAAACAATTAGGACAACGTGTTTCCTTCCCTTTCCACGTACATGTAACTGCAATAATGCAAATCGTGTGTATTGCAAACAAAAGTCGGACTTATTTGATTTAAATCGATTTATAGCCCCTAATGTTGTTCCAGTACAAAATAAATCAACTCTCACTTGAATGATTTTTTTTTTCAGCCAAAAATAAGAATATCAAACAATGATTTTTGAGTGATTTTTCATGTCACATCAACAAAATCAACAACAAATTTTCTTATGTATTTTCTTGTTGTTTTTTTTACTTAAATTGGTGATTTTCTTTTTAAAAATCACGCAAGGGAAATGCATAAAAAATCATTTTTTGGAGTATTTGAAATGCAAAAAAAAATTTCTGAAGCTCGGTCACTTTGCTTCATCGCATATCATTGCTCCAGGATCTCGTAATTTCGTTCCCCAGTATATAGTGTTTTTGAATGGTTCAAGATTGATAAATAATTATGGTTGCTTTGCTCGTGTAAGTTTCACCGTCCTCTTGTTAAAATTGCGCCCCAATAGGATTAAGTGTATAAAATCGCTTTTGCATAGGTTCAACATTTTGAAGAAATGTCAACTTTCGGTTGTTTTCCTAAATTCTGACTATTTCTTTATGGTTTCCATTAATGTTGCGCCCGCCCAATTTGAGAAGGAATTGAATAGAGAAATTCGGATCTCTACCTCTCGATCGTAGTGCTCATAAGAAATTGCGTTTTGGGGGTTAAAAATGAAAAAAAAAAAAAAAAATCTTCCGCTCGGTCGCTATGATCCTTCGCTCGTACAATGACGTGGATAAGTTGGGGGGGGGGGGGGGGGAGGGGTTAGGGGCGCAACTTCATTGTTTGCCCCGGGCGCCATAATTCCTAAATAAGTAACTGAATACCCCCAAACAATCTGTTCACGGCACCCCCAGTAAAAAAAAATCGTTCCCAGGGGCCTGGTTACCCCCCCTTCCCCCAAAAAAGAACAAAAATAAATAAATTGAAAAAAAAAAAATCGTTGCATGCACATTTTGCAAGATCATGTCAATTAAAGATGAAAGATGTATAACAAATTAATTTGTTGATCAAATACCTTGGATGAGACTTCGAAAAATAATCCACATTTTTTTGTAGTGAAATGCAATTAGTATTTCCAATTTGGTTGAAAAAGGGCCGTTTCTTGAAAACTACATAGGAAGTACATGTACTTTGCTGATTCTAAAGCAAATACAGATGTAAAATTTTGCTGTCTGCATCTCTCACTTTATTATCTTTCCAACATGCCTACATGACATTAACGATGCGAGTATTACTGAAGAATGTTTACACGACATCTTTCTGATTTTACCACCAAATTTATGAATAATGATGGTAATAATAATAATTATAATGATAATAATGATTATAACAACAATAATAATAATAATACTACTACTATACTACTACTACTACTACTTCTACTACTACTACTACTACTACTACTACTACTACTACTACTACTACTACTACTACTACTACTACTACTACTACTACTAATGCCTTGTTTACCCAGAATAGCCTCATCAGTAAATAATGCTATTTTCCCCGAGGGCCCTGCAATCATATTATTACCCCGGCTTTAGCAGGGCTGCCATTATTGGCATCTCTAGCTCATATACAGGGAAGGTTGAAGCCGACACACCCCTCCTCCTTCGTCTGAAGGCCAGGATAAAATCAATACAACTTCCAATGGGTCTGCAGCACGGGGAAACGACCAGATGCTTTACGCAACCTTGTACCCCCCTCCCCACCCGTCTTGGTATGATATTGCCCCCTTGTTTTTTGTTGTTGATATGTCACTGAAATGAACAGTCCGATACCCGTGCGTATCAAAAAATGATAAATATGGTGGTGGTGGTGGGGGGGGGGGGGGGGGCTGTGGACACGATGACAAGTGCAAATGTTCAGCAGGGGGAGGGGGAGTTAAGAACATGCTCCACACGTAATTTTGAAATATCAAATGAATTTTTTACTTTGCCTGCAAACTGGGGTACGCCAGCTTTGCCTTCTACCTGGTACCCCCCTATTTGCAGCACATGCATATATCCCCTTCAATCCGTCCACAGATAAAAAACGAGACTGTAGACGCCTATTCATGTCCTGAAAATACTTTCTTTAATGCTCTCATAAATTGAGTGGAGTGCTATACTTTTGAAGACCTACCACTGGAACCATGATTAAAACGATACTATGAATTCATACACCATTCAAACCTACAAATACACAACAGTTATACCCTATTG
This sequence comes from Heliocidaris tuberculata, assembly GCA_025618425.1. Classification (NCBI taxonomy): domain Eukaryota; kingdom Metazoa; phylum Echinodermata; class Echinoidea; order Camarodonta; family Echinometridae; genus Heliocidaris; species Heliocidaris tuberculata. Next base: position 2,357,074 of record CM046846.1, on the reverse strand, counting down.
GTTTGTAATAACTCCTTGATTCGACATAATGAAACAGTAGCCTTTGTATCAATGGCTTAAATGAATTCAAGTAAAAACTGAACTGGGGAGCGTTTCATCAAGCGTTTTGTCAGTGATTTTTACCGAAAAATTTGCTCTCAGCCAATCGGATGCAAGGATTTCAGTAGCTTATAACAGTTGTCGGTAAAAATCACTGACAAAAGACTTGATGAAACGTTCCCCTGCACTCTCTCGGTTTAACAAAGTACAGGAATCTAAACCATGTCTACCCTCCCCCCTCTCTCTCTATCTCTCTTAGCTTTTTCCCCCAAAATAATAATAAAAAATTCTGTGTACATAGTAATATTTTTAATGAACATGGTGAAACCATCAGTAAGATAAAGAGTGATCTAGAGCACTAAGCTTTAGCTACTGGTTGAATACACAATCCTCGTTAGTGTTTACAATTAAAAATGAATGACAATAAATTAACGTTTTTCACCCTATTACCAAGGAGTTATCACAGAACAAGGAGTTATCTGTGATAACTCCTTGCTATTACATCCCATCACACGAGTAATATATTACTAAAATATTTTCATGACATCAAAGCAGTTCTGAGCAATAACTCGTCTTAAAAAGAATTATCTGTAATTATATCAATTAGTAAGAACTATTTTTGATAACTAAAAATCCCAAGCTACAGGCTGCAATATACATGTACATAATATACTAGTAAATATACAATATTTCTATAGATATCACCAATTGACAGTTGAGGGCTGCAGACACGTCAAACTATACCTGCTCATGCTGCAACTATCCTGTATCTAATTTACGCTCATTATGCATTCAGTGTACATTTTCTATATAATATTACGACTGGTATGTATATATTATTCAAACTAATGTATCAGTTCTAAACTTATATGTTCATGAAAATGTATGTTCAACTGTCAACAGAGATTCAGAAACCAAGAAATCAATTTAAAATCAAATCTAAATCATACATACTTACATACAAGAAAATAGGTATACACATTTACAGGTAACATGTAGCTTAGACTTATATATCAACCTTCAAATTTAGTGGGTAAGTTTTCATCCACTCCTGTGGACTTTATCAAGCCAAGTGATTCTTCACACAGTTTCTTGCTGTCTGCTGCCTCGAGATCACTGGAGCGAAGATAAGTGATAGTGAATAACCAAAGGTTAAGGTTATAGTAGAAGACTACATGTTATGATTACACCAACCAATGAAAGTTTTCTGTAACATTTACACGTGTTAGTATTTTCAATGTTATTATTATAGTTGTCGTCAGTATCATCATCATCCTTTACTTCTTTACATCATACTTTACTGCTGTGCATATATGCCACTATTGTTCTGAAGTTCTCGATGTTGATTGGTGACGGGACCTCTTAATTTTCGACCACATTATCGTATGTCGGGTTGAACATGTAGGCAAAATCCCCAGCACTCTCTTCGTCTTTTGTAGGCTTTAGGTACTTATCAGAGGGACCTTGCCGCAGACTGGCGATGACACCTGCCGAAGGAGCAGAGGTCATTGAGCTCTGTATACCACTCGAAGTGCTATTAGTGCTTCTCTTTGGAAGCTTGTCCTCAATACAGGTGGGTCTCCATCTCTTGCGGATGAGGGGCTTCCGGACGCAGTAGAGTACGAAGATGAACAATCCCTGGAAGGAGTTCAGAATGATGAAGATAGGCTGAGCCACCTGTTAAAACAAATTTTAAAGAATTTTAATAATTTAATTGCACTTGGAACAATGCATGCAGAGTAACGAGTCATAATAGAATCTTGTGGATAAAAACTTACATTTAATCTAAAATGACCTTCGACCTTACCATGTAACCAACGACAGCACCATAACCAAGTGCATCTCTTACCCAAGTTTGGTCACAACAGGACCAACGATTGCCAAGTTATTTGTCACAAGAGAGTCTTGCAGGTAAACTTAAACATATGACCTCAAATGACCTTTGACCTTAACGTGTGACCCTTAACAACACGATAAATGAAAGTCCACAAGTGCATTTCTGACCCAGGTCTGGTCACAATAGGATTAACGATTACCAAGTTATTTGTGACAAGAGCTAGAGTGTTGCAGGTAAACTATGTATACCATATGACCTCAAATGACCTTTGACCTAGCATGTGACTCTGACAGCACCAGAACGTGAAGGTCCCCTAAGTGCATCTCTCATCTAAGTTTGGTCACAATAGGAATAAGGGATGCTAAGTTATTTGTCACAAGAGAGTCTCGCAGGCTAACTTTAGCTACGTTCATACGGGACATTTTAAGTTAACGAAACGACGACTTACTAACTGCGAGGGTTCACACGAGCCCGAAACAACGAGCTGAAACTACAAGCCGAGCGATCGTTGTGGTTAACCCCGGAAGTAGATATTACCGATTGTGTGTACAGTACACATACAGATCCTGTGTTCATAATTCGCGCGAAGGATATGACCCGGAAGTTTAACATGAACAGCGAGGTCATCGCTAACTACACGCTTGCGAAACTTAAAGTTTATTTCGTTCACATGGTCTGAAACTGTGGAGGAGCACCCACTGCTCGTGGTTTCTGCCTTAACCACGAGCTCGCTTGTGGTTCTAGAACTACAAGTAAACTTAAAGTTTCGGAACTACGAGTCCGTTCATACGGTCTGAAACTACAAAATAACTACAAGTAAACTTAAAGTTTTGAATCTACAAGCGAAACTTAAAGTTTAGCTCCCATCGTGTGAACGTAACTTTTAACATTTGTGACGGACGGACGGCATTTGGATCTCGCCTCCATCTTCAGTGGGTGAGACAATAAAATGATCAGGGTGTATAAAGCCCATAATCTATACAAATGTCTCTTGAGTGCTTGGCAGTATCATGAGATCTACGTGGGTACACAGCATGTGCACCATCTATACTTCCGGGGACTCTTCTCATCATAAATGGTCATTACGAGGGCATAGTATGGCAATGTCATTCACGAAGACTTTCAGCATTCTTCTAGGGCCCTATTTCTCTCCTGGATACGGAGCAGCAAAATGTAGAATGATGTCTTTCCAAATGGTGTAATTGCTGTGTCAAGACTCGTACACTCGTACACGACACATCTCGGTGATATAATGTTTAAACTACGACATTATTCATCATGATCCTCAAGATACATACAATCATAATTCTCTTTGAATATGAATCATTCGTTAAAAACTGCTGTCGCATACCTTCATTGAATCATTCATAATTATTTTGTATGAACACGCGAGATACTCGATGGGATGTCAGCGGAGCGTTTCATGAAAGGAAGTTGTCAGATATTTTGTCCGACAACTGTTATAAGCTACTGAAATCCTTGCATCTGATTGGCTGAGAGCAAATTTGTCGGATAAAATATCTGACAAGTCCTTTCATGAAACGTCACCCAGATCGTCAACATTTGGAATTATGCATGTAGCGGTGGGCTATTACCTGACTGAATACTGGGATCAGAAGAAGGTACCCAGAGACCCAAGTCAGACCGAGCAGGAGCAAGATGCAGATGGCGTTCTGGACGCGTTGAATCGTCTCTCGACGTTCCTCCTTGGCGTCTCTCTTCACCCGACCAGAGATGTTGGCCGACTGGACCAACTGTCGGACCACTAAGATGAAGATGACGATGTTGATGACGAGGATAATGGACATGGGGATCAGGAGACCACCGATTTGAGCCCAGATTTGAAGAAAGCAGCTGTTGACGATATATAATTCTTAATTCATCGACTGGAAATGACAAATTTACAGATGGCCATCCAGAGTCAAAACTACAGAAGTAGATTTACGGTTATTGCGATGCTCGTAATGTTACAGCTGTAGAAAACTACACTTTATTCATACAGTCTACCAGCGTCTCAAAATTAATTCTAGAAAGAAATACACTTCAGGTGGGGTACAAGCTTAAAGGGAAGGTTGAGTTCTGGGAAAGGTAAAAAATAATTTGTGAGCTTTCTCATTCTTATTATGTTAGTTTGGAAGATTATCATAGTAGATATGTCCCCTGAAAAGGATTGCTCTTCAAATGCCCTCACATTCAAAATATGACCCCCAAAACAGCTTAAATGTTCGGGCCTAACATTTGTGTGTAGACCTTTATACCCATTTCGGTGTGCAGTGCATGACTGTGCTTTTCAGTGAGACTGCGTCAATTTCTTATCATTATGACGATTCCAAAACCTCACAGTATACAGCAATTCATATGACATGATCTACCTTTCCAAACTGTTTTGGGACAGTTTCTTTCACAATGTAATCTCATGACCAGAACTCAACTTTATCTTTAAAGAGGACCACCTCTGTTCTGTAGTAAGGTCTACAGGTTACAATAATAGAAGTAATTGCTGAATCCGAAGTATTCAGTATGTCACCATCACTTACAAATCATCGTGTGCATAATGGTCTCTAGCGACGGCTGCAGTAACAGTCACGATGACTGCAGGAACTCCTGAAAAAAAGCAAGTGAAATTTTATTTTTATAAAATGATTACTTCACGAAAGATTAATATATAAAAAATCATCCCACTGAGATATAAGCCGATACATCAACATGATCAGGTAGGGTTTAACAACTTAATCTTATGGATTACAACACGCGTTATTTTGTGATTTCTCTTTGCTTCATCTCTGTGCTTTCATGTCCAGTTAACAGTAGTCTGTTGTCATGTTAGAGTTCAGTAGACAATCAAAAGAACAGAAATGTTTTTACCCCATGCAGCTAGGAAAGCCTTCTTCATGAAGTTATGGATGTAGGCATTAAAGATCTTCACGATGACCAAATAGGTGTTGTACCCCTCCACACCCATCCAAGCAATGGAAGAAAGAACGAAGTAGTGAATGAGAGCCGAGAGAATCCCACAAGGAATTGATGGGACCTCGCAATGATCCCTGATAGAATCCAGAGAGATCATGATGATAAACGTTATGTAGAGACACAGCAAGGTCAAGCACAGACAGATGAAGATCTGGTTGGTCTGTTTGGTCCTCAAATCCCTGTCAGGAATCGAACACGAGATCATTGAGAGCGCTAAAATACAAACAATCACATAAAGTAATGCGCCATACTTTTCACTGCATTTTTGCTATATAATTATCAATATGTTAACAGAATCATTTCAACTAAACTTTTGAAACATCATATGCTTTTGCTTCGACAGTGGACTGGCGTAGCCCACCGGCGTATCCACCACAGGATGCAGTCAGTATACATCCCTCCGGTTGAAGGCACAGCAAAGAAAAACATCAAAGGAACTTGCAGCTGGTCTGCATATGGGCTACTTCCGGCAGCCAGTGTATATTCCGCCTCCATTGTTTATGGATGTTTTTGGATGCACTATGTATAACAAAAAAAGATTGTATCAAGAAACAAGGATTTTAATTAGACCATGATATTAGTTCATTTTTTCCAGATCTCCAAAAGACAAATGGATCCTTATTCTCAAAATAACTCATTAAAAAAAAGAAGAAGTTGAGATTACATCGATAAATACAGTATTTTCTATTAACTAACCTGCTCGACAAGTAGGTTGCCAATGTGACAAGAAGGCTAAGTGCCGAAATACCACATCCTATGAAGGTTAGAATCCTGTAGGCTTTCACTGGCTCGTCATTTCTATGAATGTCCTTTACATTGGGAGAAGGGGTAGAAAACAAAAGGAAATATTTCAACCAGAATCTTCCCTCCAAGCTTCTTTCTCTAAACCTCTGTTTCATTTCTTCGACAGGGAATTCAGTTATGACCAAAGTCACTGGGGCACTTAATGGTAGTGATTTGATGAAAATACATAACAAACATTTAGTGGGAAACATTTTGTGATGTCACGTTTATTGAGACATACACTCAACATCCTATTTAGAACTTAAAATGGTCCTTATATTAAACAAGTTTAAAACAGAGGGCAAAAGACATAAAGGACAATGAAAGTTCCTGTTTATACTGAGAGGCATTTTATATACTGACAAGAATTAAAAAAAAAAAAACTGTCATACCATGATAACAGCAAAGTTGGTAAGATGATTACACGCACAGACCACTCTCTCATCTGCTGGTGAATCATCTAATTCTTCCACGCTACCACAGCTTTCATCATGTGATCCGATTCCAGATGATGAAACAAGAACGCATCCATCTTGGGACCAATCCTGCTCCATCTCGTTCCAGAATGAACACATTGGATTCACATAGCCAGACTAAACAATACAAACAAACAATCAATCAATCAAACAAACAAACGATTTGGATAGTTTGCGAACGTAATTTCTATTTCTGAATTTTGAAGCAGATATAGCCAAAGTGTCAGTCATTTTGACGACACATAAGCATACTTGTCATACAACATGTACAATGCGTATGGATTATTCAGACTTTTGATGACTGTGTTGGAAGACTGTTATGAAAGAAAAAAAAAAAGTTATAGTGAATAATAATTTTTATTAGTTAATGTTTATGAATACGATTGTGCTTATTCACTTCAAATGTTCAGAAAATTAATAAAAAAATCGAATTTATCACGTTCGTGACTTACAGTAGTTGTATAACATATGGAAATGACCATAATCATATGATTATGATTACGATAATACAATCGATTGGGAAATTCGGTCTAGTATTTGCATTAAAAAAAAACAAAGTAATGATTGCAATCACCATGATCGGAGTAAAAGTAAAGTTGATGGATTCAGTCAAGTTTGCTATTTCCCCTTGCCCCACACTGAGAGAGATCACGGGCGTGTTAGCCGACCTATTAAAACCTTCGTGAACTGCGCTGACATTGCGCGACGACCTCGAAATGAACAGGACTGGTGTCGAATACACATAGAAGTTAACACGGACATGGTCACTATCATTGGTCTGCGATCCCGTCAACGAGGACGACGATGAAATGGCCGATGAAATCACAGACGGGACGCTGACCTGAGCGATGATGTCTGATCTGACGACGGGGATATCATCTTGCTGGGTTGAGTCGAAGATGGTGATGTTAGACTTGGTCAGGTCTGACGGACTGGACCCAGCCACTGATATTACAAGACCACTGGTGATGTCCTCGCTTGGTACACTCTGGACCTGGTAGAAACAATTATGCGAGGCTTCTTAAACAGGGACATATGCTGTGCTTCCTATAATAGGAACTTATGTCACGCTTGTTATAATAGGAACTCACGCGATGCTTCTTATAGGAACTGTTACCATGCTCCTTCTAATATGAACTTATGCCGTGTTTTTTTAAAATAAATATATATATATATATATAATAGGAACACATACCATGCTTCCTATAATAAGAACTTGTAGCATGCTTCTTATAGGAACTTATGCCATGTCTTTTTATAATAGAAACTTGTGCCACGTTTGTTATAATAGGAACATATTCCAAGTTTCTTATAATAGGAACTTATATATGCTTGTTGAAATAGGAACTTATGCCTTGCTTCTTATAGGAAATTATGCGATGCTTCTTGTAAAAAGAACTTATGCCATGCTTCTTATAGGAAATTATGCGATGCTTCTTGTAAAAAGAATTTATGCCATGCTTCTTGTAAAAGAAACTTTATGCCTTATGTTTTGTATAATAGGAACTTAAACCATGCTTCTTATAATATAAGAAAGGGATCTGATACTTCCAATATACCACTGCGATAAATATACAACAGGCCTAGTATCCAAATGACACTAAGTTTTCATTCAGTATTTGCCATTGTCATAGTAATATTCATAGTCTTACAAACTCTCTCCATGGTATTACTTAGTATACCGAAAGTGTCTTGTGCAATAATTTTACTGAAGTTTCATATTAAACCACATTTCAATATAAGACAATAAGCTTACTTCGGAATATTTTCTTTCCTATACACATTATTAACAAATCACCTTTACAGCAACATTTTGTTTCTGAATGGCCAAAGTGACACCGTCATCAACAGCAACATTATTAATCTGATTCTCAAAAGCCTGCACAAACTGACTAATGGCACCATTTTCTTCTTCCGCGGCTTCAAGTTGCCCTACATCGACCTGAGCGATATTGCTCACAATATTCGTGATAGACACTGTAACCTGTAAGATGGGAAGAAGTATAGATGCATATAAAGTGAATAGTTAGGAATAAAAAATATAAATCATAAAGAACTACAAAATATTTTGATAAGATGGGAACTTTAAGCTTGAATAAACGATACAAAAATTACACGGTGGTCATTCTATCAAACTTCCCCTGAATAATATAAAAGTGTGCTTCCCTAATTGTGGGCAATCCAAAGAAATGGTAACTGGACTTCTGTTTTGACTCTAAACAAAAACTTCTCTTTACAAATAAAGAACTACTTCCCCTGCCTGTAAGGTGATTTTTTTTAACCATAATTCGGTCGACAAGTACCTTTATAGAGGTCAGAAAGTTCTATTCGGAACCATGAATTTTGTTCATTTCATTTGTCAGTATACGATATTTCACTTTCAAGCGTAAGATGAGCTGAAAATTACTGTTATTGTAAAATATTCAATTCACCAAAAAGGGCAACGACAACGTAATACCACACAGCAACCTACCTCTTTACTTGTGAAATTTTGTTGTACAATCCTTGATGTTATATTTGCAACGAATGCTAGGTCGACAGCGGTGATCTGTTCCGTGTTCATTGTCACGATAGATACTTGCTCCACTACTTCATCTGCATTCTCCTCCATCAGGTTAGTCTTAGATTGAAAACGAATAATTTATCATAACCTTATAACCAAGAAAAAGCTAAATTTGGCATAGTCAAATTTTATTCCCAGTCATGTAAGAACTAACTATTAAGAAGTGGATTTTCACTAAACTCATCAAAGAACTACATGTAGAGTTGAAACTAAACGGGTCATACACAAAAAAATAATTTTCCTGACTACATATTATTATTTTTTAAATGTAAATGTAAATGAAACACGTCTTGGAGATCATTAAAAAGTGCAATAATTAACCAAAGAGTGGTGGGTCAATTTAAGTTGTTCACAATATTACACGAAAGGAATGATAAGACACTGCATTACACTCATTACCTTAGCCCCATGATATTTTCCCTTTCTATAACGAGTTCTTAGCATAGAAATAAAAACAACTGACAAAAAGTGACAATGAATTTAAAACAACAACAAACAAAAACCTGAGCGATTTCTGTTAGAATATCTGTGACATTTCTTATCGGTCCACAGTTATCCATAGGTAGCCACTGGCTCTGCAAAATACCATCACCAATACATAGAGCTCTCCCAATTGGTCCATTCGCTGCAAGATAAAGGTATATACGTAAATTATTACTAATCATTAAGATAAAAAACGGAACCATATCAATTGAGAGAGAGGAAAAAATGTTGTCAAGCATGCAATTATAAATCGTGGATTCCAAATTATAACTTTGTGCGGCAAAATGACCTAAGAGACTGATTAAGCATCAGCTACTGATGGTCACGATTGATTAAAGAAGGGTAGAAATATATCAAATATTTTAAAGACATTCTATTCTTTTAAGGAGTTTATTATGCTTGAATATAATCAAATCAAGCGACAATATACTATAATTTAACCATCTGCATTGTATTGGTTGAACTATGCCACTTGGAACCACTGCAATCACTTTACATATATGTATATATATATATATATATATATATATATATATATGTATATATAGGTATATATATATGTATATATATATATATATATATATGTATATATATATATATATATATATATATATATATATACATATATATATATATACATATGTATATATATATATATATATACATATGTATATATATATATATATATATATATATATATATATATATAAATGTATATATATATATATATATATATATATACAAATATGTATATATATATATATATATATATATATATATTTTTTTTTTTTTTTTTTAATCTATTTTTAAATTTTTGTTTACTGTGATTAAATTCTAAAACTCCAAATGCTACTTCGAGCCTTCGAAATGTATTTACAAAAGTCTTATAAGTTCTGAAATAGGCGAATCTACCTTGGGTTGTGTTGAATGGACACAATCCTGTCGAATTTGCCAATGTTCCATTTTCACCCATAGAAAAGTAAACCGTTCCAAATAGCGGTGACATCCAGGAGATGCTCGGACAAATAGCTTGACAAGAAATGAATTTAAGAAATGAATACGAATGTTTATTTCTTGTTGCTAAACAAATGGAAAATAGAAAAGCCAACAAGAAAATATCGAAATGGATTTAATGAACCATTTAGTTTCCAAAGGAATGAGATAGTGGGATTTATATTCTGAAATTATGGAATGTTATGTCTAACAAACGATTTAAAATATGGGTCTCATAAGGAATTTTTAAATACGAATGTGCGCGCGCTTGTGTGTGTGTGCGAGAGAGAGAGAAATAGTGCCAGTGTGTGGTGAAAGGTGTGTGCATGGGCATGCAGCAGTGTTAATATTGTTATGTCAAATTGACATTGTTATGTAACATATGCAATCTGTACCATTGTTTTGAACTGAAACTGAAGACGAATCAAGATAACCGTTTGAGTTATTGGCTAGAGCACCAAGAGATTGACTGACGAGATCCTGTGCCTCAAATGCTGTCATGTTGGATTCCTGAAGGTAAATGTTCATGTTAGCTATGATGCTTCCTTGTCTAAGGGCGCTGCACACTACTTCAGGTGATAGGCCCTCCAACCCGACGGTAGTTTGAAGGCCTTTCTTTATCTATGAATGAGGTCAAAACAATGAAAAAATAAACAAATATTCCTATGTATAGAGATAATGTTTGAAACTGAAATATTACCAAAGAATAGTTCACAAAGTTTAACTTTCCATCGGCCAATTAAAGATCAAAACTATTTATCGAAGAATCATTTAATTCTGCATGAACCTTTTCAAAATCGAGGTAAAAATGTATCTGCATATTTTGTTTGCAAAGCACACTTAATTATATATTTATTTTTGTAAAAGTTGAATTCTCATAGGCGAGATCCTTCAGTCTGACTGTCCATTTGCCTATCTTTATATAACTTCTGCAAAATCATTACACTCAAAGTGTATACTTCAGAAAGTTGGAGAGTATTTAGTTTTTCAGTTAAAAGGATATCCATCTCACCACTTACACATGTACAAATTTATCTATAAAGATAAACTTGTACTCTACATTAGCTTTAACGGGTGAATAGACTTCAATAGGTTTTGTGTACTAGCGGGGATTAGTCCAGTCTAGATCATGCTTACATGAGAGGAAAATAATTATTCAAAATTTCTGAAACCCCGTATATGTAACAAAGTGAGAGTTGAACAGTTCATAAATCAGGTAACCTAGCAAAATTAAGAAAATTAAATCCTGCTTAGTGTGCTTTTGTTGTCTATTTTGACTACTTCAACAGTGATTGTTTGACACAGTCTCACATTGGCATGGGCCTATGAGTACCATCTATCAACATGAAATCATTCGCACAATAATGCATAATGTGAGGTGAGACGTAGTTGACAAGTACAACGAAATACCATGCTTACATAGGTGCTAATATTGAGAGCCGTTTCTTGATAGAGTTCAGACGTTGCATCGTATAGTTCATCGTGGAATGGGATGGTAAATCTAGCATTTAAAACTTGGATATTGGTCAAATCTGGAAAAACAAAACAGTACGTAACCATTTCAAAAGAATAGATAATGAAATGACTAGACTTTTCGCTGTCCATACGATGTCAAAATGGTGTGGTCAGTAAATCTTATAAGATATTGATTGATTAGAGTCGCGGGGAAAATATCAGTAACGCAATTGGCAGTAAAGGACCTGTCTTTTCTTATATTCATTGTTCCTAATACGTGATAATTTCAAATTGACTATTTCATCATCATCATCATCATCATCATCATCATCAATCACAGTTTATTCTGTGCACATTTTTTACCCCCACCCCAAATAAAAATAATCAATAAAAATTTATTGAATATCTCTAATCACTATTATAAACTACATGTTTCGACAGCAGTTAATTAAATATAATTTAAGATACAACATGGTTTCAAAGGATAACTTGATGACAGAAAAACATGTGTACATGTATATGACATTATCCGCAATATGTCTACATAACCTAGGAGTAGGAAGTGAATCGGAATTAAAAGCTGATTAGTCTACTCCATTTTGGAAATTGTAATTTTACCTTTCACATATACAGATGCCCACGTTGTGTCCAGAGTTTCGTCATCTCGTCCCGTTCCTCGGCAGAAATAATAACCGATGTCCCCAGGGGTGATAGACGGAATTATAAGAGGGTTCCTGTTTTTTGTGTTGGGCAAAAGGACGCCACTTTTGTACCAGTGGTAGCGTTTGACATGAATGAAGCTGCATACAAGCTCTACGCGAGAGTTGATGTCGACTGAATGGTTGGAGGGATGGATGGATACTTCCAATGGAACTGTAAGTCAAAAAAGCAAAAAGGCAATAGTTACTTCACACCCAAGACTCTTGCCAAAGGCCCACTTTCACGATACATGTACCACAAGACGAGTCAGTAGGTAGACTTATCCACATAAATACATAAATAACTTGAGATTAATCTACCTATTCAGGATTCAGAAACAACAGTGACTCCATAGGAAGGGAAGTACAACACGAAATCATTGAAAGCAAGGAAGATCTAAAAGGAGGATAGAGCTTCAGAACTCGGGCCGTACTTTCAGTAAAATCGCCAAAATGGACGAGTATAGGATTATGAAGTGTCGGACAATTACAAATGATTAAGAGTTAAAGAAGACTAAATATTTCAAAAGGAAGTCGCATTCTCTATGTATTCAAGACCCTTATATCTACGGATGGCAAACTATATGCGTTCGAGGCAGTTTAGCAGTCACTATCAATCGAGTATAGGACGGGAGAGCATGGCGGACTCTCAACAATACTTGAACACAAAGAAGAAAATGGCATATATTTTGCCTTTATCCAACACCATAAACTGAAATAAAAAGGGTAAATTCAGCTTACGTTTCGGTTCATCGCAATGTGTCCCTTCAAATTGATCTTGGCAATCACACTCGTACTGCCCTTGTCCAGTGGAACGACAGACACCGTGGACGCATGGGTTGGTTTCGGAACAGGGATCTGTAAATTCTGTGGAAAGTTGAATATAGCCATAGAGAAACCAGTGCAAAGGATAATCACATTGGCATATAACTTTGAATAAGCAGGTCTTCGTAGAAGTTAAGGAGACAACATTTACGAAATATGTTGCAAATTATACCATTTTGGCATCATACAAACCAAAAGTTTTAGGCTGAAGTAGTGGGAATTAATAACGTGGGTGTGGCTTTGTAGTGGACAGTAAAAATATTTCAAGTTTTGAAAATTACTGCATGACCAAAAATAAAATAATGCAGAAAATATTTGATTCTAAAATTTTCTTTCAGCTGCTGTATCTTATATTTCACATTATAATTTTATTGTGCATTAATATCATAAACATTTACATAGGAAACAAAGCTGGAAATTAAAAAAGGGAGAAGCAAAAAAATCTGGAATATTTCTTAGCTTATTACCATTCACTCTTGCATGATGGAAACGATGTCGAGAATGTCCCTAAAATTGTGCAGTTAAAAAAAAAAAAAAAAATGACCGTCCCATATGATTATAATCAGTTGGCATGGTTGGAATTGGTCCAACACTTCTATAACCAAGGAAACAATACATTATATTCAAAGCTTTATACCTTCACATCTAGGAGCATTAGATGAGAACATTCCATCTTCAGTACACGTCATATTATCTTGTCCAATCAGGTTGTAGCCAAAGGTACAGGTATATTGACACGTGGTACCGATATCGACTGACCCTCCCGCTGTACATCCAGATATCTGAAGCTCTGTAGTGAGGACTGGAACGTCACACGTCACAACTGCCAAAGAAATGCAAATCACAACTTGCAATTACAAGATTCTTCTTGTGCTTTTCTTGTCATTTTCTTCTGATATAAATTTCTCAAGGAATGAAACGAAAAGGAAAATAAAATTAATTTTATGGTATTTATATTATTTCCTTTATTGATTCGGCCACACTTTATACTCTGACAAGAAGGAAACAATGCCGAGAATATCCCTGAGCTTGTGCAGTTAAAAGATGACGGTTCCACACGGTTAAAGCCAGTTGAACAAGAAAAGATGTATTGCTGATTGTATTTTATTGATTTATCAGATAATCACCAAGAATTGACTTGTGGTTGTAATGTAATGTGTATTTTACTACAGAGCAAAAAAAAGGGGGTGGGGAGAAAATAGACAATGCCTGACCCCAATTCTTGTTAGGAAATTCATGTTTCATAAAAACCGCAAGCAGAAGTGGTTGAAGTCGTGAGGACAAGAACGTCACAAGTTACAACTACCAAAAATGGATTATCAATAATTTAAATTACAAAGATAACAACGTTCTTTAACTGCTCAAATCGTTTAATCCCGAAATATTTCTAACGGAATGAAGCCTTTCGGAAAATGTATTGGTTGACAACACTTACTCTGACAAAAAGGAAACGATGTCAAAAATGTTCCTGAGCTTGTGCAGGTAACAGATGACAGTCCCACAAGGTCATAACCAGTTGGACAAGAGAAGGTGCATTGCTGATTGTAGTTCACTGATCCACCAGATGAACACGAAGATGACACTTGCGGTTGTAAGGTAGGTACGATACATTTTACAACTGTAGAAAGAATAATCATAATTTTGTAAGAAAATTATTACGTTCGAAAGCATGTACAGAGCGGCCTTAAATTTTTCATAAATTGTGTTTCATACTTTTACCAGATAACGGCTAGAAATTGAAGAATAGATCATCTAAAAAATGAAAAAGGATTTGAAGAACTGCAGATACAAATTTTTGCTTTGCTTTTAGTTTTGATGGCTGACAATCCCTGGACTTTTGCTCGTTTAAAGAAAAGACCTAATGGTCCACAACGTTTATTACCATTTATGTAATAAAACTTTTGTTAAGCTTCATACCATCACATCTAGGAGCATGAGATGAGAACAGGCCATCTTCATTACACGTCACTGTATCTTGTCCAATCAGGTTGTAGCCAAAGGTACAGGTATACTGACACGTGGTACCGTAATCTACTGACCCTCCCGCTGTACATCCAGATATCTGAAGCTCTGTAGTGAGGACTGGCACGTCACAAGTTACAACTGCAAAAAGAGATTTCAAGAATTGCAGTTACAGATGGCAAAACATGGACATCTCAGAAGAGTGACAGCTCCATAGACCGACAATGTCGGTCTATTTGACCCTTAAAAAAAGTTGTCATAAGGGCCACGGGACTGACATTCACGACATAACGGGCTCTAGGTATAGTGGGCTCTCTATCTTGTGGGATATCGGTCTCACCGGCTGTCGGTATTGTTTGATGTCGGCCTCGCTGTCCATCGGTCCTGTGGGCTAGTGCCGTAATTTCCTTGATACCTCAAGTCGTTTTATTCGAAAAAATAATTAAATACGAAATCAAAATTGGGGGAAAATGCTATTAAACGACTTCACTTCCATTAGTGTTTCGACAACACTTACTTTGACAAGAAGGAAACGATGCCGAGAATGTCCCTGAGCTTGTGCAGGTAACAGAGGATGGTCCTACACGATCATAACCAGTTGGACAAGAGAAGGTGCATTGTTGATTGTAGTCGACTGATTTACCAGATGAACATGGAGAAGATACTTGCGGTCCTAGGGCAGGTACGATGCATGTCCCAACTGGAAAGAATAGACTAATTATCATCCATTCCTTGCAAATGGCAAAATTTCTTAACACACCTGTAGCCCGTAATCAGTATCAGAATAAAGTCATGTTTGATGTAATATTTCATATTCAAGATATATGTTACAAACAAGACATAACAAGCAAATAGAGAAAAGGCCCAAAACGAGGTATAGATACTCGTAAACATGATTTTGTATAGAATAATATACATGAGATTACTTTCTGATCAGAAGCGATGGGTAGCTCTCCCATGAACTGAATCACAAGATTAAGTGATTTGAAATTTCTTACCATCACACCTAGGAGTATTGGATGAGAACATTCCATCTTCATTACACGTCAACATTTCTTGTCCAATAAGGTTGTAGCCAAGGGAACAGGTATACTGACACGTGGTACCGTAATTTACTGATCCTCCCGCTGTACATCTAGATATTTGAAGTTCTGTGGTGAGGACTGGCACGTCACAGGTGACAACTGTCAAAGAAGGGATTTTAAGAATTGCAGTTACAGATGGCACAACCCGGACAAGTCAGTAGACCGACAGCCGACTGGGCAGAAATGTCGGTCTATTAGACCCTCAGGAAATTTTTGTCAGAAGGGCCACGAGACCGACATTCTTGGTCTCTTTGGCTGTCGGTAGAGTGGGCCATCGGTCTTGTAAGCTAGTGCCGATAAAACTTTACTTTACTGCACAAGTTGTTTTATCAGAAATAAATTTCTTAAGGAATAAAGCTTTGGAAAATTAAATTGATCGATTTGATTTCCAATGTTGATTCTGCTATACTTACTTTGACAAAGAGGAAACAATGCCGAGAATGTCCCTAAGCTGGAGCAGGTAACAGATGATGGTCCCATCAAGTCAAAACCAGTTGGACAAGAGAATGTACATTGCTGATTGTAATTTACTGATCCACCAGGTGTACATGACGAAGATACTTGTGGTTGCAAAGTAGGGACCGTGCATTTTACAACTGTAGGAAGATGAATCAATCATCAGTTCGTAAGAAAATTATTATGTTCGAAAGCATGTACGGAGCTACCTTAAGTTTTTAGTTAATTGTGTTTTATATTACATGTATTACCCGATTGCAGATAAGAAATTCTAAACAAGATCGTGTACAACCGCAAATGGGTTTCAGGAACTGCAGTTACAAACTTGTTTGCTTTGCTTTTGTTGGCTAGCAATTTATCGATTTTTGCCAGTTTTATAGACACGGCCTAATAATGGTACTAGAATTATTACAATAATGTTTACATTATTACTACAATAATCCAAAGCTTTATACCTTCACATCTAGGAGCATTAGATGAGAACATTCCATCTTCATTACACGTCACTGTATCTTGTCCAATCAAATTGTAGCCATGGGTACAGGTATGCAGACACGTGGTACCGTAATTTACTGATTCACCCGATGTACATCCAGATATCTGAAGCTCTGTAGTGAGGACTGGCACGTCACAGGTTACAACTGCAAAAAGGGATTTCAAGAATTGCAGTTACAGATGGCACAACCCGGACAAGTCAGTTGACTGACAGCTCAATAGACCGACAATGTCGGTCTATTTGATCTTCATAAAAGTTGTCATATGGGCCACGAGACGGACTTTCACGGCATAATGGGCTTTAGGTATAGTGGTGTATCTTTCTCGTTGGATATTGGTCTCGCAGGCAGTCGGTTTCGTTTGATGTTGGTCTAGCGGGCCATCGGTCCAGTAGGCTAGAGCCGTAATTTCCTTGATGCCTCAAGTCGTTTTATTCGAAAAAATAATTTCATATGGAATCAAAATTTCGGGAAAATGCTGTTAAACGACTTCACTTCAATTAGTGTTTCGACAACACTTACTTTGACAAGAAGGAAATGATGCCGAGAATGTCCCTGAGCTTGTGCAGGTAACAGAGGATGGTCCTACACGATCATAACCAGTTGGACAAGAGAAGGTGCATTGTTGATTATAGTCGACTGATTCACCAGATGAACATGGAGAAGATACTTGCGGTCCTAGGGCAGGTACGGTGCATGTTCCAACTGTAAAAATAGACTAATTATCATCCATTCCTTGCAAATGGCAAAATTTCTTAACAAACTTGTAGCCCGTAATCAATATCAGAATAAAGTCATGTTTGATGTAATATTATCATATTCAAGATTATGTTACAAACAAGACATTACAAGCAAATATAGAAAAGGCCCAAAACGAGGTATAGATACTCGTAAACATGATTTTGTGTAGAATAATATACATGAGATTACTTTCTGATCAGAAGCGATGGGTAGCTCTCCCATGAACTGAATCACAAGATTAAGTGATTTGAAATTTCTTACCATCACACCTAGGAGTATTGGATGAGAACATTCCATCTTCATTACACGTCAACATTTCTTGTCCAATAAGGTTGTAGCCAAGGGAACAGGTATACTGACACGTGGTACCGTAATTTACTGATCCTCCCGCTGTACATCTAGATATTTGAAGTTCTGTGGTGAGGACTGGCACGTCACAGGTGACAACTGTCAAAGAAGGGATTTTAAGAATTGCAGTTACAGATGGCACAACCCGGACAAGTCAGTAGACCGACAGCCGACTGGGCAGAAATGTCGGTCTATTAGACCCTCAGGAAATTTTTGTCAGAAGGGCCACGAGACCGACATTCTTGGTCTCTTTGGCTTTCGGTAGAGTGGGCCATCGGTTTTGTAAGCTAGTGCCGATAAAACTTTACTTTACTGCACAAGTTGTTTTATCAGAAATAAATTTCTTAAGGAATAAAGCTTTGGAAAATTAAATTGATCGATTTGATTTCCAATGTTGATTCTGCTATACTTACTTTGACAAAGAGGAAACAATGCCGAGAATGTCCCTAAGCTGGAGCAGGTAACAGATGATGGTCCCATCAAGTCAAAACCAGTTGGACAAGAGAATGTACATTGCTGATTGTAATTTACTGATCCACCAGGTGTACATGACGAAGATACTTGTGGTTGCAAAGTAGGGACCGTGCATTTTACAACTGTAGGAAGATGAATCAATCATCAGTTCGTAAGAAAATTATTATGTTCGAAAGCATGTACGGAGCTACTTTAAGTTTTTAGTAAATTGTGTTTTATATTACATGTATTACCCGATTGCAGATAAGAAATTCTAAACAAGATCGTGTACAACCGCAAATGGGTTTCAGGAACTGCAGTTACAAACTTGTTTGCTTTGCTTTTGTTGGCTAGCAATTTATCGATTTTTGCCAGTTTTATAGACACGGCCTAATAATGGTACTAGAATTATTACAATAATGTTTACATTATTACTACAATAATCCAAAGCTTTATACCTTCACATCTAGGAGCATTAGATGAGAACATTCCATCTTCATTACACGTCACTGTATCTTGTCCAATCAAATTGTAGCCATGGGTACAGGTATGCAGACACGTGGTACCGTAATTTACTGATTCACCCGATGTACATCCAGATATCTGAAGCTCTGTAGTGAGGACTGGCACGTCACAGGTTACAACTGCAAAAAGGGATTTCAAGAATTGCAGTTACAGATGGCACAACCCGGACAAGTCAGTTGACTGACAGCTCAATAGACCGACAATGTCGGTCTATTTGATCTTCATAAAAGTTGTCATATGGGCCACGAGACGGACTTTCACGGCATAATGGGCTTTAGGTATAGTGGTGTATCTTTCTCGTTGGATATTGGTCTCGCAGGCAGTCGGTTTCGTTTGATGTTGGTCTAGCGGGCCATCGGTCCAGTAGGCTAGAGCCGTAATTTCCTTGATGCCTCAAGTCGTTTTATTCGAAAAAATAATTTCATATGGAATCAAAATTTCGGGAAAATGCTGTTAAACGACTTCACTTCCATTAGTGTTTCGACAACACTTACTTTGACAAGAAGGAAATGATGCCGAGAATGTCCCTGAGCTTGTGCAGGTAACAGAGGATGGTCCTACACGATCATAACCAGTTGGACAAGAGAAGGTGCATTGTTGATTGTAGTCGACTGATTCACCAGATGAACATGGAGAAGATACTTGCGGTCCTAGGGCAGGTACGGTGCATGTTCCAACTGTAAAAATAGACTAATTATCATCCATTCCTTGCAAATGGCAAAATTTCTTAACAAACTTGTAGCCCGTAATCATTATCAGAATAAAGTCATGTTTGATGTAATATTATCATATTCAAGATTATGTTACAAACAAGACATTACAAGCAAATAGAGAAAAGGCCCAAAACGAGGTATAGATACTCGTAAACATGATTTTGTATAGAATAATATACATGAGATTACTTTCTGATCAGAAGCGATGGGTAGCTCTCCCATGAACTGAATCACAAGATTAAGTGATTTGAAATTTCTTACCATCACACCTAGGAGTATTGGATGAGAACATTCCATCTTCATTACACGTCAACATTTCTTGTCCAATAAGGTTGTAGCCAAGGGAACAGGTATACTGACACGTGGTACCGTAATTTACTGATCCTCCCGCTGTACATCTAGATATTTGAAGTTCTGTGGTGAGGACTGGCACGTCACAGGTGACAACTGTCAAAGAAGGGATTTTAAGAATTGCAGTTACAGATGGCACAACCCGGACAAGTCAGTAGACCGACAGCCGACTGGGCAGAAATGTCGGTCTATTAGACCCTCAGGAAATTTTTGTCAGAAGGGCCACGAGACCGACATTCTTGGTCTCTTTGGCTGTCGGTAGAGTGGGCCATAGGTCTTGTAAGCTAGTGCCGATAAAACTTTACTTTACTGCACAAGTTGTTTTATCAGAAATAAATTTCTTAAGGAATAAAGCTTTGGAAAATTAAATTGATCGATTTGATTTCCAATGTTGATTCTGCTATACTTACTTTGACAAAGAGGAAACAATGCCGAGAATGTCCCTAAGCTGGAGCAGGTAACAGATGATGGTCCCATCAAGTCAAAACCAGTTGGACAAGAGAATGTACATTGCTGATTGTAATTTACTGATCCACCAGGTGTACATGACGAAGATACTTGTGGTTGCAAAGTAGGGACCGTGCATTTTACAACTGTAGGAAGATGAATCAATCATCAGTTCGTAAGAAAATTATTATGTTCGAAAGCATGTACGGAGCTACCTTAAGTTTTTAGTTAATTGTGTTTTATATTACATGTATTACCCGATTGCAGATAAGAAATTCTAAACAAGATCGTGTACAACCGCAAATGGGTTTCAGGAACTGCAGTTACAAACTTGTTTGCTTTGCTTTTGTTGGCTAGCAATTTATCGATTTTTGCCAGTTTTATAGACACGGCCTAATAATGGTACTAGAATTATTACAATAATGTTTACATTATTACTACAATAATCCAAAGCTTTATACCTTCACATCTAGGAGCATTAGATGAGAACATTCCATCTTCATTACACGTCACTGTATCTTGTCCAATCAAATTGTAGCCATGGGTACAGGTATGCAGACACGTGGTACCGTAATTTACTGATTCACCCGATGTACATCCAGATATCTGAAGCTCTGTAGTGAGGACTGGCACGTCACAGGTTACAACTGCAAAAAGGGATTTCAAGAATTGCAGTTACAGATGGCACAACCCGGACAAGTCAGTTGACTGACAGCTCAATAGACCGACAATGTCGGTCTATTTGATCTTCATAAAAGTTGTCATATGGGCCACGAGACGGACTTTCACGGCATAATGGGCTTTAGGTATAGTGGTGTATCTTTCTCGTTGGATATTGGTCTCGCAGGCAGTCGGTTTCGTTTGATGTTGGTCTAGCGGGCCATCGGTCCAGTAGGCTAGAGCCGTAATTTCCTTGATGCCTCAAGTCGTTTTATTCGAAAAAATAATTTCATATGGAATCAAAATTTCGGGAAAATGCTGTTAAACGACTTCACTTCCATTAGTGTTTCGACAACACTTACTTTGACAAGAAGGAAATGATGCCGAGAATGTCCCTGAGCTTGTGCAGGTAACAGAGGATGGTCCTACACGATCATAACCAGTTGGACAAGAGAAGGTGCATTGTTGATTGTAGTCGACTGATTCACCAGATGAACATGGAGAAGATACTTGCGGTCCTAGGGCAGGTACGGTGCATGTTCCAACTGTAAAAATAGACTAATTATCATCCATTCCTTGCAAATGGCAAAATTTCTTAACAAACTTGTAGCCCGTAATCAATATCAGAATAAAGTCATGTTTGATGTAATATTATCATATTCAAGATTATGTTACAAACAAGACATTACAAGCAAATAGAGAAAAGGCCCAAAACGAGGTATAGATACTCGTAAACATGATTTTGTATAGAATAATATACATGAGATTACTTTCTGATCAGAAGCGATGGGTAGCTCTCCCATGAACTGAATCACAAGATTAAGTGATTTGAAATTTCTTACCATCACACCTAGGAGTATTGGATGAGAACATTCCATCTTCATTACACGTCAACATTTCTTGTCCAATAAGGTTGTAGCCAAGGGAACAGGTATACTGACACGTGGTACCGTAATTTACTGATCCTCCCGCTGTACATCTAGATATTTGAAGTTCTGTGGTGAGGACTGGCACGTCACAGGTGACAACTGTCAAAGAAGGGATTTTAAGAATTGCAGTTACAGATGGCACAACCCGGACAAGTCAGTAGACCGACAGCCGACTGGGCAGAAATGTCGGTCTATTAGACCCTCAGGAAATATTTGTCAGAAGGGCCACGAGACCGACATTCTTGGTCTCTTTGGCTGTCGGTAGAGTGGGCCATCGGTCTTGTAAGCTAGTGCCGATAAAACTTTACTTTACTGCTGAAGTTGTTTTATAAGAAATAAATTTCTTAAGGAATAAAGCTTTGGAAAATGAAATAAGTCGATTTTATTTCCATTATTGTATGACGAAGATACGTGGTTGCAAGGGAGGAACCGTGCACTTTACAACTGTACGAAGAGTAATCATCAGTTTGTAAGAAACCTATTATGTTCGAAAGCATGTGGAAATAAAGAGGTTCCAAGGCATTTTACTGGAGTGGGGGGTTGGGGTGGGGGGGGGGGGGTTGTTTCTTGAGAAAAACCGCAAATCGCCTGGCAGGCGCACTCTTTGCAGCCTACATGTCCTATTAGCATCCCCGTATTTTAAACTAACTGCTTTCCATAGCGATTGGACGAAATGTACTGTTACAAGCTGGAAATAATGCCGAGAATGCCGATGAGCTTGTGCAGGTAACAGATGACGGTCCACTTCATTATTATTTATCATTATCATTATCATCATTATTATTATCGTTATTATCTTCAGAATAATGAGAATATATATCGCGCTTCATCAATATATTCATATATCACTTGCACGGGCGACTTTACTCTTACGTGACCAAATTCACCTCGACAAGAAGGAAACGTTTCTGAGAATGTCCCTAAGCTTGTGCAGGTAAGAGATGACGGTCCCGCACGGTCATATCCAGTTGGACAAGAGAAGGTACATTGCTGATTGTAGTTCACGGATTCAAAAGATGAACATGAAGAAGACACTTGCGGTTGTAATGACGGTACACTACATGTTACAACTGAACAAAAGGAATGACATATTACTGGATACATACGCATAAATTTCTGATCATACCATGTACAACTAACCGGATTCGGAAATAAAAGCATGCCGAATATCGGATGAAAATCATGTTGTGAACTCGACAACTTAAAATCTATCAAAGATTTTTTTAAAAGATGTATGTGTTATCGATTTTTTTAAATTACATGAACTGGTTTACCTTCAAATTTCAACCACATCACTTTAGGATAAATGATGAAAGTTTGACAAAATCTAATATTTGCAAGTCCAATGTCCACGAAACCGAAAACCAAAAACCGGATTGTGAGGCTCCTACTAACCAGTCAGGAGAATCTGGTGACCGAATCTCAAATTCTTGACCAAGGGTTTTGAAGACTAATGGTCCCTTAAACCTAGGGCCCTTTCGACTTGACAGCGCCCACTCCTTTACCTATTTAAAAAGCATGTGGTTCCTAGTTTAAAAAAAATAAACAGTCTCCCGAAACTAAATGGTGTTTAATTGCATTGTGAAAAAGACAATAGTGGACTCATTTGCGAAAAGGTACACCTACTTGAGCAGTGTTTATTTGAGAAAGGAGCCATGTGTTTTTCATGATTATTCTTATTTTGAAATTTCATGTCACGCGTAACTCTTTCAGACTTTATGAGTAGGCCTATAGTATTATTTTGTCATATCTTCAGCTTCGTGCTGGTGAGTTTAATTTAGCATCTACGTATTCAGTGGCGTATCTAGGGGGGCAGGGGGCACGTGCCCCGGGCGGCACTTGGAGGGGGCGCAAAAAAACAGAAAAGAGAGAAAGAAAAAAAAAGGGAAAATAAAGAAAAATCACAATCCTTAAGGATTATGCGCCCCCCCCCCAATCGGTAGGGTAAATGCATTAGAAATACAGTTTGTGAGGGTTTAAAATTCGAAATTTTTCTTATATTATTGTCTTTCAGGATCTCGTAATTTCGCGCCCCCAGTATATAGTTTTTAAATATTTTTTTTTAAGTGTTCAAAATTAAAAAAATAAAGATGTTATTGTCGTTGCTTTGCTCGCTATTATGTAAGTTTAATCTGCCTCTTGCTAAGTACTGCGCCCCCAATATAGGTTGAAATTCATAAAACAGCATTTGCAGAGGTTCAACATTTAAAAGAAATCTCAACTTTAGTCGATTTGCTAAATTCCTCTACTTTTTCTGAAGGGCTTTCGTTAATTATTTTGTTCCCAATTTTAGAATGAATTGAATAGAAAATCTTTTATCAGTGTACAAAATTCGAACTTCTCTACCGCTTAGTTGCAGTGGTTAGTTGCCAAATTTCCTGTGTAAAATGCGCAAGAAATTGTGCTTTTTAGGGTAAAAATGCAAATGAATTGCAGCTCGGTCGCTTTGCTCCCTCGCTGTACAATAACGTAAATACATTTGGGCACTGGGGGAGGGGGGGGGGGGGGCGCAACTTCTTTATTTGACCCGGGCGCCATAATCCATAGATACGCCACTGTGTTTCAAACAAACTGTTTTCGATAGTGATTGGACAACACTTACTCTGACAAGAAGGAAACGATGCCGAGAATGTTCCTGAGATTGTGCACGTAACAGACGAAGATCCTACACGGTTATAACCAGTTGGACAAGAGAAGGTGCATTGCTGATTGTAGTTCACTGATCCATCAGATGAACATGAAGATGACACTTGCGGTTGTAATGACGGTACACTACATGTTACAACTGAGCAGAAGGAATGACATATTATTGGATATATGCACATAAATTTCTGATCATATCATGTACAACTAACCCGATTCTGAGATAAAAGCATGCCGAATATTGGATGAAAATCAAGTTGTGAACTCGACAACTTAAAATCTATCAAGGATTTAAAAATTTATATGTATATATTATCGAATTTCTTAGATTATTAAATGAACTGTTTTACGTTCACATTTCATTCACATCACTGTAAGATATATTGATGAAAGTTTGACAAGTTCTAACATTTTACAAGTCTACATGTGCGCGAAAATGAAAACCTCAGAATGTGGGGCTGCTACTAACCAGTCATGAGAATCTGGTGACCGAATCTCAAATTCTTGACCAAGGGTTTTGAAGACTAATGGTCCCTTAAACCTAGGGCCCTTTCGACTTGACAGCGCCCACTCCTTTACCTATTTAAATGGATGTGGTTCCTAGTTTAGAAATAAACAGTCTCCCGAAACTAAATGGTGTTTAATTGCATTGTGAAAAAGACAATAGTGGACTCATTTGCGAAAAGGTACACCTACTTGAGCAGTGTTTATTTGAGAAAGGAGCCATGTGTTTTCATGATTATTCTTATTTTGAAATTTCATGTCACGCGTAACTCTTTCAGATTTTATGAGTAGGCCTATAGTATTATTTTGTCATATCTTCAGCTTCATGCTGGTGAGTTTAATTTAGCATCTACGTATTCAGTGGCGTATCTAGGGGGGCAGGGGGCACGTGCCCCGGGTGGCACTTGGAGGGGGCGCAAAAAACGGAAAAGAGAGAAAGAAAAAAAAAGGGAAAATAAAGAAAAATCACAATCCTTAAGGATTATGCGCCCCCCAATCGGTAGGGTAAATGCATTAGAAATACAGTTTGTGAGGTTTTAAAATGCGAAAATTTTTCTTAAGCTCGGTCGCTTTGCTCCCTCGCATAATTATTGTCTTTCAGGATCTCGTAATTTCGCGCCCCCAGTATATAGTTTTTAAATATTTTTTTTTAAGTGTTCAAAATTAAAAAAATAAAGATGTTATTGTCGTTGCTTTGCTCGCTATTATGTAAGTTTAATCTGCCTCTTGCTAAGTACTGCGCCCCCAATATAGGTTGAAATTCATAAAACAGCATTTGCAGAGGTTCAACATTTAAAAGAAATCTCAACTTTAGTCGATTTGCTAAATTCCTCTACTTTTTCTGAAGGGCTTTCGTTAATTATTTTGTTCCCAATTTTAGAATGAAGTGAATAGAAAACCGTTTATCAGTGTACAAAATTCGAACTTCTCTACCGCTTAGTTGCAGTGGTTAGTTGCCAAATTTCCTGTGTAAAATGCGCAAGAAATTGTGCTTTTTAGGGTAAAAATGCAAATGAATTGCAGCTCGGTCGCTTTGCTCCCTCGCTGTACAATAACGTAAATACATTTGGGCACTGGGGGAGGGGGGGGGGGGGGCGCAACTTCTTTATTTGACCCGGGCGCCATAATCCATAGATACGCCACTGTGTTTCAAACAAACTGTTTTCGATAGTGATTGGACAACACTTACTCTGACAAGAAGGAAACGATGCCGAGAATGTTCCTGAGCTTGTGCACGTAACAGACGAAGATCCTACACGGTTATAACCAGTTGGACAAGAGAAGGTGCATTGCTGATTGTAGTTCACTGATCCATCAGATGAACATGAAGATGACACTTGCGGTTGTAATGACGGTACACTACATGTTACAACTGAACAAAAGGAATGACATTACATACGCCTAAATTTCTGATCATACCATGTATGACTAACCCGATTCTGAGATAAAAGCATGCCGAATATTGGATGAAAATCAAGTTGTGAACTCGACAACTTAAAATCTATCAAGGATATTAAAAATTTATATGTATATGTTATCGAATTTCTTAGATTATTAAATGAACTGTTTTACGTTCACATTTCATTCACATCACTGTAAGATATATTGATGAAAGTTTGACAAGTTCTAATATTTGCAAGTCTAGATGTCCGCGAAAATGAAAACTTCGGAATGTGAGGCTGCTACTAACCAGTCATGAGAATCTGGTGACCGAATCTCAAATTCTTGACCAAGGGTTTCGAAGACTAATGGTCCTTTAAACCTATGGCCCTTTCGACTTGACAGCCCCCACTCCTTTACCAATTTAAAAAGTATGTCGTTACTAGTTTGGAAATAAAGAGTCTCCCGAAACTAAATGGTGTTGAATTGCATTGTGAAAAAGACAATAGTGGACTCATTTGCGGAAAGGTACACCTACTTGAGCAGTGTTTATTTGAGAAAGGAGCCATGTGTTTTCATGATTATTCTTATTTTGAAATTTCATGTCACGCGTAACTCTTTCAGACTTTATGAGTAGGCCTATAGTATTATTTTGTCATATCTTCAGCTTCATGCTGGTGAGTTTAATTTAGCAGCTACGTATTCAGTGGCGTATCTAGGTGGCAGGGGGCACGTGCCGCGGGCGGCACTTGGAGGGGGCGCAAAAAACGGAAAAGAGAGAAAGAAAAAGAAAGTGAAAATAAAGAAAAATCACAATCCTTAAGGATTATGCGCCCCCCAATCGGTAGGGTAAATGCATTAGAAATACAGTTTGTGAGGGTTTAAAATTCGAAAATTTTCTTATATTATTGTCTTTCAGGATCTCGTAATTTCGCGCCCCCAGTATATAGTTTTTAAATATATCTTTTTAAGTGTTCAAAATTTAAAAAATAAAGATGTTATTGTCGTTGCTTTGCTCGCTATCATGTAAGTTTAATCTGCCTCTTGCTAAGTACTGCGCCCCCAATATAGGTTAAAATGCATAAAACAGCATTTCCAGAGGTTCAACATTTAAAAGAAATCTCAACTTTAGTCGATTTGCTGAATTCCTCTACTATTTCTCAAGGGCTTTCGTTAATTATTTTGTTCCCAATTTTAGAATGAATTGAATAGAAAATCTTTTATCAGTGTACAAAATTCGAACTTCTCTACCGCTTAGTTGCAGTGGTTAGTTGCCAAATTTCCTGTGTAAAATGCGCAAGAAATTGTGCTTTTTAGGGTAAAAATGCAAATGAATTGCAGCTCGGTCGCTTTGCTCCCTCGCTGTACAATAACGTAAATACATTTGGGCACTGGGGGAGGGGGGGGGGGCGCAACTTCTTTATTTGACCCGGGCGCCATAATCCATAGATACGCCACTGTGTTTCAAACAAACTGTTTTCGATAGTGATTGGACAACACTTACTCTGACAAGAAGGAAACGATGCCGAGAATGTTCCTGAGCTTGTGCACGTAACAGACGAAGATCCTACACGGTTATAACCAGTTGGACAAGAGAAGGCGCATTGCTGATTGTAGTTCACTGATCCATCAGATGAACATGAAGATGACACTTGCGGTTGTAATGACGGTACACTACATGTTACAACTGAGCAGAAGGAATGACATATTTTAAATGTACGCTATTGTTTAAGCACTCTCTCTTGTATATATTGTAAATATTTTCTCTATTTTTTTCTGTTTTTACTCCAATTCGTTTCTTTAACTATTGTAAGTTGTTAACTTTTTTCTTGTTAATATCTATTTACATGTTTTTTATGTCTGTTGGGACCCCTCTGTAAAACAGCGTTGTTATGGCAACAACCCTGAGCAGGGCCATCCCTCCGTCTTCTTCTTGTAATCAATTTGTTGTTGTTTCTTTTCATAATTATGGATGTATTATCATTTGTTGTTTTTTAAATGACGGAAAATAAATACAATACAATACAATACATATTATTGGATATATGCACATAAATTTCTGATCATATCATGTACAACTAACCCGATTCTGAGATAAAAGCATGCCGAATATTGGATGAAAATCAAGTTGTGAACTCGACAACTTAAGATCTATCAAGGATTTAAAAATTTATATGTATATGTTATCGAATTTCTTAGATTATTAAATGAACTGTTTTACGTTCACATTTCATTCACATCACTGTAAGATATATTGATGAAAGTTTGACAAGTTCTAACATTTTACAAGTCTACATGTGCGCGAAAATGAAAACCTCAGAATGTGGGGCTGCTACTAACCAGTCATGAGAATCTGGTGACCGAATCTCAAATTCTTGACCAAGGGTTTTGAAGACTAATGGTCCCTTAAACCTAGGGCCCTTTCGACTTGACAGCGCCCACTCCTTTACCTATTTAAATGGATGTGGTTCCTAGTTTAGAAATAAACAGTCTCCCGAAACTAAATGGTGTCTATTTGCATTGTGAAAAAGACAATAGTGGACTCATTTGCGAAAAGGTACACCTACTTGAACAGTGTTTATTTGAGAAAGGAGCCATGTGTTTTCATGATTATTCTTATTTTGAAATTTCATGTCACGCGTAACTCTTTCAGATTTTATGAGTAGGCCTATAGTATTATTTTGTCATATCTTCAGCTTCATGCTGGTGAGTTTAATTTAGCATCTACGTATTCAGTGGCGTATCTAGGGGGGCAGGGGGCACGTGCCCCGGGTGGCACTTGGAGGGGGCGCAAAAAACGGAAAAGAGAGAAAGAAAAAAAAAAGGGAAAATAAAGAAAAATCACAATCCTTAAGGATTATGCGCCCCCCAATCGGTAGGGTAAATGCATTAGAAATACAGTTTGTGAGGTTTTAAAATGCGAAAATTTT
Organism: Heliocidaris tuberculata; assembly: GCA_025618425.1. Taxonomy (NCBI): domain Eukaryota; kingdom Metazoa; phylum Echinodermata; class Echinoidea; order Camarodonta; family Echinometridae; genus Heliocidaris; species Heliocidaris tuberculata. The sequence continues at coordinate 2,327,331 of CM046846.1, read as the reverse complement.
TCTTAAGCTCGGTCGCTTTGCTCCCTCGCATAATTATTGTCTTTCAGGATCTCGTAATTTCGCGCCCCCAGTATATAGTTTTTAAATATTTTTTTTTAAGTGTTCAAAATTAAAAAAATAAAGATGTTATTGTCGTTGCTTTGCTCGCTATTATGTAAGTTTAATCTGCCTCTTGCTAAGTACTGCGCCCCCAATATAGGTTGAAATTCATAAAACAGCATTTGCAGAGGTTCAACATTTAAAAGAAATCTCAACTTTAGTCGATTTGCTAAATTCCTCTACTTTTTCTGAAGGGCTTTCGTTAATTATTTTGTTCCCAATTTTAGAATGAAGTGAATAGAAAACCGTTTATCAGTGTACAAAATTCGAACTTCTCTACCGCTTAGTTGCAGTGGTTAGTTGCCAAATTTCCTGTGTAAAATGCGCAAGAAATTGTGCTTTTTAGGGTAAAAATGCAAATGAATTGCAGCTCGGTCGCTTTGCTCCCTCGCTGTACAATAACGTAAATACATTTGGGCACTGGGGGAGGGGGGGGGGGCGCAACTTCTTTATTTGACCCGGGCGCCATAATCCATAGATACGCCACTGTGTTTCAAACAAACTGTTTTCGATAGTGATTGGACAACACTTACTCTGACAAGAAGGAAACGATGCCGAGAATGTTCCTGAGCTTGTGCACGTAACAGACGAAGATCCTACACGGTTATAACCAGTTGGACAAGAGAAGGTGCATTGCTGATTGTAGTTCACTGATCCATCAGATGAACATGAAGATGACACTTGCGGTTGTAATGACGGTACACTACATGTTACAACTGAGCAGAAGGAATGACATATTATTGGATATATGCACATAAATTTCTGATCATATCATGTACAACTAACCCGATTCTGAAATAAAAGGATGCCGAATATTGGATGAAAATCAAGTTGTGAACTCGACAACTTAAAATCTATCAAGGATTTAAAAATTTATATGTATATGTTATCGAATTTCTTAGATTATTAAATGAACTGTTTTACGTTCACATTTCATTCACATCACTGTAAGATATATTGATGAAAGTTTGACAAGTTCTAATATTTGCAAGTCTAGATGTCCGCGAAAATGAAAACTTCGGAATGTGAGGCTGCTACTAACCAGTCATGAGAATCTGGTGACCGAATCTCAAATTCTTGACCAAGGGTTTCGAAGACTAATGGTCCTTTAAACCTATGGCCCTTTCGACTTGACAGCCCCCACTCCTTTACCAATTTAAAAAGTATGTCGTTACTAGTTTGGAAATAAAGAGTCTCCCGAAACTAAATGGTGTTGAATTGCATTGTGAAAAAGACAATAGTGGACTCATTTGCGGAAAGGTACACCTACTTGAGCAGTGTTTATTTGAGAAAGGAGCCATGTGTTTTCATGATTATTCTTATTTTGAAATTTCATGTCACGCGTAACTCTTTCAGACTTTATGAGTAGGCCTATAGTATTATTTTGTCATATCTTCAGCTTCATGCTGGTGAGTTTAATTTAGCAGCTACGTATTCAGTGGCGTATCTAGGTGGCAGGGGGCACGTGCCCCGGGCGGCACTTGGAGGGGGCGCAAAAAACGGAAAAGAGAGAAAGAAAAAAAAAGTGAAAATAAAGAAAAATCACAATCCTTAAGGATTATGCGCCCCCCCAATCGGTAGGGTAAATGCATTAGAAATACAGTTTGTGAGGGTTTAAAATTCGAAAATTTTCTTATATTATTGTCTTTCAGGATCTCGTAATTTCGCGCCCCCAGTATATAGTTTTTAAATATATTTTTTTAAGTGTTCAAAATTTAAAAAATAAAGATGTTATTGTCGTTGCTTTGCTCGCTATTATGTAAGTTTAATCTGCCTCTTGCTAAGTACTGCGCCCCCAATATAGGTTGAAATTCATAAAACAGCATTTGCAGAGGTTCAACATTTAAAAGAAATCTCAACTTTAGTCGATTTGCTGAATTCCTCTACTATTTCTGAAGGGCTTTCGTTAATTATTTTGTTCCCAATTTTAGAATGAAGTGAATAGAAAACCTTTTATCAGTGTACAAAATTCGAACTTCTCTACCGCTTAGTTGCAGTGGTTAGTTGCCAAATTTCCTGTGTAAAATGCGCAAGAAATTGTGCTTTTTAGGGTAAAAATGCAAATGAATTGCAGCTCGGTCGCTTTGCTCCCTCGCTGTACAATAACGTAAATACATTTGGGCACTGGGGGAGGGGGGGGGGGGGCGCAACTTCTTTATTTGACCCGGGCGCCATAATCCATAGATACGCCACTGTGTTTCAAACAAACTGTTTTCGATAGTGATTGGACAACACTTACTCTGACAAGAAGGAAACGATGCCGAGAATGTTCCTGAGCTTGTGCACGTAACAGACGAAGATCCTACACGGTTATAACCAGTTGGACAAGAGAAGGTGCATTGCTGATTGTAGTTCACTGATCCATCAGATGAACATGAAGATGACACTTGCGGTTGTAATGACGGTACATTACACGTTACAACTGAACAAAAGGAATGACATTACATACGCCTAAATTTCTGATCATACCATGTATGACTAACCCGATTCTGAGATAAAAGCACGCCGAATATTGGATGAAAATCAAGTTGTGAACTCGACAACTTAAAATCTATCAAGGATATTAAAAATTTATATGTATATGTTATCGAATTTCTTAGATTATTAAATGAACTGTTTTACGTTCACATTTCATTCACATCACTGTAAGATATATTGATGAAAGTTTGACAAGTTCTAATATTTGCAAGTCTAGATGTCCGCGAAAATGAAAACTTCGGAATGTGAGGCTGCTACTAACCAGTCATGAGAATCTGGTGACCGAATCTCAAATTCTTGACCAAGGGTTTCGAAGACTAATGGTCCTTTAAACCTATGGCCCTTTCGACTTGACAGCCCCCACTCCTTTACCAATTTAAAAAGTATGTCGTTACTAGTTTGGAAATAAAGAGTCTCCCGAAACTAAATGGTGTTGAATTGCATTGTGAAAAAGACAATAGTGGACTCATTTGCGGAAAGGTACACCTACTTGAGCAGTGTTTATTTGAGAAAGGAGCCATGTGTTTTCATGATTATTCTTATTTTGAAATTTCATGTCACGCGTAACTCTTTCAGACTTTATGAGTAGGCCTATAGTATTATTTTGTCATATCTTCAGCTTCATGCTGGTGAGTTTAATTTAGCAGCTACGTATTCAGTGGCGTATCTAGGTGGCAGGGGGCACGTGCCCCGGGCGGCACTTGGAGGGGGCGCAAAAAACGGAAAAGAGAGAAAGAAAAAAAAAGTGAAAATAAAGAAAAATCACAATCCTTAAGGATTATGCGCCCCCCAATCGGTAGGGTAAATGCATTAGAAATACAGTTTGTGAGGGTTTAAAATTCGAAAATTTTCTTATATTATTGTCTTTCAGGATCTCGTAATTTCGCGCCCCCAGTATATAGTTTTTAAATATATTTTTTTAAGTGTTCAAAATTTAAAAAATAAAGATGTTATTGTCGTTGCTTTGCTCGCTATTATGTAAGTTTAATCTGCCTCTTGCTAAGTACTGCGCCCCCAATATAGGTTGAAATTCATAAAACAGCATTTGCAGAGGTTCAACATTTAAAAGAAATCTCAACTTTAGTCGATTTGCTGAATTCCTCTACTATTTCTCAAGGGCTTTCGTTAATTATTTTGTTCCCAATTTTAGAATGAAGTGAATAGAAAACCTTTTATCAGTGTACAAAATTCGAACTTCTCTACCGCTTAGTTGCAGTGGTTAGTTGCCAAATTTCCTGTGTAAAATGCGCAAGAAATTGTGCTTTTTAGGGTAAAAATGCAAATGAATTGCAGCTCGGTCGCTTTGCTCCCTCGCTGTACAATAACGTAAATACATTTGGGCACTGGGGGAGGGGGGGGGGGCGCAACTTCTTTATTTGACCCGGGCGCCATAATCCATAGATACGCCACTGTGTTTCAAACAAACTGTTTTCGATAGTGATTGGACAACACTTACTCTGACAAGAAGGAAACGATGCCGAGAATGTTCCTGAGCTTGTGCACGTAACAGACGAAGATCCTACACGGTTATAACCAGTTGGACAAGAGAAGGTGCATTGCTGATTGTAGTTCACTGATCCATCAGATGAACATGAAGATGACACTTGCGGTTGTAATGACGGTACACTACATGTTACAACTGAGCAGAAGGAATGACATATTATTGGATATATGCACATAAATTTCTGATCATATCATGTACAACTAACCCGATTCTGAAATAAAAGGATGCCGAATATTGGATGAAAATCAAGTTGTGAACTCGACAACTTAAAATCTATCAAGGATTTAAAAATTTATATGTATATGTTATCGAATTTCTTAGATTATTAAATGAACTGTTTTACGTTCACATTTCATTCACATCACTGTAAGATATATTGATGAAAGTTTGACAAGTTCTAATATTTTGCAAGTTTACATGTGCGCGAAAATGAAAACTTCAGAATGTGAGGCTGCTACTAACCAGTCATGAGAATTTGGTGACCGAATCTCAAATTCTTGACCAAGGGTTTCGAAGACTAATGGTCCTTTAAACCTATGGCCCTTTCGACTTGACAGCACCCACACCTTTACTAATTTAAAAAGGATGTCGTTACCAGTTTGGTAATAAAGAGTCTCCAGAAACTAAATGGTGTTGAATTGCAATGCCAAAAAATACTATAGTGGACTCATTTGCGGAAAGATTCACCTAATTGAGCAGTTTTTATTTGAGAAAGGAGTCATGTGTTTTCATGATTATTCTTATTTGAAATTTCTTGTCACGCGTACCTCTTTCAGACTATATAAATAGGCCCATAATATTATTTGGTCATATCTTGATTTGCGGGAACCTTCACCTACTTTAGCAGTGTTTATTTGAGAAAGGAGCCATGTGTTTTCAAGATTATTCTTATTTTAAAATTTCTTGTCACGCGTTCCTCTTTCAGACTATATGAGTAGGCCCATAACATTGTTTTGTCATATTTTTAGCTTCGTACTGGTGAGTTTACTTGAGCATTTAAGTATTTTAAACAAACTGTTTTCGATAGTGATTGGACAGCACTTACTCTGACAAGAAGGAAACGATGCCGAGAATATTCCTGAGCTTGTGCACGTAACAGACAAAGATCCCACACGGTTATAACCAGTTGGACAAGAGAAGGTGCATTGCTGATTGTAGTTCACTGATCCGTCAGATGAACATGAAGATGACACTTGCGGTTGTAATGACGGTACACTACATGTTACAACTGAACAAAAGGAATGACATATTATTGGGTACATACGGCTAAATGTCTGATCATACCATGTACGACTAATCCGATTCTGAAATAAAAGCATATTGGATTGAATATTGGATGAAAATCATGTTGTGAACTGGACAACTTAAAATCTATCAAGGATTTAAAAAAAATATATGTATATGTTATCGAATTTCTTAGATTATTAAATGAACTGTTTTACGTTCACAATTCATTCACATCACTGTAAGATATATTGATGAAAGTTTGACAAGTTCTAATATTTGCAAATCTAGATGTCCGCGAAAATGAAAATTTCGGAATGTGAGGCTGCTACTAACCAGTCATGAGAATCTGGTGACCGAATCTCAAATTCTTGACCAAGGGTTTCGAAGACTAATGGTCCTTTAAACCTATGGCCCTTTCGACTTGACAGCCCCCACTCCTTTACCAATTTAAAAAGTATGTCGTTACTAGTTTGGAAATAAAGAGTCTCCCGAAACTAAATGGTGTTGAATTGCAATGCCAAAAATACTATAGTGGACTCATTTGCGGGAAGATCCACCTACTTGAGCAGTTTTTATTTGAGAAAGGAGTCATGTGTTTTCATGATTATTCTTATTTTGAAATTTCTTGTCACGCGTACCTCTTTCAGACTATATAAATAGGCCCATAACATTATTTTGTCATATTTTTAGTTTCGTACTGGTGAGTTTACTTGAGCATTTACGTATTTCAAACAAACTGTTTTCGATAGTGATTGGACAGCACTTACTCTGACAAGAAGGAAACGATGCCGAGAATGTTCCTGAGCTTGTGCACGTAACAGACGAAGATCCTACACGGTTATAACCAGTTGGACAAGAGAAGGTGCATTGCTGATTGTAGTTCACTGATCCATCAGATGAACATGAAGATGACACTTGCGGTTGTAATGACGGTACACTACATGTTACAACTGAACAAACGAAACGACATATTATTGGGTACATACGCCTAAATTTCTGATCATACCATGTACAACTAAGCCGATTCTGAAATAAAAGCATGCCGAATATAGGATAAAAATCATGTTGTGAACTCGACAACTTAAAATCTATCAAGGATTTTAAACAAATATATGCATATGTTATCGAATTTTTTAGATTAAATGGACTGGTTTCCGTTCAAATTTCATATCAATTTAGAATAAATTATGAAAGTTTGACAAAATCTAATTTTTGCAAGTCCAACGTCCACGAAACTGAAAACTTCGGATTATCAGGCTCCTAATAAACAGTCATGAGAATTATGTGATCGAACCTCAAAGTGTAACTGACCCCCGATTTCGAAGACTAATGGTCCCTTAAACCTATGACCATTTCGACTGGACAGCGCCCACTCCTTTACCTATTTAAAAAGCATGTGATTCCTAGTTTAGAAATAAACAGTCTCCCGAAACTAAATGGTGTTTAATTGCATTGTGAGAAAGACAATAGTGGACTCATTTGCGAAAAGGTGCACCTACTTGAGCAGTGTTTATTTGAGAAAGGAGTCATGTGTTTTCATGATTATTCTTATTTTGAAATTTCATGTCACGCGTAACTCTTTCAGACTTTATGAGTAGGCCTATAGTATTATTTTGTCATATCTTCAGCTTCATGCTGGTGAGTTTAATTTAGCATCTACGTATTCAGTGGCGTATCTAGGGGGGCAGGGGGCACGTGCCCCGGGTGGCACTTGGAGGGGGCGCAAAAAACAGAAAAGAAAGATAAAAAAAGGGAATATAAAGAAAAATCACAATCCTTAAGGATTATGCGCCCCCCAATCGGTAGGGTAAATGCATTAGAAATACAGTTTGTGAGGGTTTAAAATGCGAAAATTTTCTTAAGCTCGGTCGCTTTGCTCCTTCGCACAATTATTGTCTTTCAGGTTCTCGTAATTTCGCGCCCCCAGTATATAGTTTTTAAATATTTTTTTTTAAGTGTTCAAAATTTAAAAAAATAAAGATGTTATTGTCGTTGCTTTGCTCGCTATCATGTAAGTTTAATCTGCCTCTTGCTAAGTACTGCGCCCCCAATATAGGTTAAAATGCATAAAACAGCATTTGCAGAGGTTCAACATTTAAAAGAAATCTCAACTTTCAGTCGATTTGCTGAATTCCTCGACTATTTCCCAAGGGCTTTTTAAAATTATTTTGCTCCCAATTTAAGAATGAAGTGAATAGAAAACCGTTTATCAGTGTACAAAATTCGAACTTCTCTACCGCATAGTTGCAGTGGTCAGTTGCCAAATTTCCTGAGTAAAATGCGCAAGAAATTGTGCTTTTTAGGGTAAAAATGCAAAAGAATTGCAGCTCGGTCGCTCTGCTCCCTCGCTGTACAATAACGTAAATAGATTTGGGCACTGGGAGAGGGGGGGGGGGGGGGGGGGGCGCAGCTTGTTTATTTGACCCGGGCGCCATAATCCATAGATACGCCACTGTATTTCAAACAAACTGTTTTCGATAGTGATTGGACAACGCTTACTCTGACAAGAAGGAAACGATGCCGAGAATGTTCCTGAGCTTGTGCACGTAACAGACGAAGATCCTACACGGTTATAACCAGTTGGACAAGAGAAGGTGCATTGCTGATTGTAGTTCACTGATCCATCAGATGAACATGAAGATGACACTTGCGGTTGTAATGACGGTACACTACATATTACAACTGAACAAAAGGAATGACATATTACATACGCCTAAATTTCTGATCATACCATGTACGACTAACCCGATTCTGAGATAAAAGCATGCCGAATATTGGATGAAAATCAAGTTGTGAACTCGACAACTTAAAATCTATCAAGGATTTAAAAAAAATATATAAAAAAGATATGATGTTCCCATTGCCAAATCGTGTCCCATGGGGTTCAAAATCGGCCGTTTTGGCAGCCATCTTGAATTTTTGATGAAATTCCATAATTAGCATATCTTTTGAATTAGACATCATGCCTGAATAAATAAAACAGCTTTTTTGATTAATAATAGGATGAGGAATCGATTCAGAGAGTCATTTTTGAGATTTGAGTAACCTGGATTCCACGAAACATCAAAAAGTGTGAAAAAAGTGATAAAATTTGCACAAAAAAATCGTGCATCTTAACGTCATCTTGTTTTTAAGTAGTAATAACAATGATAACCTGAAAATTTTTACTAAAATATGTTGAGAGGGATCCAATCATGATTTTCATGCATAAATTTACACATATACCTTAAAAATGTACCAGTATAATCAGCTTAATGACACCTCTTAGATAAGGAAATACATGCGTTTTTCATGCAAAATCGAGGCCCATTGGCTATTGTGTGCGAAACCGCATTAGTCCAGCAGATTGGTGAAGAAAATCGATGGAATTGTGCACCTCTTCATAAAAGCATAAAATTTGGCCTGAAGGTAGAGTTTTTTATGCCGAATAATTCTGGATATGGGGCCAACAAAATTCGGGCCCTGGGGCCTCGTGGTGGCCATTAAAATTTTTTTTTGGCCCTCTCAAGGTCTTTCCCCTTCAAAGTTGATGTAATCAAATCTAGTTTGAAATAATGAAATATCATGTAGTATTTCCCGGCCTCTAAAATCAGACAAATGCTTTAGATGCCCATTTTCCAAATAAAGGCCATCCAATATATCAAAATATTATAAAGTCACTGATTTGTTGCATGTAAGTAAAATGCTTCTAATTGTTATCAGTCAACATTACGTCTTTTAAATCAAAAACATAGGTGCCACAGATGCCCATTATAACAAAAAAGGCCCATAAATGTCTTGCAAAATAAGATATTAAAAAGATATTTTGTTTAAATTTTAAATGGTACTAAGACATTAATTTGGAAATCAAGGTCATAGAAAAATCTCACTTTAGTTATCACATGGGCACACTGATGGCACATCAAAGACAATTCTTTCCCCCACTTAAGGGTTGCCTATTTCAACACGGCCCCCGAAGTGTTTGAATTTTCAATATGCATACTTGGATATAGCTTTAAGTTTGGGCTTTAAAGTATAACTATTGGCATGGCAGTTTATAAGCAGAATACCTCTAGGGTAACTGCACTTCATTAAGATGGCCATCATATTAAAACTGACCGCTGGTTTGTTTCAAGATGTGGTTATTTGCATTAAGTTTATGCTATGTTTTGAAGCTTATCGTCATGTGCCCGGAAGAAGGGCGCGAACGCAAAGATTGACAAAATTTTCCATTTTCAGTTTTTGGTAACATATGATAGAAAATTAAAAGGCCTTTCGATTGATATGCTTCTCAACTCATATAATGCCTCAATTGTTACGTAATACAAAAAAATGAAAATGGCGCGGGCAGCAAAATACCAAAAATCCTTCCCGGCAGAAGGGCGCGAACGCCTGTGCGCGCGGAAAACACAATTTCGAGAAAAACGCGATTGACGATTATGCTTCATTTTGCAGCCGCATTCTGAACTCATTAATAATCCAAACATCTTCTAAATTTCACCAAATGATAAAATAACACTTCAAGAATCATCAGTGTAAATATTGTTACCGATGGTGCTAAACTTTTAAAGATATGAATACATTTTCCGTTCACGACCTTCTGCTGGGAACAAATTACGCGAAATCAGTGTTTTTCTTCCCGGCAAAAGGGCGCGAACAACGGAACAATGTTCTCACCCTTTTGCCGGGAAGAAAATCTGCGCGACGTAGGCCCATTTTGCCCGGAAGAAGGGCTTGAAGCCTCCTGCGCATAGCCGTGTATGTGACGCGAACGTTGTTCGCGCCCTTTTGCCGGGAAGAAAAACACTGATTTCGCTTAATTTCTTCCCAGCAGAAGGTCGTGAACGGAAAATGTGTTCATATCTTTGAAAGTTTAGCAGCACTGGTAATAAAATGTACAATGACGATTCTTTAAGTGATATTTTTTCATTTGGTGAAATTTAGAAGATGTTTGGATTATTAAAGTAGATATTCATTGATTTTTAAAACTGACTTAATTTTCATTATTGCGTAGGTGAAGCTTAGACCGGACAAGTTTGTCAAAATTCGACGCTTGCAAACATTCGAAGTAATGATTATTATCAATTACAAATTGCTAAAATACAGCCCCGACATAGCACCTGAACAGCTCTCTGAAAGCCGCTGAAATGTGTGACGTCAAAGGGAGGACGTTAATTGCACAAGCAGACGATGTCCCATAACATCTCACATATTTTCAGTGCCTGTTTTGTCATCTTCTCTTCAGTTATTTCACTTCACTAGCATTAGTCTATTATGTTTAATCCATATATTGCCTCACTCTAAACCCCGTGCATGGGTTTATTTGGATGGAAAATGAAGCGTTACAAGAATAAAGGAATCAGTTGCTTGTAAACAAAATAGACGCCATTTCATTCACAGCTGCATACACCGCTGGACGTTCGGCGTTGAATGAGGGATAAATACAGTCCTTGCAATCATTCAGCGGGCTTTTCAATTTGAAAGTGTGGTTTCTTTGATTGTTCATTAACCCTCATCCTATATATTTACAAACAAAAGATTTCAGTAATCAGAATCTGTTTCATTCCCATTTTAGAATGGTGTGAAATATGGGCACGTTTGAATACACTAAATTCTTTATAATTTGAGAAATAACTGCACTGCACTTATGTTCATTCTTTAAGGGACGTCGTCTGCTTGGACAGGATTGTTCCCTTTATTGACGTCATTGAAACATTGTTATTTTTTTGGCGAAGCGCTTGTATATCGCAGATGCTGGGAGGTAGTTTTATTTGTATTATTGTTTAATTACCTGATATGTAGTTGACTTTAAACTGATACGATTGCTATCTGTTAACTTGCCACTTTCTAGTGATACATTATTTATCATATTTGTGATTTTCTTTGAATGTGTACTTTAATTACTTCAGAATGCGGCTACAAAATGAAGCATAGGCCCGTATTCTCGAAAGTGGCTTAAGTTAAGCCTGGCTTAACTTAGGCCACTGATTTATGGAAGGCCATTCCTCAAACCCTAAGTCCAGTGTAAATGACTATATTTATGTAACAAAATAAAGAAACAAAGTTATTTTCTGGCATGAAATGAGCATCAGAAATCAATTCTGTCGTGTCGGTTTTTGTATTTGTATTTAGTCCTAGAACTATGGTGATTTTGTAGGATTAAGAGGGTGACATTTGGCTCTCCATAATTCGGTGGCCTAAAGCTACTCACTTAGGCGGGGGCTTAAGTTAGGCGCCTTTCGAGAATACGGGCCATAATCTTTAATCACGTTTTTCTCGAAACTGTGTTTTCCGTGCGCGCAGGCGTTCGCGCCCTTCTGCCGGGCACACGACGTTATATCTTTTAGGTAGAAAGTTATGGATGTATATAGGAACTTTTTTTGGCCTAAAATAGACATAGGCCTAAGCGAGTGGTGTATTTGGTTGAGACACAATGAAACCAAGGTAAAGGTATATCTTATAATGCTGAATAATTTAAATAGTGGGGAGTTTCATTTCCAAGACTTCCATCAAATTGAAAAATACTGCATAAGCACTGAAATGTAATCTGCATCTGATAATTTTGCATTTTGGCATAAAGCATCAAAATGCAAAATGGTTAATATGCTATAGAATTATGTATTCAGGCTCTCTTTCTTTAATGGGACATCTAACCTTAATGGCAAGTTGCTCTGAAAGAAAGCAGAAAAATCAGAGAAGTAGATTGTTATAAGTTTCAACGAAATATGACAAGCAATATGAAGTTGTAATCCCTATACAAATTTTAATTTCAAATTGGCCGAACCGGTAATGTCATAGACCAGTTTATGGTCGTTTCAATCTTTCACCTTTTTCGAATGCATGAATGCGCGCGCGCTGATCCGTACATCCCCACGAATCCCCACAAATTCACCCTCAGGCTCTGTGTCCGTACGTGCGTAATTTGTGTGTGCATTTGTATATAGCTGATAAGTATGAGCGGCGCGCACGTACGTACGATACACAGCCAGGGAAAGAGAGCAGTCCAGGCAGTGGACTAGTAAATGTCACTGTCATGTAGCGGTGGACAACTCTCCCATTTGTTCCAAGTACACACAAAATGACTAAAATGTCAATTTTTCAAAAATTATTATTAAAATATATTTTTAGGAGTTTCTCGAGGGGCTTACGGGAAAAAGGTAAATTAATGACGGTGTACGACAAAATCGAGAGTTGACCGGGAAAACCTCACAATCGACTGACCCAACTGCCAATTTGCGGTTCAAATAGTGATCTCATTTCTCCAACATTGATAACTTTCTTATTCTTGGTCCGATTTCTTTCAAACTTTCATCATTATGTTTCTTTTTATTTCTGATTTTACACAAATCAACTTATTACAAAGTTTGAATTGCCCTTCAATAGGTGTTGCAGATGTTTATAAAGAATACAGATATTTATTGGCATTTTTAAAATCTTACGATGTCTAGGTTGTTTCTTAAAGACATATCAGTTCTGTCTTTTTTCAATATGGCCACGAACTAGATTATAGGTTTATATTGCCATAATAACATTTATAGGCAAAAGAAGAGCTTTTTTTGTGTTGCTTCATCAGGATATTAATGTATATTGTTTTTGAATAACTCTTCAATAAGAAGAGAAACATGTTTTAAATGTTATATCGATATTTTCTGTTTATAGAAATTTCCATATCAGTACCAAATTCCACACTTTTATAGCAAGTTACTATAAGCTTCCAGATACAACGTAAACTTTAAAATGCCAATAGGCACATTTTAAATCACAATGGGGCCATTTTTAATGTGACGGCCATCTTGATAAAAATGAAGTGACCCGACTATTCTGCCTATAATAACCAGCTTGCAAATAGCTTTGCTTTAAAGCCCAAACTCAAGTTACATGCAAGTAGGCATTTTAACATTTTAGCAGCTATTTTGCATTTGTTGAATTTGGCCAACCTCTGTGAGGGAATTAATCAAATTTAATTGTCTCAAATGGGCCATCGATGGGCCTATGTGGCCTCCTAAAGTCGGCCTTTTATATAATCTCGCTTTCAAAATTTTTGTTTATAACATTAGAAATTAGAAACAAAGATTTAAAAAAAATTGTGTTGCAGATAGACTATTTGGGCCTTTTGGGGTCTTTTTTGGTCGTAATGGGCACCTGCACCAAATATCTCATTGATTTCAGAGACGCAATGTCAACTGATCACAATTAGAAGCATTTTATTTATATTCAACAAATCAGTGACTTTATAATATTTTGATACATAGGATGGCCCGTTATTTGAAAAATGGGCACCTAAAGCATTTATCTGATTTTAGAGGCTTGAAATATTACACAATATTACATTATATCAAACTAGATTTGATTAACATCAACTTTGAAGGGAAAAGACTCTGAGAGGGCCAATATTTAAAAAATGGGCACAACAGGCCCCAGGGTTCGAATTTTTGTTGGCCCCATATCCAGAATTATTCGGCATCAAAAACTCTACATGCATGCCAAATTTCATGCTTATATGAAAAAGTGCACAATTATTTCACCAATCTGCCGGACTACATAGACTTCTGTGTGTTAGAAGCGGCACAGTTGAGACGCTTTTACCAGCAGGTTTGGTAAGAGTTATACCTTGAGTTATGGGCATAAATGCATGAAATTAATTGATTTTTATAGTGTGCATTTAATACTTTGTAGTGCTTGATGGTTTATACTCAAAGACAGTAAAATTAATCATTTGAGACCAAATCGAACATAGATACATATTTCAGTGGATCAGGGTAACGATTCCGTGCTTGTTTTGACGGTTCGTCTATCTGTTTCTCCTGTCATGAGCTTCTCAAGCATGAAGTTAATGACATCTTTAGTTGGAAAAGTGCTTTTTCCTTATATTTTGTTTTAGAAATATATACATTATGCAATATTGGTTTAGAATAGAGAGTCAACAATTTATCAAGATGATAATATATTTTCAATTTAAAGATCTTATCCCACAATACTTGATATTGACAGCAATTTTACCAACCATTTTAGTAATTAATGAGTGGTCCATGAGGTTTGATGATAAAAATCTTTCAATTATATATTATGACATTTCAAAAATTATTTTACTGGGAATGATTTGATGAAATCAATTAATAGCATATATAGTTTTGGAGTAATGGAGATGATTTTCTCAAAATTAACTAAGATGTCAGGTTAGAAACATGACAAAGGGAAAGGCGATGCAGAGACAGAGAGGGCTAGAGAAAGAGAAAATGAGAGGAGAGAAAGTTTAGAGAGAGGGGGAAGAGAGGGTCATATAGAGAGAGGGGGAGGAGAAAGACGGAGAGAGGATCCAGAGGCAGGAGAGACAGGAAGAAAAGAGGGATAAAGGACATGAGAGGAAGATGGTTACTGAGAAGGGTGGGGAGAGAAAGTAGATGAGGAGGAGAGAGGACAGAAGAGAAGGCAAGGCAAGGCAAGACAGGGAAGAAAGGAGAGACGGGGGATAACCGAGAGCAAAAGACAGACAGAGTCAGAGAGAGAAACAGAGAGACAAGTAGAAAGGCGGGTAGGGAAGAGGGAGATGGTACAAGGGATTGGGTGGTAAGATGAGAGGGAGAGGGGGGAGAGAGAGAGAGAGAGCGCACGCGCTGAGGGGAAAGGATCAAATTAGTGATGGAGAGAGGGAAGGAGGAGGGGGGATAGGGAGTGAAAATGGAGACAGAACAGATTATTTAGATGAAAGGGAGAGAAATAGAGTGAGGGAGAGATGGAGAGACACAGGCATGACAGGGAGGAAATAAGAGGTGGGGATGGATAGAGATAGAAAGAGAGAGGCATGCAAGGGGGGTAGACAGACATACAAACAGACAAGAAGAGAAGGTGGAGAGAAAGGGGAGATGGGACAAGGAAATGGGTGGGAGGGGAGTAAGGGGGTGGGAGCAGCGATGTAAGAAAAGGAGGGGAAAGAAGTTGGGCAGACGGAGAGAGACAGGGAGAAAATAAGGGAAGGGGAATAGAAAGACAGACAGAGACAGAAAGAAGTGGGAGAGGAAACAGGAGAGCGATGTAGACAGAGAAGGACAGTCATGCTAGTGGAGAGAGTGAGAGGGGAAGATGAAGGAGGGCAAAGAGAGACATCGAAGGTACAGACGGGCATGGTTAAGAGAGAAGTACAGAGAGAGACACAGCGAGAGGGAGAATTGAGAACGGAAAGGGGAGGAAGTGTGCAAGAGACAAGAACAGAGAGAAAGATATATATATATATATATATATATATATATATATATATATATATATATATATAATAAAGGATGACTCGAATGCATTGAATGCCAATTCCAAGTATTTTTATTCTCCAAATTTTCGGGGGTCCTCCCCCTTCGTCAGGGAAAACGTAAACCCTCTTTATATATATATATATATATATATATATATATATATATATATATATATATATATATAAAGAGGTGAGATGTGGAAGGAGAGACGAAGATACTGCTCAAAAAGGATGATGTCAACAAACTTAGGTGAATACTCTTAGTACGAGTAATCACAGTACGCAAGTACTATGACCCACCGTCATCACAAAAAATAATAATCATCACTATCTCAGAAAATAATGGGGAGAGAAACATAGGCAGATCATCATTACAAGCATGTTCTAAGAAACAATTAGCAAACAATCTAGATGAATTAGAAAATTATACGGAATTACAATTATTATGAATACCTTCATAGGCGTATAAGGCGGGGAGGGGACGGGGTAATGGACTGCATCACCCCAAGAATGTGAAATTACATAATGGCACCGACACCTTATATTCGGGCAACTGTAACCTCATATTCTGGCAGGAAGGTGATTTTACTTGTAAAGAAAATATGGATCATGTACCATAGGCTTAACTTTGTGTAACTTTATATTTATTCATCTGAAAATATACTCAATCTTGCCATTCGGGTATATTTTGTTCCTGGGTATCTTTACAAAGTGATACACCTACGTTTATGAATCATGAAATTATCCTTTCAAAGCATTCTAAAATGACATTAAAGATAATCATTAATGTTCGCTGGTAAATCTGTTCTTCCAGTGTAAATTCTGGGACCCAAACTATCTCCCTCTAATTATCAAGTTGTGTTCGATCGCAAGAAGGCATATTTCTATCTTAAACAACGAAACTTTATTCTTAAACCTTTCTGTAACGTACAGCATTATTGACACGTATCATATTAATTTTCAAGCATCAATGTATGTTTGAACCATACGTCTACGGTTTGAACATGCATGAATCTTACCAATCATATTGGGAGAGGGTTCGAAACGTGCCTTCTCTAACACGCAAACATTACCCTAATCTACTGCAATGTTATCTATGTTCGATTTGGTCTCAAATGATTAATTTTGCTGTCTCTGAGTATAAACCATCAAGCACTACAAAGTACTCAATGTACACTATAAAAATCAATTAAATTTCATGCATTTATGCCCATAATTCAAGGTATAACTCTTACCAAACATGCTGGTAAAAGCGTCTAAACTGTGCCGCTTCTAACACGCAGAAGTCTATGGGGTTTCGCACACAATAGCCGATGGGCCTCGATTTTGCATGAAAAATCGCATGTATTTCCTAATGTGAGAGGTGTAATTAAGCTGACCATTCTGATACATTTTTAAGGTATATGTGTAAATTTATGCATGAAATTCATGATTAGATCCCTCTCAACATAGTTTAGTAAAATTTTCAGGTTATCATTGTTTTTACTACTTGAACAACAAGATGACGTTAAAATGCACGATTTTTTGTGCAAATTTTATCACTTTTTTCACACTTTTTGATGTTTTGTGGAATTCAGGTTACTAAAATCACAAAAATTCCCTTACGATTTGGCATTGGGAACATCAAAATTCATTAACTAGACACTTCAGGCATTATAAAAAAAGTTGGTTAAAAAAATGTATCTCGATGGTGCACGGGAACCCCCCCCCCCCCTTTCCGACTAGACTAAGTGGACTCAATATGCGAGAAGGTTCACCTACTTGAGCAGTGTTTGAGAAAGGAGTCATGTGTTTTCATGATTATTCTTATTTTTAAATTTCTTGTCACGCGTACCTCTTTCAGACTTTATGAGTAGGCCTATAGTATTATTTTGTCATATCTTCATCTTCGTAATGGTGAGTTTAATTGAGCATCGACGTATTTTGAAATAAACTGTTTTCGATAGTGATTCGACAACACTTACTCTGACAAGAAGGAAACGATGCCGAGAATGTTCCTGAGCTTGTGCATGTAACAGACGAAGATCCTACACGGTTATAACCAGTTGGACAAGAGAATGTGCATTGCTGATTGTAGTTCACAGATACATCAGATGAACATGAAGATGACACTTGCGGTTGTAATGACGGTACACTACATGTTACAACTGAACAAAAGAAACGACATATTATTGGGTACATACGCCTAAATTTCTGATCATACCATGTACGACTAATCCGATTCTGAAATAAAAGCATATTGGATTGAATATTGGATGAAAATCATGTTGTGAACTCGACAACTTAAAATCTATCAGGGATTTTAACCAAAAATATATGCATATGTTATCGAATTTTTTAGATTAAATGGACTGGTTTACGTTCAAATTTCACATCAATTTAGAATAAATTATGAAAGTGGGACAAAATCTAATTTTTGCAAGTCCAATGTCCACGAAACTGAAAACTTCGGATTGTCAGGCTCCTAATAAACAGTCATGAGAATTATGTGATCGAACCTCAAAGTGTAACTGACCACCGATTTCGAAGACTAATGGTCCCTTAAACCTATGGCCATTCGACTTGACAGCGCCCACTCCTTTACCAATTTAAAAAGTATGTGGTTCCTACTTTGGAAATAAACAGTCTCCTGAAACTAAAGGATAGAGGCGAGATGAAAAGCAAACCACTGGTCCTCCAGGTTGGGGGTTGAGCACAGGGCTAACAACTCTGTCACGTAAAACAAAAATTGTTACGGAAACAGTAACAGAAGGAAACAACACTACTGGGTGTGATGGACTTCCAGGGCTATCATCAGATGCTAGGATGAATGCCAGGATGAAGCCAGTAAGTGAAAGCAGATGGACAGGATCAGGGAGACTTAGGGCTAATACAGGAGAAACAGTGTTGTACTCCGACAGGGAGGGGCGATGTACCTCACAGAGAAGGAGTAGCCATCATTCTAAAGAAAGGAGTAGAGAAAAACTTGATAGAATGGGAACCTATCAATAGTAGGCTTATGAAGATCAGACTGAGGGGGAGACAGATCAATACAACTGTTATCCAGTGTTATGCACCGAAACGATAGCGATGACACTATTAAGGATGAATTCTATGATCAACTTCAGTCAGTACTGGAAACTGCACCTAGACATGACATGAAGATTGTGATGGGGGACTTGAATGCCAAGGTTGGAAATGAAAACACGGAATCTGATAGAGCAATGGGAAAAGAAGGTTGTGGTACTAGAAACGAGAATGGAGAAAGACTAGTAGAACTTTGCACCACTTATGACTTATTTATTGGGGGAACCCTCTTTCAACAGAAAAAAACATTCATAAATTGACCTGGTACTTTCCGAATGGAAGAGATAGGAATCAGATAGACAACATAATGATAAACGGCACCTGGAGACACTTATTACTTGATGTCAAGGTTAAAAGGGGAGCTGATGTAGGTAGTGATCACCACCTGGCCCTAGCTGTGTTTAAAGTAAAGCTGAGGAAACATGGGAACAAGAAAATAGGCAGAAAACATTTTGATCTGTTGATGTTGGGAAATTACAGGACCCGAAGGTGAAAGGCTCCTTTGTGCTACAACTCAGGAACAAGTTACAGGTATTAGCAGACATGGAAGATCATACAGAGCCAACTGCCAATTAATAATACTAGGTGGGAACAAACCAAAACAACTTATGTGAAAACCAGTGAATCCTACATGCGGTACAAGCAGAAGAAAAAGAAAGAATGGATAACTGAAGACAAGCCATAGAAAGAAGAACATTAAAGAAACAAATAAATAAG
Organism: Heliocidaris tuberculata; assembly: GCA_025618425.1. Taxonomy (NCBI): domain Eukaryota; kingdom Metazoa; phylum Echinodermata; class Echinoidea; order Camarodonta; family Echinometridae; genus Heliocidaris; species Heliocidaris tuberculata. Next base: position 2,308,018 of record CM046846.1, on the reverse strand, counting down.
ACAAAGTCAGAACGGCTGAAAGAAAGATACAAGAAACAGTATCAAATATCAAACAGAGAAGTTCAAAGAAAAACTAGAGATGACAAACGGGTAAACCTAGAAGATCTTGCTAATCAAGCATAAGAGGCAACCAGGAAAGGGGAACAAGGGAAGATTTCAAGATCACCAAAATAGTCTGTGGCAAATATCGTCGAACTATTGAGACGCCAATAGTAGACAAACAGGGCCAACTACTAACAACTGAGGCAGAACAAGAAGATCGCTGAGCGGAACATTCTAAAGAAGTACTGAATAGGCCACCATCCACAACAGAAGCTGATATCCAGCTTGAAATCAATGAATTAGACATTAGTTGTGAACAACCAAGTAAAGAAGAAATTGTTACAGCTATTAAATCTCTAAAAATGGAAATGCCCCTGGCCAAGATAATCTGAATGCAGAGTTATTCAAGGCGGACCCAGAACTTGCAGCTAACGGTGCTTCACCCACTATTCACTGCTGTCTGGGAGAAGAAGAAAAAAATACCACATGACTGGTCAGAAGGCACAATCATTAGGATACCAAAGAAAGGTAACCTAAGAGACTGTAATAATTGGCGTTGAATTACTCTTTTATCAATACCAAGCAAGACTATGGCAAAAATTATTATGCAGCGTATCTCAGATATAGTAGATGAGCATCTTAGGAATGAACAGTCAGGATTCCGTAGAGGAAGAGGATGCACTGACCAGATATTTGCCCTTCGTAATATCATAGAACAAGTGCACTGAATGGCAGAGGCAGATGTACATTAACTTTGTTGATTTTGAGGAGTTCGACAGCCTCCATCGGGACAGCCTTTGGGGCATCTTGCGAATTTATGGGATCCCACAGCAAATAGTAGACCTCATTAAGGTGTTCTATGCCAATTTCACATCTGGCCTTCAAGGTAAAGACAGGCATGACAGGAGTCAGACAAGGATGTGTGGTGTCTGCTATGCTTTTCAACGTTGCTATCGACTGGGTAATGCGTCGGACAACAGAAGATCAAGCAAGAGGTATAAGATTGACTCTCTTCTCAACATTAGAAGACCTGGACTTTGCTGATGGCTTAGCTCTGGTCTCTCACACTCACAAACACATGGAAGAGAAAACATCCTGTCTCTATAACTATGCTCAACAAATCGGCCACAAAATAAACCAGAAGAAAACTGAAGTTATGACGCTAAACATCCCAAACCCCCTTCCAATCCAAGGGAATGGAAAATGAATCTCCTAAAATGCATTTAGAATGCTTAACAACGTTTGGAGGTCTAAACAATATAGTATCAAGACTAAACTCAAGTTATATGACAGCTGCGTCCTCTCTACGCTCTTGTACGGATCAGAATGTTGGAGAATGACATCAAGTGACATCAACAAGCTTTCAGTCTTCCATACAAAGAATCTTAGAAAAGTTTGTAGGATTTTCTGGCCGAAAAAAAAAAAAATCCAACCAAGACCTACTTAGTAGATGTCATCAAGATAGCACGGATGACATCATTGGAAAACGGCGCTGGAACTGGATTGGTCATGTTTTGAGAAAAGAGTCAAACAGCACCCCCAAAGTAGCAAAGCACTTGACACCAGAAGGAAAAAAGAAAGAGAGGGCAGCCCAGAACCACCAGATGTCAAACTGTAGAGGAAGAAATGAAAGATATGAATCTGACCTGGGGAAGTGTCCAGAAAACAGCCCAAAACAGACAGGAGTGGAAGACCTTCGTTGCTGCCCTATATGCCAGGAATCATAATGGGCAGTAAGTAAGAAACTAAAGAGTGTTGAATTGTATTGCGAAAAAGACGTATAGTGGACTCTTTTGCGAGAAGGTTCACCTACTTGAGCACGCGTACCTCTTTCAGACTATATAAGTAGGCCCATAACATTATTTTGTCATATCTTCATTTGCGGTAAGGTTCACCTACTTGAGCAGTGTTTATTGGAGAAAGCAGTCGTATGTTTTCATGATTATTCTTATTTTGACATTTCTCGTCACGCGTACGTCTTTCACACTAATGTATATAAGTAGGCCTATAATATTATTTTGTCATATCCTCATCTTCTAATTGGTGAGCTTAATTTAGCATCTACGTATTTGAAACTGTTTTCTGTAGTGATTGAAAAGCACTTACTCTGACAAGAATGAAACGATGCCGAGAATGTTCCTGAGCTTGTGCACGTAACAGACAAAGATCCTACTAGGTCATAACCTATATTCTCTTGGACCCTCGGTCTAGTGGCCTGCGCCATCTCATTTATGACATGAAACAGGATAAGGTTCAGTGGAAATAAAAAAGGCCAAATGCCATTTAACTGCGGGAGGGTGTAGGTACTTCTCAAGTAGGATTTCTCTTGGGAAAGAGCATTTTAACCTTGTGTGTATTTAGGACCACAGAAACAAAGTCCATGTCTTAAGGAAAACGTACCCGAAATCCTGCTTTCTATAGTGATTAGACCATGGAGGCACTAGGCTTGCCTAGTACCTCCTTGATTAGACGAAACGTACTATGACAAGCTGGAAATGATGCCGAGAATGTCCCAGAGCTTGTTTAGGCAACTGATGATGGTCCCTCAAGGTTATAACCATTTGCACAAGAGAAGGTGCATTGCCGATTGTAGTTCAGGGATTCACCAGATGAACATGAAGATGACACTTGCAGTTGCAATGTAGGTATAGTGCATATTACAACTAAAGCAGAAATACGAATGACTTATCTGGTCGACACAGAATACTGTCTGAAAAAATATTTTACAACCTAACCCAGATTTCAAGATGAATAAATGTCAAATATCAAATCAAATTAAGTCTGGATGAACCCGATGCCTTTAACTGTTATAAGGATATTTTGAATGTAGATGTGTCCACTGAACAGTTATTTAGATCAAATAGTTTGCATTAGGATTCCTATCGCCTCACTTGTTGTAGGACGTTTGAGATGGCTTTCATCGACGTTACTCTGGGGAAGGCGCATTTCGTCAGGCAGGATTTATCTTAGGAAGTAATTTAACTATTTAAGTATGTGTGTTTTTATGATTACAGCAGGAAACTAGTACCACTTTCGGACTATATCGATATGATCATGCTTGTTGCATCTGCACTGAAGTATTTGTGACTTTGCTTTCAGAAACAAGACAAAAACTCACTCTGACAAGAAGGAAACGATGCTGAGAATGTCCCTGAGCCTGTGCAAGTAACAGAGGATGGTCCTACACGGTTATAACCAGTTGGACAAGAGAAGGTACATTGCTGATTGTAGTTTACTGATCCACCAGATGAACATGACGAAGACACTTGTGGTTGCAAGATAGGGACCGTGCATGTTACCACTGTAGGAAGAATAGTCATCAATTAATAAGAAAAATGTCCACAATAATGTACAGTTTTTTGGTTTTGCTAAATTGCTTTTAATAGTATTACCTGATTACAGATAAGAAATTGCAAACAAGATATACATAACAAATGGTACAACTCCCAAATTTGTTTTTTACTCCGATAAAATTTTTTAAAGTGTAATGAACCGCATTTTCATGTACATTGGCAAATGAAAAAAGACAGAGTGCACTTATCTACAAGGAAGTGCGCCTACACGAGCAGTTATTAATCGTCATCCAACTTACCGTGTTTTCATGACTACCAGAAATTTCTCGTCTCACCCACACCTCTTGCAGACTATATGGTCAATATTTTTAAATATTTGTGGCGTTTTCATTTACGTATAAGTTACTTTACCTCCATTAGTAATGGGATGAAACTTACTCTGACATGAAGGAAATGATGCTGAGAATGTCCCTTGTGCAAGTAACAGAGGATGGTCCTACACGGTTATAACCAGTTGTACTGAAGAGTTACAATTGATCGTAAGATTGATTGTATCTCTTTGTGTTACAGGCCCCTAAAGGCCACCGCACACCTTACGATCGGTCTGCGATCCGATTTCAGAAGAAAATGTAATATCATTTGACACATTATTTAAAAACGAAAAATATTTTTGATTGAGGGTCTGAATAGTCATACAGATAGCAAAAATCGATAATACGGCCTTTGCCGTGTTTTCTAGTCGGTGGAATGGCCAAATCGGCTCCGAGTTGTAGTGACGTCACAAAAATCGTACAACTGCCTACGATTTGAAACTAATCTTGCCATACGACTGATAAGAAATTGTAAATCTACTGATCCTCCCGCTGTACATCCAGATATCTGAAGCTCCGTCGTGAAGACTGCCAGAACGTTACATGTTACAACTGCCAAAGAACATGAAGAAGGGATTTAAAGAATTGCAGTTGCAGATGGCACAGCCGGGACATCCTAGTACACAGACAGCCCACGATACCGACGATGTCAGTCTAGCAAACCTTCAGAAAAGTTGTCAGAACGGCCCTTCGAGACCGACATGTCAGTCTCGTGGGCTGTCGGTCTCTCCTTAAGTGTTTCAGTGGTTTAAAAAAATGTTTTCTTTAAATAGTATTTGGAAGAAAAAAAGAGGAATTAATATGACTATGATTTATTTTTAGCGCTACATTTGGCACTGATTAGAGAAAAAGAATAAAAAATCATATTCTGTTAGTACGAGAATTATATGTTGCAGATCGCAGTTTATTCATTCTCCAGATGAAACACGATGAAGAAAGCTGTTTTTGTATTGCGGGAACGGTGTATCTTGAAAACTGAAAAAGGGGATTTTGACTTGTGGCTTGTCCGGCAGCTCTATTTTGAATTTGTTGTAGTTCTTCAATATAAGTAGCAGGGGCATCATATAGCAAAAACAATAATCCACACGGTTGGTGATGAATATCATTTGTGCAGGCGGAGTTGTGGCTACCAGGCAGAAGTTAACAGGAGTGTAGATATTTGAATTTTTCATTTAATTTGGCTTTGAACGAGCAGACAAATATAGATGCTGATTCTCTGATTTCAGTGGGAAGCAGATTCCATTCGGCGAATGTCCTAGGCAGAAATGAATATTTATAGCAGCCTTTCATTGTCACAGGACGTGCAACAAATGATGCTGATGAGAGTATCCTTATTCATGGTGAACTGTTTTGTACAGAAGTGTGAGTCTTGCGATAGCTCTGCGTTCTTCTAGGGTCTCTAACCCAGATGTTGCATCATGGAGGAAAAGCTGCAAGTCCTGCTGTGATCCTTACATACGAACCTGACCGCTTTCCGTGTGACAGCTTCTAACTTAGACTACGGATACACAGGCATGACAGGTAAAGCGGGCACCGTCTGATAATGAATTCCCTATCGACATGATCGAGAAATCCTTGGAGCATCATCATGATCAGGAAAGTTTTTCAGGGCTCATACGAGTAATCTATAGGCCCCAAAATTGCTCACATGTTGAATAGAAGCTTATTGAAACAAACTCATATTTTGAGAACCTATCGATGGAAATCGTTTTACAGCAGAAACCACATCTAATTATTTTATTGAAAGTATTTTACATCGGCCCTTTCTTGGCTCAAACAAAAATTAGAATGGCTGAAGCAGGGCTAGAAAAAAAATCCGATTTCTTACATCTAAGAACAGTTGAAACGCACTTCAAATCATATCGGCCTAATTCCTTTTATAAGGACAAGCAGGGAGATGGGACTTTTAAAACTCCCATCTCCCCTGTAAAGGGCTTGCAAACTCAGCATAGGGGTAAAATATTAAACCATTAATCTTTCAATGATCTACAGTCGACTCTTATTTTATTTCATATGAATATTTTCGATAAGGTGTAATTAATCATTTAACACACGCCTCTCCGGCATGTGCTACGAGCGAATCATGAACCCTTCGCATGTACCCTTCGGTTTGAAGTCAGTGTTTCATAAACAGCGACCGCTGAAGTTTCCACAATTCCCGATAACAGCAAGGTATGACGGTTGTACGACAGGTTTTACCGAAGGTTCATATTTCCAAAGTTTCCTTATTCCGAAAAGTTATTTAGGGCTCTATTGTATTTTCGGAATTACGAACCTTCGGAATAACGAACCTTCGGAGTGATGGATCAAATGTTCTGAATTATGAACACTATTTTCTTTTCGGAATTATAAATCCCCTGCTATGGGAAAGTTGTGTTTCGGAATTATGAACCTTCGGAAAAAAACGACTACCCCTGTACGACGGTACGACACGGGCTTCGGCGACTATTGGTCCACATCAATTTCGTACACTAACCAAATCGCGAACTTCAACCCTGGACCACACACTCTACTTTAACCCTAACCCTAACCCTAATCCTAACCCTCAACCTAACCTATAAGCAAATTCCAACCCGAACCTAACCGTATATCGTTGACGAAATGAAGCCGGGAACAATTGTCGCATTAGCAAATGTTAGAGCACCCGGTTAGACTGCGGAAGTTCCTTTCTATCTGGAATAATACCGCACCATCTGACGAAGAAGATAATAACAAGTTGGTATCGAACTGAAGTGTAGATACCCCCTGTTCAGACACAAAACGTTTATGCCAAAGAAACGTCGTATAAAATTTTAATCGTATAGCCTACGGACCGTTCAGACACATATCTCGACCGATTAGAAAAACATCGTATAGATGCGCAGTTTTCCACTGCGCATGTTGTTATGGTCGCCGCCAGTCCCCGCCCCCTGGTAAGGACATCTTTCGCGCGCCCTCACGTTTAGCCCCGCCCAGTTATACCGTTCTATGGTCACCACACGTTCAGACACACACGGAAAGGTGATTCGTTATCGAGTTCTAGTTCGAAACGATGCTCTGACCCCAGTTTCGTTATACGACGTTTCGTTAGTCAGCGTTCAGACACATAAATCCACAAAAATTCATCGTATAGCTATACCGTTTCGGTATAGCTATACCGTTTTGGTATAAATTTATTGTGTCTGAACACCCTGATAATAGCCTTCAAGTTGATACCAGTTTAACATATGAAAAGCCTTTCAGGGGGCAATCATGCGTTAAAAAGGTAACCTACCCCTCAAAAATATCATTTCCATGCAGCGCCATTAGGAGGTCACTGGTTTTGGTCAGTTGGCCAGCATTTTTGCCCTTTTGGCATTTTACAAAATCGGACCCTCGTTAGTCTTGATGAATATTCAAATTTTGTCGACTGATATACAACAAGCATTCTTATACTCATGCAGAAAAATAGTATTTTCATCTAAGAAACACATCAACATTTTTGGAACACAAAGGCCACATATTCTTTGCATTTGTGTATACCCTTCCAAAGAAAGTAATGACTCAATGAATAATGGTATGTCATGAGATGCTTATTTATTCATTTTCAAAGTTTTATTTGATCATGTTTCGAATCATAGAGACTTTTCATCTATAAAGACCCTGCCCCTGGCAGCGATCAGAGCACTGCATATCCTGAGCATTTGGCTGGTTAAGTTGTGGAGATAGTCACTGGAAATGTCTTTCTATGCCTTCTGAAGATATAAAAATATTTTTCTTCCAGCAGGACAATGACCCCAATGATTTCTTAAAGCTGTGCCAAATCTATCTGGAGAAAAAAACGAAGAGAAAGGGTTCCAGAAAATCATGGATTGGTTGTCCTAGTCCCCGGATATGAATCTGATACAGCTGATATGGGAAGAGCTGGACAGGAATTAGGCCTTGTAAAAATACCAAGCAAGTGAGTTTCATCCTCTTAAGGCATTGAAATACATTTCCAGTGACTACCTCCACAACTACATCCACAAGTTTGTCATCCTCCAGAAAAATTACCCCAAACATTGCTCAAGGCAATGTAAAAACTTTCATTTAGAAAACAGAAGAGAAAGGGTTCCTGAAAATCATGCTATGGGAAGAGCAAGACAGGAAGGTCCCAGGAAAATGCCCAACAAGTGAGCCTCATATGTTGAAAATTCTTCAGCAGGCAGGGAAAGACATTTCCAGTGACTTCCTCCACAACTAACTGACTACAATTGTAGTTTAAGCTTTTACCAACCTTAAATTTTGTTAGCAAGCTTTCGTCCACTCCTGTGGACTTTCTCAAGCCAAGTGATCAGTCACACTGTTTCTAACTGCTATCTGCTGTCTTGCGATCACTGGACGGAAGATAGGTGACAATGAATAACCTGAGTCCCTGTTCAGTGTAGGATTAATCCTCTTTATCCAAATGGACTACCTGACTACTTCCACAATTTGTCCAGCTGGATGCCCAGGATGTGCCGTGCTGTAGTCATGGGCGCAAATCCAGGGGAGGGGGGGGGGGGGGGGGGGACAGGGGGACATGTCCCCCCACCTTTTTGAAAATAGGCGAATGTCCCCCCCCACCTTTTTGATTAACCTTTGTTTTTTTGTGGCTTGTTAGAGAATTTTAGAGGCGAATGTCCCCCCCCCCCACCTTTTTGAATAACTTTTTTTTTTTTTTTTTTTTTTTTTTTGCTTGTCAGAGAATTTTGGAGGGAAATGTCCCCCCACCTTTTTGAATAACCTTTGTTTTGTTTTTTTGATTGTTAGAGAATTTTGGAGGCGAATGTCCCCCCCCCCCCCCACCTTTTTGAATAACCTTTTTTTTTTTTTTTTTTGCTTGTCAGAGAATTTTGGAGGCGAATGTCCCCCCCCCCCCAACAAAAAAAAAAAAATCAAAATGGATTTACGCCACTGGCTGTAGTCACTGCCGGGGGCGGGTTCTCTGATGAGAAGTCTTTTTTATTCGAAACGTGATGAAATAAAAACTTTGACAAATAAAGAAATGCCCATCTCATGATAAACTATTATTCATTTAGGCATTATTTTCCTTGAAGAAGTAACACAAATGCAAAGAATAAACAACAAAATATGATTTGCCATAAGCAAAAAAGAAAAGAAAAAAGCATTGTGGTGATCCCAAAATATTGATTTGTTTCTTAGATGAAAATATTAGTTTTCTGCATGAGTAAAGGATTGATTAATGTATATTAGTCAATAAAAATGTAATATTCATCAGTATAAACGAGGGTCAGATTTTGTAGAAATCCAAAAAGGGCAAAAATGCTGGCACAACTGGCCCAAACCACTGACCTTCTAATTGCGCTGGATTTTTTTTTTTTTTTTAAGGGGGGGGGGGGTGCCTTTTCAACGCATGACTGCCCCCTGAAACGCTTTTCATATGTTAAACTGGTATCAACACTTGAAGGCTGATGTCTACCCTTCAGTTTGATACCAAATTGTTACAGTGTCACATATCTCATGATAAATGAAATGTGAAAAATCAGTTCTGAATACATGTGAACCCAAACTTTTGGAGGGCAGTGTAGATAAACAAACATTTTTGGATTATGACTATAAAGAATAAACTGCAATGAATAAGGCTGGGAAATGCAAACGGTAAGAGAGGAAGAGACAGGCAGAGAGTTACACACACACACACACACACAAACAACTCATTTATAAAAAATTGTACCGTGGCTACAAAATATATGCTCTGACTTTTTAATGTTCGGAATCATAGGTTGTCCTTACCGTTTCGTTGATTTCCCAGAATAAACAAGTGAATGAGTAAATTACGCAATGCGTAATAAATGTCCCCGCCGGAAGTGCAGATCTGTGGAAATTAACTAGCCTGAACCTTAAAACTTCAGTGAAAAACTTTAGTGAATAAAATAATAATGTTACTGCATGCAAAAGAAGAGAATACCAACAATGCATGTATACAACTGAAATATAAAACATAAAAACATTATGAACCTTCAGCCATTTTGAATAAATTTGCATAAATTTGCATGAATAATGAATTTCAAAATTCTGTGTAGAAGTTTGGAAGCCCCCACCCAGCCCCATCAGATAAAACAATCTGAATCAAAATCCGATGTGAAATAGAGGAGAAGTAGCATTTTTTGTCAATTTTGAATAAATTTGCATAAATTTGCATAATTAATGAATTTCAAAGTTCTGTGTAGAAGTTTGGAAGCCCCCACCCAGCCCTATCAGATAAAACAATCAGAATCAAAATCCGATGTGAAATAGAGGAGAAGTAGCATTTTTCGTCAATTTTGAATAAATTTGCATAAATTTGCATAATTAATGAATTTCAAAATTCTGTGTAGAAGTTTGGAAGCCCCCACCCAGCCCTATCAGATAAAACAATCGGAATCAAAATCCGATGTGAAATAGAGGAGAAGTAGCATTTTTCGTCAATTTTGAATAAATTAGCATAAATTTGCATAATTAATGAATTTCAAAATTCTGTGTAGAAGTTTGGAAGCCCCCACCCAGCCCTATCAGATAAAACAATCGGAATCAAAATCCGATGTGAAATAGAGGAGAAGTAGCATTTTTCGTCAATTTTGAATAAATTTGCATAAATTTGCATAATTAATGAATTTCAAAATTCTGTGTAGAAGTTTGGAAGCCCCCACCCAGCCCTATCAGATAAAACAATCGGAATCAAAATCCGATGTGAAATAGAGGAGAAGTAGCATTTTTCGTCAATTTTGAATAAATTTGCATAAATTTGCATAATTAATGAATTTCAAAATTCTGTGTAGAAGTTTGGAAGCCCCCACCCAGCCCTATCAGATAAAACAATCGGAATCAAAATCCGATGTGAAATAGAGGAGAAGTAGCATTTTTTGTCAATTTTGAATAAATTTGCATAAATTTGCATAATTAATGAATTTCAAAATTCTGTGTAGAAGTTTGGAAGCCCCCACCCAGCCCTATCAGATAAAACAATCAGAATCAAAATCGGCCAAGAAATGACGGAGAAGTAGCATTTTCTAACACACAGACAGACGGACGGACGGACGGACGGACACACGCACACACGAACGGAGCCCGTTTCATAGTCCCCTCGCGAACTTCGTTCGGCGGGGATTACCAGATGAAAGCACGAAAAGAAACGGAAGTAGGCCCTACTCGGGCCCTACTATATGATAAATCTGTAGCGACCAATGTTACATTATTTTTAATCTTAATTCACTTGTATATATTTCGCTTCAATCCAAAATGGCTGCCTATGAAGTTTTGGGAGTTTGAAGATTTTGGTATTTTTCCATTACTTACGGAACTGGTTCAAACTGGATTTACTAACTAAATGATGTTTATTCATTACTTTTTCGATCACGTGATTAATCAACAAAGATGTACGCGTAACTAGGGCTAATCACGGTCCTTCCTAGATCCTCAGTGGGCGATTTTTTTTGTTGATTCACGTGGACTTCCTGAAGCAATTTAACACTACGAGTAAATGGACGTTTGTGTGTCCTTCTACCTGAGAGATATTTGATATTTGATACGAGAGCTTCGTCGTTTCTTCCCCCAACTCTCTAGCAGGGATACGTAGTAACCGGCTTCTCGTACCGTGCTCATCACTTGGTATGGCAGTGAACCCTAATTCCGAACACTTTTCACAAAATCAAACATAGCAAATAAAATATTACATGAATATCTGTCAGACTTACATAATGAATGCTCAAAGTCCTACAGAAAAAGAAGTTGATGGAAATTTTAAAAAGACAACGTAGATTTAATACGATATTCCCTTATGAGCGAACCCCTTCCCAACGACGTGGCGTTTTGGTCCCTTGAAAATGGTACTGTATTTCCGAACGTGCCCCCAATGGGAGAAATTTCCTCATTATGCTCGGCCTAATCACAAAAATATTACGCACACACTTTTTGTTATCACTCGTAGTTCGGCAGGTCGATCGCACATTCTACACGAACATGCTTTATCGAGGGTTGCCAATAAACAACGGCCACTGCAGTAATATCACTCTCTCTCTAAACGTTAGACAGGAACGGATCGGTCGTGAGGTTTTGAAATCGGCAATTTTTAGGGTAAAGTTTCATTCGAGTAGAAATATTTTTCAGAATAAGGGATTTTTCAATCAGTTATTTAATCGTTTTCATGGTTCCATGTAAAAATAGGATATTATTTACGTGTTTTTTTTGGCCTCATTTTATGATCTGCTGCCCTTTGTTCTCTGTGTTAAATAGTGTGGAGAACATGCGCGTAGTCCCACGCGTATGAAAGCCATTTTATGCGCCTAGCTGTACACGTTCGGTAATACCATCCTGTTAGGAAATACAGTCCTTGACTATACTTTGTTATCGTGACAGCATGTGCAGAGTTTTCTTCAGACATTTCTTCTCATCATTTTCCTGCACATGCCTCCATTCGTCTATACTGGAGATTGACTTTTATCTACTATATTCGACTCATTCATGACCAGGCATTCTGCAGTCTTTGACAAACTGTTTTCATTGACATCGTCGAATCCAGTGGCGGATTTAGGGGGCGGGCACATCCGGCCCGTGCCCCCCCCCCTTTTTGAAAGAAAAGTATGCATTTGCGGCAGCCTTTTAGAACGAAAACCTTTTTTTTTTTTTTTTTTTTTTTTGCTTTTCAGAGAATTATGGAGGGGAACTAGACCCCCATAATCCCCCCCCCCCCCCCCCCCACTGAGCGAATTTGGGAGCTCTGGCGATTTTTTTTGTTGTTGACACCCCCTCACTGAGCGACTTTTCGAGAGCTGGTGAAATACGGGTCTCCCTTCTCCAAAAGTTGACAAACCTGCATTTGTGTGCCCCCTCTTATACAAAACCCTGGATCCGCCCCTGGTCCAATCTACTGCAGTAAGTTCTCAACCCTCATTGATCGGATTGTCCTCGTTGTTTCGTTGGAGCTGTTTTTGCATCATCTGTCAAGCCTTTAGATTCTTCGAACTTCTTAACATAACTTAACATTTATTCCACATCGTCTCGCGACAGCGACCACGTCTACGTCGATTATCGTCTTCATCTTCTTTGCTATCATCGATCACCGTCTTCGTCTTCATCGCGAATATCGCTGATTGGACTCGTCATTATCTACTAACCTTTCTGAACTTCCACATTAATTTCAGCTCGTGAGAAGTGTTTGTGTACAGCTGATATTTCCTCAACTTGCCGAACTACACTTTTGATCCAACTCACGTTAATTATATCACGTGTGATTTATGCATTTTTATTGTTCCATGATTGTGATTATATGAGTGCTAGTTCGATTACCGTACACGCTAATTGTGTGCACATACATCGCATTTCTTTATCGTAGGTTTCTTGTGTTGTTTTTACAGTACAAGTAGAGATTTGTCTCGTAGGATTTAAACCACAATAATTCCTTTGCCTTAAGGCCACCGCACACCTTACAATCGGCCTGCGATCCGATTTGTGAAGTAAATCGCTATGGCATTAAATATTGGCATTTTTACAAATGAAATCTACCCTATTCAGATTCTGAAAAGTGACATGAATACTAAACCAGGATTTTTTGTGAGCTGTCAGCCTTCTACAGGGAATAAGGGCAAATTTAAGTTTCAAATCGTAGGCAGTCGTACGATTTTCGTGACGTCACTACGACTCGGAGCCGATTTGACCATTCCACCGACTAGAAAACTCGGCAAATGCCGTATAATTATCGATTTTACTATCTGTATGACTATTCAGACCCTCAATCAAAAATATTTTTCGTTTTTAAATGATTTGTCAAATGATATTACATTTTCTTCTGAAATCGGATCGCAGACCAATCGTAAGGTGTGCGGTGGCCTTTAATCTAAACGCTATAAGTCTGGCTTAGATTTAGGTATTAATTTTCTTGGCTGTTTCTAATAACTCTGTGTGAGTTGTATTTTTGTAAACAGAAATGTTAGTTCATTTGGTCTCATTTATACATACAGTAGCAATTATCAATGACCCCTGTTTCACCAAAATACCTACCCGAGACCAGTCTCGGGGCGCCCCGAGACTAGTTTCCAAAAAGCTGACCCAAATTTTTGGATCCCTATTACACCGAAATCGTAAGGAGTCTCGGGGCATCCCGAGACTGCTTTTTGTGCGTTTACACCGACTTATGTAAAGCTACCCTAGACAGCTAGTTTCGAGTGAGACTTTCTGTTTGCGGATGTTATTGGCGTGGGCGGACTGAATTTAGCGCACGTGCTAGCAGCTCACAACCAGTCTCGGGTAGGTTAGCGTTTACACCGGATCCTAAGGGGTCTCGGGGCGCCCCCGAACCAGTCTCGGACCACATCGCTAGGACCCCTGTTACACCGGAATCCTAAGGAGTCTCGGGGCGCCCCGAGACTGGTCTCGGGTAGGTTTCAAATCCGGGGCGCCCCGAGACTCTTTACGATTTCGGTGTAACAGGGATCCAAAAACTTGGGTCAGCTTTTTGGAAACCAGTCTCGGGGCGCCCCGAGAGTGGTCTCGGGTAGGTATTTCGGTGTAACAGGGGTCTAGGTAGTCCGAGACTGGTTTGCTCAGAAGTGGTCTCGGGTAGGTTTCGTTCGTTTACACCGGATTTGAAACCTGCTCGAGAGAGGCTTATATTTATTTTTGTAAGCACTCTAATAAATAGAGTTCTTGATCGATTTATTATAATTGTAGATACTTGTTTTCGGGCTGATCTATTTCCGCCTTAGGAAAAGTAGTGGAGTGATTTTTGATGAAGTGTTTTCTTTGTTGAACAAGGTGATTGATTGGATTGGTGCGTAGACAGTTTTAGTATTAATTATATATCAGATAACATAATCATTTAATTCACATTTCTTTATAGTCACCCCACCCACTGATCTACAAAGAAAAATAAGTCTCGTAACTATATATTTTTGTACAAAACTCATTTCATATACGTGTAGAATAAATCTGGCCAAAATCAATTTTCTAATAAATGAAATAAATAAACACATCACATGGGTGCTTACCAGCACAACTGAATCCGTCGCCGACGTATCCAGCATTACATGTGCATGTATAGGATCCAGGGGTGTTGACACATTCAGCATTGGGGTCACAAGAGCCGCCGGTACATTCACCAGTGATGAGGTCACAAACGGGAACTCTAGAGGGAAAGCCTTCGATACATTCATTCTGATCTATATATATACACAGGAGGCAAAAATGGAAACGATTGGAACAATACTGAACTGTAGGCCCTGATCTACAGGAACGAACAGTCAGACACAACTTCGGAAAACCGAGCACAGGTAAATACGCCGAAAACGGCGTATAACTTGGAATGATTATAGAGCCCTCATCGTTCAAAGCAGGCAGTGTGTACAAAAGGCATGGGGAAGATCTTGCCAAATCGACCTATAAACATTTTTTTTGGGTAAATAATGCTGTGGATATATTTATTTCAAATGTTTGTCATTTGAATTACAGCACTAAGCATTCAAGGACTTTGAAGATAATTGAGATTTATTGAGCATTATTTTTGAAAAAAAATATATACATATAAACAGCAGGTTACTTTGCAAGATTTCCTCCATGCTTTTTGTAGACACTGCCTCGCATCGAACGATGAGGGCTTTATATTCATCGTGCGTTATATGCCGTTTCCGGTGTATTTACAGACGAAAGGCCATCACACCCATAAAAACATAGTCCTTGCTGATCGATATGTATGTGCAACGTGTATTTTGACGTACAGAACAAAAAATAGAAGGGCAGATTCTTTCACACACACACACACACACACACACACAGAGCTCATGCAAAATGATGCCCTATTTCAAAATTTGTACCTAGACTACAAAATATATGCTCTGACTTTTTAACGTTTGGAAATCATAGGTTGTCCTCACCTGATACTTGTTTTCGTTTCGTTCATTTCCGGGAACAAATTACCAGATGAAAGTACGAAAAGAAACGAGAGTACTAGTATTATAACCACAAAGAAAAACAAGTCTAATTAAAAGAATGATTAGATCTGAGTAGGCCAATATTTTTTGCAAGATCTATTTTGTATGGAACTCATACAGCATAAACTGGCCTGAATCAATTGTCTATAATTAATGAAATAATTAAACGCATCATATGGGTGCTTACCAGCACAACTGAATCCGTTGCCGACGTATCCAGCATTACATGTGCATGTATAGGATCCAGGGGTGTTGACACATTCAGCATTGGGGTCACAAGGGCCATCGGTACATTCACCAGTGATGAGGTCACAAACGGAAACTCTAGAGGGAAAGCCTTCGATACATTCATTCTGATCTATGTACAGGAGGCAAAATGGAAATGACTAGCAAAAATGAACTGTAGGCCCTGATCTACAGAAACGAACAGTCTGAGCACAGGTAAAGACACCGAAACGGCGTATCATGCACGATGAGCTCTCATGCGAGGCAGTACCGACCTGGTGTTGATATACATTCTTTTAAAAACAATTCTGTGGATATATTTACTTCAAATGTTTGTCATCTGAAAGTTATTTTATATGAGGAATCATGTAAGGAATTTGAAGATAATTGAGACACGGCATTATTTTTTGAAAACTGTGTAAACAGCAGATGACTTTGCATGACTTTTCCCCATGCCTTTTGTACACACTGCCTCGCACCATTAAAAATGTATTTTGATGTCTAGAAAACACAATACAAGGATAGATTCTTACGTTAGGGTTATTCTCTATTGAACAGCGTGTAACAATTTTGCATGGTTATGATATAATCTAAAGATAATGCTCTGTTCTGGTAGCGAAATAGTAAACCTTCTTGAATATGGTCTCACATCGTTCTATCAAAATATAAGTAGGCCTAAACGAGGTATGTTCCATCCATGATTTTTGATGAATTTTAGTGTAGATATCTGAAAGAAGCTCATAATATAGCCTAATAATTAGTATAGGCTATCGCTCGGGCCTAGTTGTGCCTAAATTCAGCGCAGTGCATTCTTGAAAGGGTTTGTACGAACATGGTAACATGTCCATAGTGGGAAAATTGGTTTTTAATGTACCTTTGCACAAGTATACCGATGGTACGTTGGCATTTTTTCAATGGGTAGGATATGCTTCACCTCTCATTTCTTTAATATGCCAATTGAGGAGAAAAAAGGTGGGCAGCAAAGAATAGATCGCACAGTGCTATATATATAGGCTACACTTTCAAACGACAAAACGTCTTTTTATGTTGTTTTTGTTCTTCTTTTTTATCACCAAAAAAATTTACATTCGCTTTAAACTGTTCATTTATATTTCAAAACAAAGTGACTTCACCCCAACTTTCCGTAAACAGTTTTCAGACCTAATATAACATAGGAAACATGGAGATACAAAATAAATATAAGCCTCTCACGTGTTTTACTCTGTTAAAAAGACATCCATGTAGTTCGGTATCATGTATTTTTAGTAGTCCCACGTATCATCGGCCCTATTGGTATTTAGATTTTATAATTAGGATTCAGGAAAATTAGGTTTTGGCATATCCACCGATACCGAAAATGATAACGATATTTTTGATTAAAGTTGCACTATTATTAACATACACGAGCATACTGGACATACACACAACATAGAAGGGTGTACGTACCTTTAAATTGAAAATCTAGTTATCGTTATCGTTATTGGTCTGACCAGTCCTTAAACATCCAGGGGAGCGTTTCATCAAGCGTTTTGTCAGTGATTTTTTACCGACAACTGTTATAAGCTACTGAAATCCTTGCATCTGATTGGCTAAGAGCAAATTTGTCAGTAAAAATCACTGACAAAACGCTTGATGAAACGCTCCCCAGTTATACACGAATCACTCCAACGTCACACAAGATTGACAACAGACCGAACAAGAAATGACATAACCCGGAATGGACAAGAATCAGTCGATTTGAAGTCGGTTTGGCGGAATGACTAAGGTCTTATACTACAGTCACACTGCTAGACCCCAAACCGACCGAGGGGTTGGTTTGCTGTCAGTTTTATGTCGGTCTATCATCGATATTTTATCGGTTTGGTGTCAGGTTACATCTTTCGAACATGCTCGAAAGATCTTTCCCCGACCATTAGGTTGTCGGGGCCTGTCGGGGACTATTCGGGGACAGTTCCAGAAGAGCGTGCAGTATAATGGGTATGCGGTTAAATGTGGCTTATAAAACAATGTAAACGCGCAGTAACATTTTACATAATTGCTTGGTTCAGAGCCCTCTTCCATAAAAAGTTACAATTAAATGCAACTAAGAATATTTAATGCAAATCCCGAATACAGGATCCTGATTGGCTGAAAATCAAGTTGCGTTTTGTTTTTTTGAGTTGCGTTTTTTAATAACTGCAAATTTTTATGCAAGAGGGCCCAGATCAGATCACATGCCTGATATGAATAACCTGAAAAGGGATGGACTGACAGGAAAACAGAATTATTTTCAATTGCTACAAAATAGGCTTAGACCTAATATAAATAATAATGGTAATATTGGCTGGCTCTACTTTCTGGTAATATCGAAAATATTGCCCTTAAAAGAACCATATTGCACGCGTCCTCGACCCAGGGCAAATTATGATTCTGATCAGATTCTGATATCCCCCTAAAAGCCATCCAGTATTCTTGTAAAGCGTTAAATGTGAATACGCCTGTATGCGCGCGCAACCCTTGCAAGATACTTAAAGGTAATGTAGAGATTTGGTAAGCCCTAAAAAAAAAAAAAAAAAAAAAAAAAAATCGTCAGATTTCTTGGATTTTTGTTGATAAATAGCGAGATACTAGCAATACTAAGTTACTGTGAAGATTTCACCTCCTAAAGTTTAGTATTAAACAAATGAGAGGCAAAAAAAAAATTATATACTGGGCCAGGCACGTAAACTCCAAACAACTGCAGCATGCACTATATACACACACATGTAAAACCAATGGGTATATACTACACACAGTGACACACAACTCAAGCCCCAAGAGTGTTGTGGGGAGCTGTCGAGGTGGAAAGGTCCTAGCGTATGGCAATGATATTTACAGTGAAATTCACCGGAAATCATAGATGGAATACCAAATGATCTCTTGCAAACATCTTTTGATACAAGGAGAACAACACGAGACTATATTTAACACTTTTCTTTCAAATTTCCTTTTTGCTACCAATACTGTACATGGGCTTTATATTAAGAACAAAATGTGTTTTTCTCTATGTTTAATGTGCAAGTTAATATACAAAAACATAAGGAACTGTTATGGTGAAAATTAAGGTAGTATAACATACAATTAATAATGATATTATTGAATGGATTTTCTTTCATGGGACACAAGGGCATTTTATTTATTGTGAAAATAATTCACTCGTCGTGCCGACTCGTGAAATATACTTATCAGCTCGTGCGATATACCCTTGTATACCACTCAAGGCCATTTATTATCATATCATTATCTATATATTTTTTTCATTATTTAAATTTCTTTCACTTGTCACCTACCAACACATTCTCCTGCTTGTGAAATGAAACCAGGGCAACAAAAGTATTGCACAACCGTTCTGCTAGCAGTTGTTACGGTAGGTCCTGCAAATAACCATAAAGACAGTACTCATTTGAAGTAACTGATAATCCATGTTTTTTTCCCCTGCTATTCAAAGTTTGTAGGCGATTTCAAATTTGGAGTTTTAGAATCGTATGTTATGATTAGGCCTATCATATTTCATAACTGTTTTGGTTTTAATCCACAAAATTTTGTATCATGAAGCAATCATGAAAATATTTCGTGGGATAGTTGAGCCACTTTTTACTCAGTGCCATCCAGTGCCCATGGCGTAAGCATTATGGAAGCTTGTTTTCAGTAAAACTCAAAGAGCAACGTGTATTAAAGGCACCATATGTCTGGTTTATAAGAAAACTACATTTTTATAAGCAGACCCAGATACGATTGTCAAAAGGCACAACTAACCCCCTCAATGGTGTTAGTTGAGCCATTCAAATTACTGCAATGTAACTGCATGAAAACACAAAATTTCTTCAAAGGGGTTTTCATTCAAACAAGTAAATATCAAAACAGCTCAGTTAAAGTCTGGTATTGTTGTACTTACAACTTTAAGTTTTGTCATGTACAACAAACAAGAACGAACATCTAAGGCTTGTGATTAGCACCATTTTTTTTTCTCTCTCCAGAATTTACTTTAAGCAGCGAAAGACAAATTTTGCCTGGTTTTCCTTGTTAAACACCCATGGTTTAGTCACAGTCAGAACATGTGGTCGCTGCCCATATAACTGACAGTAGATCGTAGCAGATATTTTGCAAGCCTCTCCAGATTCATTTGGGAAGGAATGGCTCAACTAACCCAGCGTCTCAACTAACCCGCTCTTCCATAAACTAGTAGTTCATTATCAAGAAGAAAAAGATGTTCTTATAAAAAAGTTGGTAGGGGTTATATTGATTCAAGATTTTTGACAAATCACATACATTAATTTCTAAAAACTCCATGAAATGTGCAATTTTAACGATTTTGAGTTATTTCTAATTCACCACACACTTTCCCTTGTCCGCTATAACTTCATCTATGGTTGGAATATTATCTTAGATAATTTGACTTATTATTATAGGAAAGCTTAGCCATCAATTTTAACTAAGAAATGAATTTCTACGATCCTAATTTCTGTAAATTTAGCGCCTTTTTTTTTAATGAATGACGGTCTGGAAGATCTTCTCTTTTCACTTTTTTTTTTAGCAGATCTAACAATTTCAAATCAATACGAAGTACATCGATGTTGCTTGCGATACATATTATTTATCTCCTATAATCATTTTTGTGCTTAAGAAAATAGTATTTTTTTCTTCTTCTTAAATATAAAAAAATCGAATATCTTTAAAAAACAAAATGTGCTTTCTGTTTTAGAAACAAAAACACATTAGATAAAATATATGAATATATAATAAATAGATAAATATATTTTCCTAATATTTCACAAAGTTATAACAAAAATTCTAATTCAATAATCATATTTTTTAAAATACATTTATTCCCTTTTCTATGCTGTCTTTCAATTTTACTCCGAATACAAAAAAAAAAAAAAAAAAAAAAAAAAACGAAACGAAACTTCGAACTATGGTTCATGAGCAAATCAAATTAATTTTGTATAATTAATCACACTAAAATAATCTCGACTGATAGCTACATAATTATGCTAAACTCTGCATACATAGCATAATGGAACGTTAGTCGATGAACACGTTCCGAATAACCGTAATGGATTTCGCGCGTACGGAAATTAGACAGATTTGGATTTCGCGTCTTTAGAATAAAATGTATTTTGTAATCAAAGGACTTTACCTTTTGAAAGATACATTTTGAAAGCCATTTAGTGCTTTTGATTCCTATTTCCGAGATCCGTGTATATATGTTTAGAAATCAATTTTGGTCCAAAAAGTATTTAGCTACTCTTGAAATCATGATAACTGGTTTAATGAAAAATTTAATAGGATTCGAAATTTAGAAGTGCCGAGAGTATATTTTAAATGATAAAACATTAAAAATAATTTCATATAGCATGTTTAACGTATATAAGGAAGTGAAAAGCACTTCATATAGGGATGAGGTATGACATACCTCCCCCCCCCCTCAAATATCTTAATGCAAATTCTGAATTTTTAAAATCTTGTTGGCAAATATCAAAAAATTGATTTTTGTTTTGCTTGTCGGTAAAATCAGTTGATTTTGTAAATCTGAAAAATATTCTCTCTTTTTGTCCGACATTCCCCATCCATTTAACCCTTTCAAGACAAGTGACCACATTTTGTGGTTTGGCTTAATAAGTTTTGATTCAGAGCTCTAAAAAATATACCAGATGTATGAGTACAAAGAGCAAAAATTTCTGCACATGTTATGTCCATTTTTATTGCATGACCATATTGCGTTTGATGCCAGGAATTTCAAAAACAAGAATAAGCTTTGAGATCCTTAAATTGGCAACACATTGAGAGGTTTAAAATCATTGTTTTTTCATCAAAATTGGCAATTTCTTTTAACTATTCAACAAATTTCTAACCATGTATATTGTTTTCAAAGACATTACACCTTATTTGAACCATGTAGCACTAAAAGAAAAATATTATTGTTGCCAATTTGAAGAACAAAATGTGATCAATTTAGCCCTTAAATAATCCCTGTCCTGAAAGGGTTAAAATAGTCTACCGACGTTCCTGTCTTTGATGAAATGAGGGCTACTTTACCACATGGGCACTCTGCATCCGCAGCTCGCTTCCTCCTTTGAACAGGACATAGTCCAGGACCTGATGGGAGGCACACAGTCGTGGTATAATACTCACTGAACGAGAAAATTGAAAGTGGATTTGTTAATTACTTTCGTTTATTGTGAGAGCACTTTGATATATTGGTGAGTGCTCTCGACTTTCATCCGAGAGGTCCTTGGTTTGATCCTTGCTAGGTGCTTCCTTGGACAAGGTGTTTTACCCACATTTGTCCCTCTCAAGACTCGATCCATGTGTATTAAGTCAGTCAGACCCAACTCCGGAAAACCGAGCACAGATATATACTCCGAAAACGGCGTACAGGGCAAGATGAATATGACAGCCCTCATCGTTCATTGCGAGACAGTGTGTACAAAAGGCATGGGGGTGATCGTGCAAAGTCAACCTGCTGTTGATAATGTATTTTTCAAAAATAATGCTGCTGATATATTCATTTCAAATGCTTGTAATTTGAAAGTCATTTCATATGACGAATCATTCTAGGATTTCGAAGCTAATTGACACGCAGCATTATTTCTAAAAATATATATCGTTGGCAGGTTGATTTTGCAAGATTTTCCCCATGCCTTTTGTACACACTGCCTCGCACTGGTCAATGAGGGCTCTATATTCATACGCCGTTTTCGGATTAGGTACCTGGTAAAGCTTGGGTAATAATAACTGTAATATATATGTTTAATGCTTATGAGGCTACCCGAGGTAAATAAAACCATATTATTATTGAATTCACAACTGAATTCATAACAAAATGAAGATGATCATCATGGTCTCGGTAGAGCTAATCTACATGTTGGGTAAAAGTGCAGAATAATAATCAATGAAAGCGGTAAAATATAACCTAAGATAATACAGTCTTCAGATACAGATACAGATCATAGAACTCTTTTCTTGAAAAGACCTAGATTTGAATTAGGTTTCATATTCGATTACTTAATGCCGTACCTTAAAGGTCAAAGACGTTCATTTTTAAACATTAATTGGGAAATCAGTATAGGATACTATTCTTCATGAAACCAACAGCTGAAACTACAAAAATGATACACTGCATTCCTCTGATCAATCAATACATGTTTGACAACAGAGATATTTACACTCATACAATGAAGCGTAACATTTAAGGGTAGGAAGAAATATATTTTTATCTAAGTAAAAACATACGTAGTAAGTAAATCTAAGGAATAATTAGGTTTCTTTGTTTATCGTTGTACAAAATCATGAAAAGGCAAAAATTCTAGATGTTGCATAGGGAGAAAGAATTCAGTAGTATTTCATGGAAACTTAATAGGACTTGTAACTGTCTATATTGTCAATTCATCATTTCAAGTGACAAATCGAAATAACACTGATAGCATGCTTACGTCACTGTCCTGGAACACGTTCCCACTGCCTGTGACTCTTGTACCATGTTCAACCCAAAGGCAGTCATGAAAAGGATAAGACTCAGACAGAGATCCATAATGTAGGCTTACATATCAGGTTGATTGTTAATCTAAAAGACAGAAGGGTACAATCAATTATAGCATTATATTTATTACTTAATCCAATTCATTTCATTCTAATAAGGACGCTGTTCACGCAACTAAGGTATGCTGTATGAAGATTCCCTAAAGCCGGTAGTTCATTTTGCTTTCATAATAATGAGCAAACGAAATGGCTAAAGCCCACCAGACCGACAATCATGACAATGTCGGCCTTATGAACCCTCAAAAAAAGTGGTCAGAAGGCCCACGAGACCTATGACTCATTAGAATGACAGCCCACGACTGAGACCGACATGTTCTCGCGAGCCTTCTGACAACTTTTCCAAAGGTTCACCAGATCGAACATTGTCGGTATCGTGAGCTGTCGTTCTACTGGGATGTCCCGAATGAAAATAAACTTTGATCAGTTTGGATTCGTGTTCGCGACATTCATTTCACACTATCGATTCAATGTCGCATTTAATGTCTTCAGGTGATAGGACTTTTATTTATTTTTTTGTTCATGTAAAGTTGCTTGTACTTCATGTTCTAATAAGTTAATTTCTGTCGCCCATTTTGCAAAACAAATTCAGATAGGCACGTGCCTACAAAGCTCCATATTTCTTTTGTTCATATAATATGGTATGTTCATTTTCTCGAACAGTAGTTGTCAATTTCGTTAATGTATATTATAGAATTCACTTCAGTGCCTTTATGTTCAGTGTCAGAGGCACTTTTACTTTTGATAAAAAGTGAAAGAGA
Organism: Heliocidaris tuberculata; assembly: GCA_025618425.1. NCBI lineage: Eukaryota > Metazoa > Echinodermata > Echinoidea > Camarodonta > Echinometridae > Heliocidaris > Heliocidaris tuberculata. Next base: position 2,283,872 of record CM046846.1, on the reverse strand, counting down.
GTGAAGAGTCTGGGAAGATTCTTTTACCCCTCCTCTATCTGTAACAGAGAAGAAAAAATCAAATGTCGTTTTTAATTGAATCGAATAATAATAATAATAATAATAATAATAATAATAATACATATGATTTATAATGCGCAAATCCACTCTGCAGAGTGCTCTAGGCGCAGTGTAGAATAAAGAAGGGCATAAAAGAGTTAGAAAGACAAGAGAATCAGAGCGTGAACTAATTTCTCTATATAGCCGATCTAGTTAAATATTTTCTGATGAACCCAATATTACGGAGTTGGTACCTCACTGATCTACAAATACTGGAAATTTGATGATACATTGTCATGTTGCAATCAAACAATACTCCAAGATTGTGACAAGTTTGGGACACATTGATCGTATGACCAGAGAAAGAAATCGATTTCAAATCAATTTTGCATACACAAAAGACAATGAGTTATCGAATGAAACGCTTTTCAAACATGTAGTTCTCACCACTGTTCTGGTATAGAAATGTAGGCCTACATTGACTAACTGACTGATGTCATGATTGTATATTGTATAACTAATAAAATTTGAAAGGCTAATGATTCGAAAGAATGTAGTGAATGCATTTATGAAAAAGAGATGAATATATCAGTTTCATCCCTTACCACAAAATCAAACCACCATGACCATGCCCTACAAATGACGATTTACAAAATAGAAAAAAGGAGTTTGTATTTGTTGAATAAGGCATGGCAACAAACAATGTCTTTTATTCCGTGTACCTAGTCTAAGCAGAGCAAAACATATTAAAGTGCATCAACAAGTTCTGTGTTTGTGCATATTTAAAAAAGGGAACCGATCCTGTTTTTATTATGACCTACCTTTAGTCACAGACGTAGGGAAACATTTTCGCGAGGGTAGCTGATGCCTCTTGCCCGAATATCAACTTCCCAGTTTCAAAATTTTGCGAGCGAGTCATGTGTATGAGCGAAAGAAGAAGAAGAAGAAGAAGAAGAAGAAGAAGAAACAGCAAAAATCAAGAAAAAGGGTATCAAATTCAGAGGTGATAAGAATAAGATCCGCTGAAAGGAAGGGGTGGGGGAATATAGTTCGGTAATGTGTTTCAAATTAGGTTGGATTTCTTTTACGGCTCCTTTTTGGCTAAAAAAGGTCTGTGATGATGTAAGCCTCAAATAGGATGTAAAATACCACGCAAGATATTAAATCGCCGTTAATGGTATAAAAATCAGAGATGTTAGACCGGTTTCCCTGTTTAGGGTATCAAAACTACTCCTACTGCAATCCCCATTTAGAGTGCTTTTCAGAAAGTGATTTACACGGATGATGTACAGGTCTCAATGAAACTGTTGGGTGTTGCTTGTCAAACGTGTCAAACAATAACAAAACTGTTCGGTCACCCTCTATTAACTATACTTACAAACATAATACATGTATACACATGTATGTAGGCCTAAAGATATAGCCTTCAAATAAGTATTTCCGCGGTGAATGATGTGCTGATTATGTAATGAAGTTATACTTAATTTCTTACGTAAACAGGTAACCTTGTTCACACACATTTGAACTGCATTTCTACACTACCTGAATTCACTCCAGGCATTTACAAGTGTAATTACCAGAAATATTGATGAGTTTTAGAATTTGCGATCGAACAAAGCCCTTTATTCTAACCAACCACAACGAAAACACGTAAAATCCTGTGCCTTGAAAAATCGGTGAGGTACATAAAAATGAGTTTCAGCACCTTGAATTTGCCAAAACGTTTTCAAACCAGAACATCGTGTGCATAAACAGTTTTCAAATCGTGTAACAATAAGAATAAACAAACAAATTTCTTCCTCTTACATAATAGAAGATGATCCCCTTGTTTCTTTCCACCTCTGTCAGCCCGATCGATGATCGAAGTATAGATGTATTTTACAATCCAGAAGAACTCAATTTTTATACGACCGTATAACACGAACATGATTATTTTCATCATGGAGGAAATTTCAGTGTTGTCATTGCTTAATAAAGATATTACAGAGGGAAAGGTAATAGATTTATCCATAGTCACTGAATTAATTTACCTTAATTGGTTTATCAACAGTCCTTACATGATTGGATGGATAAGGCAAACCGATCTGACACCAAAATCCACGCCACAGGGTCATTTGAGTCGTCACGCCATTAGCATGGAACAAAATCGAACATGCATATCGGAAGCAAACAAATGTTGTTTAGAACAAAGTTAGTCAATTAAGCTAAATGTTTATGCTACTTTCTGAATGATTCATTGCCATTTGATCGGGTGTTTCCATTTGGTGACCCACTTTTTTCTGACACCCCTGACACCCTTTTATGACACACATTTTTGCTTCGTACACAGCCGGTACGGGGCTTTTTCATGGGACAGTTTCTTTGATTAGCTTATTTGCTAGTGAATATTCATTAGCTATCTGATGGATTTTTTATTAGGAGAGGTTTGGTCCGATTCCGTTTCTGTGATTGGCTTATTTGCTATTGAATATTCATTAGCTAATTGATTTTTCAAAACGATTTTGTGGTCATCTTTTCGTCGCGCGAACAATACGATCAACTTTTTAAAAAGTTCCTAAAATGACTCTTTAAGCGAGAAAATTTTAAAATGAGTCGACTTTGTGATCTCTGGGGTGTGTATTTTGATTTGGTAATATTGAAATTTTATGAAAATGACGTATATTTGTTCTCAGGACCATGATTTTCGGGGCTGACAGGGTTGAACTGTTTAGCGAAGGTGATCGCAGCTGATGTTACTGACATGGAATCACGACTGCTAGCCCTAGCTGCCCGGGGACCTATCTGTACGAGCAATGTGGCTTATCAGTCTGGTACTTGTCACGGAACTGTACATGGGATGCATACATGGCGTGTGGAGAATGATATCAACAAAAATTTTTTAGATCTACATATCACCCATTCCCATGCACGTTCTGTGAGAAGTGCAAACCACCTTGACTCATTGAGCAAGTCTAGCTTCGATGCTTTGACTGCGTATTTTATTTATTTGTCCGTATAACCCGCGTGCTGTGCGTCTTCCATGCGTAGACGGTGCGAAGTCCCTGTACTTGACATTGTAGAGCAATGGACTTCTCACCGTGGATTTCGCACCTTCAGCACATGGGAGACGCACAGCACGCGGGTTATATACGGACAAATAAATAAAATACACTGCCAAAGCGTCTAAGCTAGGCTAGTGCTGACCTAGCCTCGAGCCGAGGCCTCTTGCTGCAATCCCCTGAGCTGCATTCCCCTGTAAACGGCTGCCAACGAGAACGGCTGCCAACGAGACTACGAGGCGCGTCAGCGCCGAGGCCTCTACTCACTTGCCCGTTGTACTTAACACTAACAACAACAATTCTTTTTATTTTTATTGAAAAACATCTACCGGAGCGGTAGATCTTAATATGCGAAAAACTTTGATTGACACTGTGGTACTCCCACCCATCTCTCCTTCCACCAGTGAGCGGGACAGACTACTAAATATTACTTTTTAAATTTACCAATCATATCAGCGACCAGACTTTTGCCTTCCATATCAAATATTCATGACACATCGTTTCATCATGGCGGAGAGTTGTCGCGAAGAAAGGTTGACCAGAAGCCTTGAATTTGCTGCGAAAAAGCTCTAAATACCACATTTCAAGGATTTACAAGTTGAAGCCATTACCAGCGCATTGAATGGGAGAGACGTTTTTGTAAATCTTCCCACCGGCTATGGAAAGAGTGCCATATATCAAGCTCTTCCTCTATGTACCAATTTCCTGTGGACAGGCCCCACCATCTCGGACGAAACAAGCCCCGCTGCGCTGGGCGCAGTAACAGGGTGCTCACCGCTAATACTTTAAGTTGCTGTGCCAATGGTTCTTCTACGCATGTATACTTTCGCATGGTCACTAAATCGCGATTGCAAATCACACAAGTCCTTGGTCCTCTGTGACAGGCTAATTTACCTTTATTTTCTTTCCAATGCGGTACCACGCGTTTGGTTGGAGTGTCATCCATGATTTCATCCCATATTTTCACTCGAAATTGCAAAATCATACAAAATTAACTTATACCAACTTTCCTCAAATCAGCTGATCGACTCAACAACACATGCACACGTCCACGCGAGTAAACATGCACAAAAGGTATAATACAGTGTTTACAACATAGGTTTACAATCACAGTTGCTCCTACGCAGGGAGAAATATATTTTATTTTTCAACTAGGACTCAATAACAGCCATTATTTTTCGGCAAAAATGCTATGAAATATAATTTTGTAATGTTAAAGTATGAATATTTGTTCAGATAAATGAAAAAAAAAGGAGTTTTGTTTTTTATTACTTTATTACGTAAAGTAGTTCCCTCTAAAATAATGGACGAGTACTTCGCCAAACACGCAGCTCATTGGTCAGAATGCGTGAAGACAGCAAATCGCATATAATCTGCATACAATTTGTGACGTATCACTACCTTATTTTAATACTGCACATTTAATTAGGGGGCAAGTGAGTAGAGGCCTCGGTGCTGACGCGCCTCGTAGTCTCGTTGGCAGCCGTTCTCGTTGGCAGCCGTTTACAGGGGAATGCAGCAAGAGGCCTCGGCTAGAGGCTAGTGCTGACCCGGCGCTGCGCTACGACAGTGAGGTCAACAAGGTAAGCGAAACCTCATCACACCTGCCCATTGGCGTAGACAGGTCCTCATATGTGGGGGTTTATGATTTCCCTCAAGGGCCATATATATATATATATATATATATATATATAATTGTGAGAAATGAAATGAGAGAATAATGGTTGCGTAGCTTAATTCAAAGTTCCCCAGAGCTGTCCTCCCTTTATCATGTTTATGAAATTTTTGCAGAGGTTGAAAAAATGTCTCCGCCGGGAATCGAAGCCGGGTCGTTGGCTTAGAACGCCAATGCCTTAACCACTAGACTGTATATGTTGTTTCCTTACAATTATATATATATATATATATATATATATATATATATATATATATATATATACTCCTACATGTTTGTAATTACTCTCTAACATGAAAAGAATGGAAAGGCCATGCATATACATGATTACGACACCTACGAACGAAGCTGCACACGCTGCAATAAGAAATATCAAAACTGTGATCATGGTGATAACAGACATTTTTGTATCAATGTGTAGTTTAAGCATAGATTTTTTTAAAAAATCAACTCATTAACAATGAACCAGTTTTGATACTCACAAATATACTGTAAACTTGAAGTGAAGACTTTTTTCTTTACTAAATTTGGAACGTCGGCTAGAGCTGTCTCTGTTATGAATTTGTAATGTACATGTATACTACAAATCTTTGAGGTAAAGAGGAAGTTACACAATAAATTGTCCATTGTGAAATGAATAAGAGCTATTCGGAGAGAAAGTTGTGCGTTCATAACAAAAAACTTTCTTTCCTTCAGTGGTTTTGACTAGACTGTGTTCTTTGTTAGTTGAGAGGAGCGGAGGGCCTAATAACAGAAAAGAGATTAACCACATTTACATCTCGTCTTTTAAGGGATTTCCCCGTCGATCGCGTGCCCGTAATGAAAATCAGTAATACATAATTTGAAGACATTCTTATTTTGCTTTATAAATACTTGATGCCCTATTCGTGCAGCATGGGGCTTGTATAAAGTTATTGTCTGTCATCCATCATTCAACATATCATTCGATTCGATTTATATCAATCAATCGAATAGTATGCCTACTACAGTAGACTGTATCATAAAGACAATTACAATACTGAGAATTAAATCACAGGAATGCAAAAAAAAAACCCAAAAAACAACAAACAAACAAAGAAACAAACTCAAATAACTTCAAGTCACAAATATGTTTTCACAAATTCTTATAGTTGTCATGCAGATTTATTCTTGATATTTCGCGAAAGAAATTATTTTATACCTTTATATCTTGGAAGGTCGACGAACCCATGACGTCACTAGTTGATATCAGGGGAGCGTTTCATCAAGCGTTTTGTCAGTGATTTTAACCGACAGCTGTTATAAGCTACTGAAATCCTCGCATCTGATTGGCTGAGAGCAAATTTGTCGGTAGAAATCACTGACAAAACGCTTGATGAAACGCTCCCCAGATTTCTGATTAGATGACGTATCTGCTCATTAGATTAAGATAATATTTATCTTCTTTCCGGAACTCTGTAATCATGGTAATGCATATATTATTTGGAAGTTTTGTCAAAGTTTTTGTTTTCCTTTTGTGTTGCAGGTATGTAGATATCTACATTAGCTCATGTTTACGAGATTAGTAGCATTTTTTTTTCTTGTTACTTACATCGGTAGCTACTATTCTAATAAACTTTTGATGCTTCACAGTTTTGTTTTCATCTGTAAACTTCATCTTGAATTAGCAAGCAAATGCCGAAACTTTGAGCCAACATGTTGTGCAATCGTTATTCACCGAGAGTTCCAGTTGAGTGAGTGCCAAGTGTTTAGAAAGGCTAAAAAATAGAGATGTGCCTACATCATTATTCATCCTAAAATATCCCCCATCCAAATTTATATTCTGAGCTGTAATTAGATCATCGTATAATCATGTCGATCAAGGCACTGTTCCTTCTATAGGTATGCCTTATCAACCTCGCTGGAGAATAAAATAAATAATCTGCTCATTCCAATGAGCAGATGGACTTCACACTTTCGTTTATCATCTTCATAATCATATCCACACAGTAAGGATAGCGTATATCTTTGATGGTAATGAAATTAGACATACAAGCTATGATTCATATCCTTTTTCTTTATTTTTTATTTTTTTTTCTTTATTTTTTATTTTTATTTTTATTTTATTTTATTTTATTTTTTTTTTGGGGGGGAGGGCGTTATAATCATAAGCTAAGATTCAGATGGAGGAGGAACACACTTCGTTAATATTGTCGTTTCGTGCTTTTCGTCAGTAGATGGAGCTATTACAAGTTTAAGGTTCTATGCCACTGAGATTTTTTCCCGTAGAGATCAGTGTTCTATGCTCATTTGAGCAGCAATACAGCACGAGGATGAACATCAATAGCATTGCTATATGAACTTGACCAAAACTGTGTCGTTGCTCTAAACCTAATGTAAGCCGCGCGATCCTAATAAACAAAAATTGTGAATTCTTATATAATACACCAAAGCTACACACTACATTTCAGAGTGATGCTTTGTTAGGATTTTCACCCTATATTGATTTTTCCATTTTGAGCAATATAAATTTATCAAACTGATTTACCTAGCTGTAAAAAAATAGATAATTCAAAGAGAGTCAGAAATTTTGAGCCAAATTTGGACAACAGGAAAACCCATGCTTTTCACACTGTAAAAAAAATGCGACATGTGACATGTTTATTTCTGTGACAGATTTAAAACACTGCGATGTGTTTATATATTGTACGGGTTTAAGAGCTAAACACATGTGTTTAAGAGCTAAACACATGTGCCTATTTTTTTCATCTTTCAGCACGCCTTAGGTGTTTACTAGATAAACATGTTTACCTTTTAAATGGTTCCAATGTATAGGCTAAACACCAAATGTTTACACCTTAATCATTTAGTGTTTACACCTGTTTAAATACTAAACAGTGTGTGTAATTATGGTGTAAACACCACGTGTTTATATATTGTAGCTAAGTTAAGAGCTAAACACATTCTGTGCTTATTTTCATCACACCTAGGTGTTTATTAGATAAACATGCTTACCTTTTAAATGGTTCTAATGTATAGGCTAAACGCCAAATGTTTACACCATAATCACACACACTGTTTAGTATTTAAACAGCTGTAAACACCAAATGATTATTTTGTAAACATTTGGTGTTTAGCCTATACATTAGAACCATTTAAAAGGTAAACATGTTCATCTAGTAAACACCTAAGGCGTGCTGAAAGATGAAAAAAATAGGCACATGTCTTTAGCTCTTAAACACATGGGTTTAGCTCTTAAACCCGTACAATATATAAACACGTCGGAGTGTTTTAAATCTGTCACAGAAAAGTGTTTAGAAACTAAACAAATTTTTTACAGTGCAGTCTTTAATCAATTTGAGCATATCCTTTTCAACTTTAAGTTTGCCCATCATGCCCATGTAGTCTGTCGGTCTGGGCTACTCGGACATCAATGTGAAGTACATTATATCGAAAAATAAACAGTACGGTGACTGAGTTCTCCAAGTGGATGATTTATTCTTCTACTTCCCTCTCTACCTCTTACATGGCTATCTTCCATCTCAAATATTTTCTTCAGTCGCATCTGGAGACAGCTGGTTTCCCCCTCCTCCTCTTCGTCATAATACTTATTCATCCAGAGTATTCTTCATCACATTCATGTCATGACGTAGTTCAAGGTACTGCCAATGCTATATAATTATCTATAAGTGCTTAGATGATTAGGATCACTCACAAACTCCTAGCTTTTCCAAAGATTGTGCACCTGTTTCCTCCAGCTCCTCCTCCCCATCATGCTTTTCATAAAAGGGACAGTAAAGAGTGTGGTACTCCAACTCGGTAATTCAAGTTCAAATTCATTAACCCATAGCCAGATAGCGGTTGAGATTAAGATAGGGTTTAAATAAATCAGCTATTCCTCTTCAAATTGGCACCAATTTATTCTTATATTCATCTCCTACATACACTCCTCCTACAGTCCGACCTCGTTTATCCGGCCGCATTGGGACCGGCACCCATCCGGATAAGTGAAATGGCCGGATATGAGAGAAATGTACATTTTCTATGCAAATGAATAGGGTAGGGCAGTCTATTGGCTGTAAAATTTATGTTTTCTTGGTGTAGTTGATGATTGCAAATGATCTTTTATTTGTAAGAGATGAAATGAAATAAAATTAAACAGAAAATTGCCCATGGTGTTCCTGTTTCCAAGGCTTTTGGGTGAATTGCATGACGAACTGGCCGGAAGACAGGACCGGTTAATAGAGATGGCCGGATAAATGAAGTTCGGATAAGTGAGGTCGGACTGTACTTAGGCTGGACAAAAAATAATACAAAATGAACCAATGTGAATGAAAAGCACTAAATTCAACAAAAAATTACCAATTTGCACCCGAAAATAGTGATTATAAACTTTTCATCGCGTTGCTAGTTCAGATAATAGAATGATGGTTTGCTCCCATTATCTTCGGTAATTATATCGAAATTTGTTCCCAAACAAAATGTTTCAAGCATGATCAGTCCCTCATTTGAGTGTTCTCGAATACTTGAAACTGTCTTTAATTATAGTTATTAAATCACTGTAGAGAAATACACAATCTACTTTACAAATACCTCCACGTGTTAATGTCCCCTGTGCGTGGCATAATATAAATTCTGCTGAAGTCTAAAATTAGATATACTTCTCCGCTAAAAGGGTAGACACATTCTACAGGATCCATCTAATAGGCAAAAAGGAGAATGCTAGAATTAATGTACATGTATCTTGCTCATTTAGATTTTCGTGCTGAGAGGGATAAGTGACAAGTAGAAAACGGGTAGCAGTCTGGAAGCCTATCACGAAATAGTCACCCCATTTTACCCATAAGATTTGACTCCTTAAAGTTACTTAGACCATCTAAGTCATTGATGAAAAGGTTGTCAGCCTGACAGAAGCAGGCGCGGCGGAACGTCGGACTCGGACAATGGAAGTGGGGGGGGGGGAACCTTTTGTTTGACGGAGGTGCCCCCCCCCCACTTCCATTGTCCGAGCCCGACGTTCCACCGCCTCTGGACAGAAGCCGTCGGGTTTAGCCCCCAGAGCCAATGCACCCCAAGAAAATTATTTTACTCAAAATTACATTATGTAAATTTGAATTGAATTGAAGGAAGAAAACACTTTTGAGTTATCATAGTCGGAAGGTAAGGGGAAAAAAAATTCTTTACATACAAAGCATTTGGGGGGGGGCAAAGCGTTGTCAAAGGGCACTTTGTCGTTTTTGTTTCAGGGCGTCTGACACTTCCTACCCGATGGACAATTTTGCCAGTTTTTATATTTTTGGATTGTACATCCATAGCTCTTCCTTCTGAAAAAATTTCACTCATTAATGACAATTTTCGAGCCCTTTTTCCGAGATTTTTTTTAACGTGTCTACTAAAAAATGCTGGGGGGGGGGGGCTGCAGCCCCCCCCCCCCCCGGTTCCACGGCCCATGTACAATACGGATGAGGCTACCCTGGGTAAACAAGACATATTTTTATTATTATTAAAGTGGCCACTTATTCACATGCTTTACTCCTATATACAGTCTTTAACAGTTACTGGGTCATAGGTCATTCACATGCAGACATAACATAGACTGTGAGATATGAAGTGTAACATGTAATCAGTGTGGCCGGCATCTTAATCAGAGATCGGAAAGAGAAACCAATATAAACAGAACATATCTCACTTGTTCCAAACACAATAGTCTGATAGTCAAACAACCCATCGACTTACTTACTTCTCTCTACCTCTTCGTGAATATTTCTCTTTTCCGTACAATTCTCATGTTGCACCTCCATTCTCCCCCTCTTTTTCCTCTTTCCCCTTCTTTTTCTTTTCTTTTCTCCTCCCCCTTTTTCCCCTCCAATCAAGCTCAGCGGTCTCTTTCTTTTTTTGTATGTAGCTATTTTCTTTTTATATATTTATTATGTAATAATATATTATGTACTAAGGGCACCCTCGCCCCAAGCTTTTGCTTTTAGAGGTGTGTCCTCCAACTATGTATGTATCACATTAGTGTATATTTTGTCATATTTTTTTGTTCAAAATATTATGTACATTATTTTGCTTATTTATTAATTTGTATATTGAAAAGTTGGAAATAAATGTCTTTAAATTGAAATTGAATTGAATTACTGGAAGGGTGTTACACCCCCAACACCCCTTCTCTAGCGATGCCCCTACTCCCCCCCCCCCCTCCCCGATACTGCCTCCTCTTTATCATTTTGACACGCTACTGTTGATAATGACGCACCAGTAAACTCCAATGAAAGCTCTTTTCATTGTCAGACGATTCGTAATAAGTGTTATTGATACTAATAAACCACTTGAGCTAACTAATGGTCGCAATTTAACATGGCGCCTGGACGATCAAGCCAATTTCAGAAATGTACAGTATTCCTGAACATTTATTTTTGGACACAACATGTCAGGGTGGTAAACATTATGTCACATCTTGATATGGGAACTTATAATGTACAAATAATTTGATGAAAAATATACTTTGAATAACGTTAATAATTTATATCAATATATTAATAATTTATATCAATATTGGTCTGTTTAAGTGAAAAAAAATATGCATTTAAGAAAAAACAGTGTACAGGGAGTTCATGAAGTAGAGAAAGGAATTAACTGAATATTTGAAAATCCTTGCGTGAACTTAAGCTTATTCTAAGTTAAAACAATTTTATATTTTTCTGAGTGATATTATTTATCTCTGATCTTCTACTGGCATGTTTTAGTAGTTGCGCTTCTACTAGTCCATTGGAAAAGAAAACAAGTCAGAGATCTGTGTTAATAGTAATACAAATAATACGCTTCTGTGCATGATGGATGGAAAATAAGCAAAGGGAGATATTAAGGAAATCCAGCTAGTTGTATCGACCTCAATGGTAACTCATGGTGTTATGAGGGGTACTTGTTTTTCCGAAGGTTCGTAATTCAGAAACACAAAATTGCGGTACCAGGGAGTAATAATTCCGAAAATGAAATATGTTTTATTATTCTGAAGGTTCGAAATTCCGAAAAAAATATGTACATGTTTACCAAAAACCTAATTGCATTGAGAGGTAACTTTTAGATGAAATTTCACAAATGAAATACTATACAATAAAATTTGTTAATACAAAAGTATATAACCCTATTTTCCCCTTTACATTTCCATTAGATGAATTCAAGTTCGGTGTTGAAAGCTGGTGTTGGTGTTGGGGCAAAACTAGCACCAGCCCCAACACCGAACCTGAAATTAAGCTTGTGCTGGGATTAACTTCACTAGGTGTTGAGCTATCAATAATGTGATTGGTATTATTTTTATAAACCCAAATTCGGTGTTGGGGCTAGAATCAGCAGCCCAATTCACGCTCTCAACACCAACACCAACACCAACACCAACACCGAACTTGAAATCACCTATTGTTTACGTATTTATCCTATAATATTATGTTATATCGTTATTTACTAGTATACTATCTACTACAATGATCCCATCTATATAGACAAAGCAAAAGTATATCAAGTACTATACAATTGTAGTTTAAGCTTCTACCAACCTTAACTTTTGTAGGCAAGCTTTGAAAGCAACTACTGGTCAAGAAAGGTGAAAGAGTCTATATGGATAAAGAGGATTAATCCTACACTGAACAGGACTCGGGTTACTTATTGTCACCTATCTTCGGTTCAGTGATCGCAGACAGCAAACGGTGTGACTAATCACTTGGCTTGAGAAAGTCCACAGGAGTGGACGAAAGCTTGCCTACAAAATTGAAGGTTGTTAGATTAGCCCTAACCGATGAAAGTTTTCTTTATTTTAAGTACTGTCTTTGTACTTACATTAATGATTTACAGCATCTTTAAACATAGCTTTATTTAATGTACATGACTGTATGATTATCTTGTGTATTTTAGATAAAACTTTTCACTATTGCCTTCCCTGGACTTACTTTATATTTTTGTATTATGACCTATGATGTATTTTGTTATCCTCTATTTCCTTTTCTGTATATCTTCATTTATCTACATTTATACATGTATGTTGACATGAAATCTTTGGAAGAGATTACATATATTTCTTGTTAAATACCACCTATTTTATGATTTCATGTAAATAAAACAAAAATACTCTATTTCAAGCTTTGTGCGTACATTTTCCGTAGATATGCATGTATAGCATAATATAATATTTTTTTAGGATACTATCCTAAATTATCATGAATTCACTGTTTATATTTTTCATTTTATCATTTTTGTATTTACCTTCCATTTGACATATGTTATACAACGAAAACTTCACTTTAGGTAAGTTGAATTTCTGTACAATATTTCCGAGCTATGTTCTTCATTTTTTTCATTCACTTGTAATAAGCTGTAGCCATAAAGGTATGCAAACATAATTGTTATCAAATGGAATATAAAACACACATTATTATATGTGTGTATATTGAAGTTTTCAATTCAATTTCAATTTATTTTATTTATTCACGGAACTTACATCAGCCAGAGGCTGTTTTACAGAAAGGCGTGAAGTATATGCTATATGTTTGTATTATTATCTTCAGAACCTGAAGAAGGCCGGGAAGGCCGAAAGTTTTATCTAATAAAGTTGAAGTTCAGCTACGTCCTTGTCTTCTGTCTCATCAATCCTCACATTAAATATAATATGTGTATATACATGTATACTGGTATGTATGTATATATATATATATATATATATATATGATATACTCTGTTATATGTTTATGAACAAGATATTGATTTAAAGCAATGATGTTTAATACAATTCACTTCAGTCCAATTCGTGTATATGTAGGGCTCTATTATATTTTCGGCTATCATAGACCTTCGGAGTAATCTTCGGAATAATGACCCTTCGGAAAAAAGACATGTGACCGGTCTCATGAATGTTAGTGTAAATGTCTGTTGTTTGTTTGTGTTTTTTTCACAGAATCTTTCCAGATTTTTTTTTAAATAGTTGATGCATATTTGGCTGCTCTAAACATCCAATCTTCTGTATGAAAAACAATTCAGAATAAACCAGTTCGTAATTACAATTTTTGCATGCGCAGATAAAGGTCATTTCTACAGAGTACTTGACCTTTATACACTTTCACAGTGTGCGCACCTGCACGCACCAGAGCGTCCACCAAAAAACAATTGCGCGTGCGCGTACAAATTGGGGTCATTTCAGGGTCATTTGTACCATTTACTAATTACGAACTGGATTATATAGTGCTTGAAGTCAGTTCTCGCGAAATACAATACCATTTTCAGAATCAAAGTTTGGCATTATTTGTTGAGAGCCAGAAGGGCACAGTAACCCCTTTACAGATAACGCCCTCTTGCTTCTCAGCAGATGATTTTTCTTTTTTTCCATTGCATGTTATACTATTAGTCTTTTGTGCAGTTACCTTCATCATTAAATGAAGTACAATGGATGACGAAAGGAACGTTTACATGATAACCTTACATGCAACTGTTTAAAGTAATGAAAGTAATGGCTGGCGTTACTAATAGTAGTAATGTTAATGACACTAGTCCATCTAAAAGCATTTCGCTTGTAAACACGAACTACATCCTACGCTCAATAAGCCTTGACAATGGACAAATCAAGTGAGACGTTTTGTTATGCTCTTCGAAGAAATGATGGAGTGGTCTGGTTCTTCATGTCAATGTCCATTATCCAAATGTTTGAACACTGTTGCTGACTACATGCTTGATACGTGGATACGAATGTTGATTAGGTACCTGGAGTATGAACTCGGATAATAGCATGTCCACAAGAGGTTTCAAGCTCTCTCTAAAAACAAAAAGTGAAGGTTGTACTTGTAGCCCTGTAAATGTCAAGGGATGGGCCTCCTCTTGCTCTTTACTTCCCATGCGACCAATGATTAACTCTTGTAAAAAAAAAAAAAAAAAAAGGTGTTACGAAATTCGGCAAGCGATTCATCTCGAGAAAAAAAGAGAGGAGAAAATGAAGAAATATTTACGATCATTAAGGATTATGCGCCCCCAGTCCGCAGGGTAAATGCATTAGAAATACAGTTTTTGAGGGTCTAAAATGTGAAAAATTTCTAAGGCTCGGTCGCTATGTTTCCTCGCTTACGTTGCTTCAGGATCTCGTAATTATAGGATATAGTTTGTTAAAAGAATTTTTAAAGTGTGTAAATTTAAAAAAATATATACATGTATATGTTTCTCCTTGCTTTGTTCGATATCATGCAAGTTTCATTGCGCCCCAATACAGGATAAAGTGTATAAAATAGCATTGGCAAAGGTTTAATTTGAAAGAAATCTCAGCTTTCGGTTGTCTTGTTAAATCCCTCCACTATTTTCCGAGGTTTTTCGTTAATTTGGGGCCTCATATTAGAAGGAAGTGAATAGAAAACCGTTTATCAATGTTCGAAATTCGAATATCTACCCATTGCAGTGCTCAATCGCGAAATTTCCGGTGTAAAATGCATAAGAAAATGTGTTTTGTTTCTCCCCCCCCCCTTTTTTGTTGTTCTTGTTTTGTATCCCCAGATACGCCACTGAATGAATGGCGCCAGTGTAAAGGAGAAATTATTCCAATGCATGTGAAGAGGGTGTGGGTTCTAAATATCAGTACAGAAAAGCAAAACCAATTTGTAAAATCAAGCACCAATGATCGTTCTGAAGATCTTAAAACCCTGTAGGCTCGTATCTTGTCAGGACGGTGCGCCGTAGAGAGCTAGAGCTTTTGCCATTTTGTATTTTGGAAGTTAGAACACATGCATGGAAGAAAAAAAACAACAGATGAATGTGATCTAGTGGTTGTCTCATGCATGTCAAAAGTGATAATTGATGCCAATTCCATTTTACCATATTTCAGAGTGCTTTCGATTTTTTTTTCCTCTATCGAAGATTTTCTATTCAATTAAGTATTCTACGAAATAACTCGTTTGCAACCATGGAAATTTGAACGTCTCCCATTTTGTTATTTCATGCTTCAGGCGAAAAGCTAAAAGAAATCTTAGTTTCTGGCCAATATTGAGAGAGAAAAAATTTTAAAAAATCAAATCTAGCAATCACCGAATGTCTAGAGGTATCGACCATTTTCTTTATTAATAAAAAATGAAACTGAGGATGAGTTTTAGATGGATACACATAAAGATTATACTTAAACACTGTATGTTAAAAATCTGTGAACGCGTATTTATATCATGCATTTAGGTCCTATCTCAGTATTTGTTATCCATGTATATAGTTTATTCATTTGATAAAGTTTCAAAATCAATGTTTTTTTTTTTTTTTAATGAAAACAGAAATATATTTTAGGTATAAAGAAATTTAGTAGTGATCTTAGACTTTTTTCGGATGCTGAGCAATGTTGGTTTTTTTTGGGAGGGTGTGCGTGTGTGTGTGTGTGTGTGTGAAAATGTTCAACGTTTCCTGTAGTTGGGATGGTGTTTGATGGTTTTGACTCCAATTCTACGAATTTTCTCCCGTGTATATAATGGCGTTGATTTCTTCTCCCCTCCCCCCCCCCCCCCCCCCCCCATTAGCGCGTATCAACGAAAGGTCAAAAATTAGGGGTCTGAATTAGACAAATGAGCAACAAGAGAAGATAATGAACGACAAGGTCAAGGCGGTGCAGGGTATTCCTTGGGTAGCCGGTTTATCAAGGAGTGGCTTGAATCGAAATGTAACAGATTTGCAGCTGGTAATTTCAGTTTTAATGATTAAAAAAAAAAAATCCTCCAGTTTATGGCTAAAGCAAATCATTTCAAATGATTCTTTTTTAGACATGTTAGAAGACTTTTTGAAGAAAATTTAGTGAATGGAAAACAAATACAAAGACTGATGCGACATGCCATCACTCGTATAGTTTATTTTAAGTATATTTTTTTCAATAATTGGTTTTCATCTTGAAAGTCATATGAAGATCATAATTATGAGGTCATCCTTTTCTTTCCTATATTCTTCATTCATATTTTGGATCTGAGCAAGAATAATAAGAGGTTTCACAGTTCCTCCATTCCATTTCACTGCTGTCAGTAAACTAAATAAAACAATATTTGTACTTAAAAATCATGTTTGATGCAATTTTCGATTTATTATCAATTTATTTCAGTCTCTCGAATCTCATATATTTATTCATCATGGAGTTAAGCCTTCATTATAATTATCACCTGTTTCATAATATTACACTATAGATATATTAGTATACGCATCGGCCCGTATTCTGAACTCCGGTTTAACTTAAACTCCAGTCTAAGTTAAACCAGAGCTTTAATTAAAACTGACTTATACCGCAAGTCCAGTCTCGATTTCGGTACAAAGTTAAACCAGACTATACTGGAGTTTAAGTTAAACCCGAGTTCAGAACGTGATTTTCTAAAAGTCCGGTTTAGAATGGGTTTAAACCACACTTAGACCGCGGTTTAAGTTCAACCGGAGTTCAGAATACGGGCCATAAAGTATACGTCCATATATTTCCATATTACAGTTAGAACCAGTTGCTCTGCCATCATGTTTGTTACTTTAATTGAAGATATCTAGATATATGGTACATTGAATCCTTTCAACTTATACAACATTAAATTAAGGTATACATGTATTTATTATTTCTTACCATGTCAATAAATTATTAGTCGAACATGTTTTTATATGTTTTTATATATTGACATATTGACATATATGACATATATTGACATCGTAAGAAATAACATGTCAATAAATCAAATAAGTCGAACATGTTTATAATTTACTGACATGTTATTTCTTACCATGTCAATAAATTATAAACGTGTTCGACTTCTTTCACTCAATAAAATCGTAATTCTACATTGTATTTCAAAGTATTAGTTTTCACTATTATACACAATATCTAATTGCACATTAAAGACAAGGATATTACACTAACAGTATAAGCACTAAAAATAAGCTCTAATTAATCACATCAAAATCATATAAAGTACTACACATTTCATGAGGCAATTTATAAAGTTAACATGCTAATTCTCTACCAAAGGTCAAGATTCACAAAGGTGGTATAAAATCTTCACCATCATGACCATCGTGTAAACCACTGACTTACCATAGGTGGCCCAATTGAAAAAGAGGAACCTTACATATTCTTTCAATTTGAGTTTATCTTTACCTTTTTGTCATTTTTATTTTTTACTCTTCGGTTACCCGTATAAATCTGTGGTTGAGATCAACATGATTTAATACCATTTTCCTTAGTTTTGGCCAAGGTGTCTTCTCTGCCTGTGTGTAAAACATGCCGTCATATCTATGTGTAGTTTCTTGTTTTCTGTTCTAATCGCGTTTACTATCCTTAATTCAGAAAGGCCTATTGTACGAATAGTTTCCTATAAAAAACATTTTCTGCATGATTTTCTTAAGGTGTGAAATTTAGATAGAGATGTAATGTAAGTTATATCTAATTTTTTTTCAGGTGCTTTCCTTTGCATTTCATTAACTGTCAACATAATGACGTGCTAATGTTGCAATATTGCCTGAAATCTGTATGAATAGGCCTTCATTTAATAGGTAATCTACAATTAATTAATTCAATAGCAGGAAAGTGAAACATAATGGCACTTCCAAAGACACGTAACATCTAGCATGAGAGAGAGAGATATATAAATATATATATTATAAAACCTATGAATTTGTATATATATTTCTAGCCATTCGCACTCGAAATAAAACTGACAATGTTGACGATTTAAAAAAAAACAACTAATATCTTAATTGAAAATACATCTTATAAACTCCTGAATTGCACTTGAAAAAAATAATACCAACATATTTTGACATTAAAAAATAAACGTAAATGACAAGCATACGCAAAATGTTTAAATACAAAGGCATGTACTATACTTCTTTTCCCTTAAAAAAAACCCGGCTTGAATGGTTTTTGCACTTTCATCCAAATTTGCGTTATTTTTCGAAACAAGAAAAAAAAGGCAAATTTCTCTTTGAACACATCTAACGACAGTATCGTATCTAACGATCCTAGCACCAAGGGCAAACAAAGAAGTCCCCTTCCCCACCTGTGCAAATCTATCTGTGTTACCGTTATTGTACTAGCGAGGGAGCCCCAATACCCCAAACGCAATTTTTCAATGTATTTTACTCAAGAAATTTCGCAATTGCGTACTGCTATCGAGGGGTATAGAGTCGAATTTTGAACATTAATAAACTGTTTCTATTCACTTCCTTCTCAAATTGGGCGCAAAAGTAACGAAAACCCTTTACACTCGAGGAATTTATATTAGCAAGGTAACCAAAAGTTTATAGAATTTATTTCAGAAGTTGAACCTTTGCAAATGCTACTTTATACCTTTATCCTTTATTGGGGGTGCAATATTTAATAAATTAGAGGCTTTATGAAACCTAGAAGATAGCGAGTGAAGAAACAAAAATTACATTTCATTCTTTAAATGTTGAACCCCTTTAAAAACGCTATTTACAAACTACACTGTATATCCTAAAATGGACTCGAAATTTGAGATCCTGGGGCAACATATGCGAGGGAGCAAAGCGACCAAGCTTTTAAAAAAAGTTCCATTTCAACCCCTCAAAAACTGTATTTCTAATGCATTTATCCTGCAGATATGGGGCGCATAATCCTTACTGATAATGTTTTCTTTTATTTTATTTTATACTCCTTTTTTCTCTCTCTATCTCTTGCATTTTGCGCCCCTTTTAAGTGCCACCCGGGGCATGTGCCCCCTGCCCTGCCCCCCCCCCCTAGATACGCACCTGTCTAACGATATTTTATTTTGTGTCTGAAATTTTCCAAAGTACTTTTAGTTGAATACTGATTGATGCTAAGTTCAACTACTTTCACACTAATGAATTGAAAAGTATCCTGAAGTAAATTGGTGAATAAAGACAAAAGTGTAGAGTAATGGGAATGGGGCAAATTCATAATACATCGTCATCAAATGCTTTATTTCTCGTAAAGACTTCAGGTTTGTTAGTAAACAAGGTAAACATTTTCAGATAATTGCTAGTATTGAATTACAGTACTCAAATGCAAATTTTATTATATAAATATTATAACAGTGTGTTACAATATTACACTCAGAACATCATATAGACGCGCTGGCTTATAAAAAAACAACTGCGTCAATCAAAATCAAGAAATGGAAGAAATGTAATTTCTGATTCCGTATAATCGTCCTAACCATCAGGTGGTTTACTTTCGTAATTATAGTAACCCGTTTAATAGTCATTTTCCATAGATCTAACTTTGAGATATACAGATTTTGATAGTTTCATGCTTAAACTTCGTTAGAAGTCCGTTTAGATGATCAAATTTGCCATAAATATTTTACCATGACGGTAATAAAAATGTCGAAGGAGACGCATATCGTCAAATAAAACCAATTTGTCGAAGATATTATGTGAATGTAGGTGATGTTAGCCTTGACAAAGTCAATTATGGATTGACGGTTTTTTTTAATCCACTTATGAACATATATTAGCTAGCTTAGTAGGAATTGATCAACAATGGGTAATGAAATATGGTATCGCATTCAACGTGCCACTACCAAGGTAACTTCAGTGTAATTACTTAAATGGAACCGATAGCGACTACACCTAATCTACATTATAAAACACGATAAAAACTACTTTTGAAAAATCAACTGAAGCAATTTCAATAGCCCTGTCTATCACCTTTAGAAATGTGCGAACATTACAATGTCGTATTAAGTAATCCGGACCTGATTTCTATGGGAAGTACAATAGGCCTTTGAAATTGCCCTTGAGTTTATTTTTCGAAAGTAGTTTTTATCGTGTTATAAGCTCTTTTTTGTTTATGTTTTAGTGATGTTTATGTGTGTTTATTTCTTTTTTTCACGCATATCTTGTCTCGTTTCTTTACTGCCATATCTGTATATGTATACATAATTACATGTATTTTGTAAATAAATTCTTTTTTTTATTGAGGAACCTAGTTTTAACAAGCTGTGCTTTTCCTTTTTAGGTTTTCCCATGATACTGCCTTTTCTATTGACTAATGTAAATTTTCACTTTTGATTTACATTGAAAATATTATCGATTATGATATCTGTATTCGATATTTAAACTATGTATACTTTCAATTGTAATGGTCATGGCAGAGTTCTGCTGTATTATTCATTGATTCATTGATTCATCCATTCATTCATTCATTCATTTCATAACATGTACCACTCTAATTGACGGTTGTTTTTTAATCCACTTATGAACATATATTAGCTAGCTCAGTAGGAATTGATCAACAATGGGTAATGAAATAAGAAAGCGAATTTTATGGTATCGCATTCAAAGTGCCACTACCAAGGTAACATTACTTAAATGGAACCCATAGCGACTACACCTAATCTACATTTCACATCATGTACCACTCTAAAGCTTAATGTTACCTCGACATAGAGGATTTTATCATTATTCATCTGTTTATACCTCTTCTTTCTCCTCTGCTAACTACGATTGCTTTTTATTTATACGGATAATGCTTTCGACTGACAATACACCTATTGCCGTATCAGATAAAGAAGAAGCGAATTAATCAATTATCTTCCCGAAGGCGAACTGAGGTGTCACAATGATTTTCATCTCCGCAATTAAAACCCTGAACTCAGACATATAATTTTGATCTCCGTTATAAACAACATTCACATCGAAGATGTTGTTGGCCATAATTGTTTTCGATTAAACGTTGATCGCTTCATCGCAATTCATTTCGAGGTAAAGATTAACAGATCATCCTTTAGTTTTTAGAATTACTTTCAACACGTTCAAGTGTATTAATCTTTGCCTCCTTTATAATCAAAGTTTCTTTCAAATTTAGACATCCTGTACAACATAGTGAACACATTAAGAAGGTGTAAGATAAGTAGCAATGGTAAAAGGACACGCTGTTCAACAAAACTCTCCTTCTATTTTGGTCCATAAATAAGACATTTTCCACCGTTTATATACATTTAAGTCCTTTGGACGAAAAAAGAAAAGGAATATACATGGAGAGTAAAATGTAAGGGGAGAGATTTTTTTCATATATACATCGGAATAAAAGTTATGAAAGATATCATGGTTTTCACCCATGTCTTCGCAATAATCTTAATTGGTTTCATTTCAACTATACATTTTCCTTTCAAAATAACAAAATATACTGCAAACAGTGAATACAGACTTTAAATCTGAAGTCAACTTTCGAAATGCGCTACAGATTCAAGCTAAAGTTTAATTGTGACGTAGAGTTTCGGTAGTGAAAACAAAATTTGAATACAACAAGAGATTTAGATGTCCTTTAAAAAAAAGAATGTTTTTATGCAAAAATTTAGACATAGCAGACTTAGATTTTAAACAGTTCCTTTGATACTGACAGGTTTGTGTACATGCACACTTAATGCTGTACTAGTAGTAGTCGATGATCGAGTTCTGGTCTTGATTCTCGAGGTAAAGTCGACCCGTCGTCGGCACAGGATAGCATTCTTAAATGCATCACGATATCTCTTGCTTAGCCCAATGTACACAACAGGATTAATAACGTTGTTAATGTAGGACATGACCTGAGAGGCATATCTCAGTGGAACTGTAACGCTCGTGGACATAAGGGGCGTCTCTTCTGGTCGGATCATGTCGACAGCTTGCAGAATGCAGAAGATCTCAAAGGGGACAAGACAGATGAAGAAGATGAGACCATTGACCATAAGCATGGCTGCTATTTGGTTTCGCTGTTTGAGGTTGTTGTCTTCGCGTCCAGCCATGCGCGTCTCCTTGACAGCCCGTGACATGCTTTTTACGATACACACATACAACCACAGATTAAATGAGATCAGCAGAAAGAACGGGATGGTTCTAGCGATATTCACATACAGTGGAAACTTCTGGAACCCTTCGGAGGCCGTGCATACTCCTCTATACATTGGTAAATGTTTGTACGGTTCAACATCAGGCCAGACACGGCACCCTATCCAGTTGAAACTGGATGCAGGAGAGAAGGACGCAGCGATGCCGATGCTCACAATCCATGATAACACCACCAGCGCAATAAACATGGATTTGCGCGTATTTGTACGCGCGCTCTGAGTGCGACACACGGCGTAATAGCGCTCCATAGACACAAGAGTCACCATGAAGAGGGCTGCAAAATAAGAAGCATCAATAAAAGCGAAGATGATGGGGCAGCCAAAGTCGCCGAAAGTGAGGCGATCGTTGATGAACGGAGAATGATGATACATCCACAACTTCTCACCAATCCCAAAGACGAGGAACACCAAATCTGCTACAGCCAAGTTAGCCAGGCACCAGTTGGTGGCGGTACGCATTGTCGACATGCTACACACCACGAAAAGGAACAGGACATTCCCAATCACTCCCACACATAGCAAAAAGGGCAAAAAGAACTCCAAATAAATTTTGTCCGCATGCGAATAGACTGGCGACATTGTCTCAATGAGGGACTTTGCCCTATCGACGGTCAACGTAGGGCACTCGTCATAAAAAAACGAAATGGAATATGCGCTCGGTGACGATCCTGACGATGACATAAGAGACCCATTAGTAGTCATGTTTATGAGTTCTACTTCGTAATCATAGTTGAGGTGCTGGTACTCCATGATTGAGTCTGTGGAATTTTCACTGCCTTCCAAAATCGTTGCAGAACACGACGAGTTGTCGTTTTTTTTTTTTTTTCCTTGACACCTTTCGGTTCAGTGCGGTAAACAGTAACTCAGTCCTCCAGAAATTATTGATCGTAATATTCTAATATTGATAATTAATATAGAGCAACATAGTCCAGCTCAGAACAAATAGAGATAATGATAATGATGAATTTTAATTAGAATTTATTAGTCGCTGTATGCATGGTATGAGAAGAGGAAAATTTGTTTTGATAGATGGTGGCTGAGTAAATGAATGTCAATTGACTATCATTCCTCAAGCAACGCGCCCTGAGGAAAAGAAGGTTTATTAATTAGTTAATGATTTGGCTGCAGATGTACTCAAGTGAAATAGAATGACATTTCTCTGCGGATCAGGCCATGAACCTTTTAGACGAGAAAAAGGAGCCACCGTGGAAATGAATACAAATTTACTTCATACAGTCCGAGCAATAAGTACCTGCAGCGCAAAACCCATTGTATACACAGTGTTAATCTAAAGTCCAGCTATAACGGACAGAGATAGTATTGATGTCGCTGGTCATCTGCCGGTAAGAAATCAATTAATTGATATGGTATAAGGTGCAATAATTTCGTCGATTCTTTTGGTCTTAGAAATTCAAGGTTATTTCGACGATGTGGAGGATTAATTACTATTGCTTATTTTCCAGATTCCTATCTATACTTGTACTGCGAAATGCAATATAATCATGCAGAACTTGCGTTTGAAGAGCAATTGCATTGTTTCACCTAAGTGTTAACTGCTCCACATGGCAACTTTTTCACCCTTTCTTAGAAATAAAAGTTGTGATAATGATGAACATCCTTCCGCGCAAACGAATAATGCACGTTTGTTGATAGCGTATAGATTTTTAGATTTTCTTTGTCGCTTTTGAAGATGACCCAGCACACCGCCAATTCCACGAAAAGTACTCCAATTCAACGGATATGTACGCAACACAGATACTTGAAAGTACAGCAAACAATATCAATCAGCATTTAGTTTCATAGCATGTCGCTGATATAGCTAAACAGTTAACCCACCATTCAGTCATGCAGGATGGTTCCTTTTAAGTGTCTTTGTATCCTTTCCTCAGATAATTTCAAGCATGCCAGCGGGGGGGGGGGGGGGTGATGTTTGTAAACGGGTAGACAAATATATGGCTGAAGAGATGCTCTGTCGATTACATTAGTTGAAATAGATATAAAACAGCATCATCATACTTTCTTTTCCTTGGATAATTTCAAGCATGCCAGCTGTGAAGGGAAAATATGAATGTTTGTAAATGTTGAAAAGTTTATGGCTCAAAAGATGTTCTGCTGATGAAAGATACTACACCGAATGAAATAGACAGAACAGATATGCAGTGAAACGCATGTTTGCTAAAGGTCAGTGAAATGTAGGTTAAAGGATTCCCGAACTTGGAATTGATCACTATACCGGTACGCAGCTCTATTATAATTAATCTTGAAAGGCGGATGCTAGAAACTGTACCTGTGCCGCTGATGTGAATACCACCAAATTCACATAAAACATGAATTGACTTGATTAGATCTGCACGTTACGACATCAAATTAAGTTTTATTTTTTGTCCTTGTGTTCATCTGTAGTGGCATCGCAATCCAGCTAAGATGTCATCCAAAAGTCACTAGTTTCGAATATTGGATATTGACCAGCATTAGGTATGATCCTCCTATTCAGGTGAATTCTCGTTTTATCTCCTCGGATGCAGGTGGGCTCTTTCGATCGCTATCCAGGTCATAAAAAGTTGAAGCGTTGAATACCGTTTAATGATCACTAAAATACGAGAAATGATCGATTAGTAGTGAACGAAAGTAGCGAAACCTTAAATGTGATGTTTACAATGACATGTATAATGATGTAAATGCTTGGTGCAGTATTGCTGCTCGACACTTCAAATCCTCGTTATCGGACTGACTGACAGACACAGACACAGACACGTCTCTGTCAAATACAATCTTAGTCATCGACAATCCTAAGCACCCGACGTGTATCAAGGGGATGAATATCCAGCTCCTGAAATCCTGCTGTGATGTTCGATGCTGTGAGGTTTTCAAGCTGAATGTCACTACCAGCCAAAACCCTTCCTAAATTTATAGCTCCATCCCACCCAATCCCCATCTCTCTCGCGCGCTTTCTGACTAGCCCTAGCTCTCTTGTTTATAAATTACAAAAGGCCAGCTGAAAGAGCTCGCCTGCTGATGGCCTGGTGCTCAATTATGTAGACATGGAGAGAAGGTGAGAGCGGGAACAGGATGAAGTCGAGTACACTTGGCAAGGGATGCGTCGATTTGAAGAGTGGATGGAGTTACAGAAGTTCATGGTCGTCTGAAACTGGAATAATAATTATTATTAATAAAGGCGGAGTCATTCGGGAAAGCTCTTCGGCAAGGAAAGAAACTAAGAAAGTGGAAGAAAATAATGTAAAGAGACTATTCAGGTCGACAAGTTGTACAATATTTCATACCTGGTGAAAAATTATACCGTTTACAGTATTTTTACTGCTAAATAATAATAAGTTTATATCTTAAGTCACAATTTGCAGTTTAGGTCAAATTAAGGTCAGTTTAGTTCAGATTTTTCATTAAAGCAGCAACAGATTCCATGAGGTTGTCATTACACAATTCCTAAATTAAACACACAAACACACGCACACACGCACGCACCCGCGCGATCACACTCACACCCATACACATGAATAAAAATATATTCGTGCACGCAGCCTGTTCATGCATTGAATTCTATTTCTATTTTATGTTTTTTCCTATATATTTAGTGATTTGCCATTCACCACAAATACGCATACATATTTCTTACTCTATCTCTCTCGGAGGGGGGGGGGGGGGGTGGGGGTGTTAAGTGGGAATCAAACTGACCAAAATGTCAAACTCGATCGTGTTCTCAATCTGCAGCCATGCATGCCTTCCCCTCCATTCCCACCATAAACCATGCATGAGCATCTCATGACGAAATTATGAGAATTGGGCCATGGTCCAGATTACGTCACAATATATCATGGTATTTGACAAGCGGCACAAGACAAAATCATTCTTCATCGCCTTGCAAGTTTATTAATATTCGAAATGAAGCGCCAATAATTTAGGCGAAGTCGTGATTACCTTGTAAAAAAATGATGGGTTAGCGACCTCAAACATCAATCGAACATGGGATTTTTAAGGGCACATCACTAGTCACAAAGGTTTCCACTTTCCCCCCATTTTCTTTTTACAATATTACATGTGGAATTAGACTTGTTATTTTCATAACTATTATTGTGTTTTTTTTGTTTCTACTATCCTTATTACTTGTACTATGATTACCATTAATTATATCATTGTTGTTGTTATAGTTATTATCTAATGTTTCAAAAAACAGATGATCATGTCACCTCCATATTTACATTCATGTTGTACTCGGAATGTGGCATTGTTCGATATAACTGCTTTATGACCTTACAACAGTTGTAAATAAAAAAAAAAATTTTTTTTTAAATAATCTAGAAAATGCAAGTTGTGATCTCACCTCTACTGACTATACATGAACTACAGCGATACGAACTGCATGAAGGTTCTTTTATGGCCTTAATTCATTATATAAATTGTATGGGAACTCAACTAACATGACTAATGTATGATTTTTATGACCTCGTGTATTATTTCCTTTGAAATGTAGGCATAGTACAGCAATATTAACTCAAATTTATTTTTATGTGTTACCGCTATAAACCGTGCACTTGAAGTAGAGCAATATCCATTCCCATTACCTTCGTATAACCTTTATAGAGCATAGGCTATATGAACTGAGAAAATATTGATAAAAGTTGTTTTGTATGGCCCTATCTTTCACCTTTATTAACCGGATATGAACTATGGCCATATCCATATGAGGATGTCACAAAATAATGCTTTTTAGAAAATGAGCGGTGCTCTTTGTGGAAAAAGAACGCCATTAACGCAATACCAGATGAAGCATTTTGCATGATTGGAATACGGAGATGTGGGGTGTGTGTTTCGTTTACGGTGAGGAAGGACGAGTCGTTTCAAACGCCAAAAGTTTCAAAATCTTTAAAAAGTGTGATATCACTTTTTACTTTTATAAATTGTACGCGAACTATAGCACTACGAATCAAAAATTGTTGTAAATGACCTTGTGTATTACATTTATAAACTCTTTGAGAACTATCAAGATAATTATGAACTAAAAGTTGTGTTTTTAATGGGCTTACATGTATGACCTTTATCAAGGCTAGCTATGACCATGAGTGGCATTCCTTGTGAAAAATAGCAAGCCATCTACACAACACCGCGAAGAAAAAGCTATCAGAATACAGTTGTGGTGCGTGTTTCGTTTACTTTCCAAGGCTGAGGGAGGACACGTCGTTTCAAACGCCACGCTTCATGTCAAAAATGGATTTTGTAGTTTTACTTTTATAGATTGTACACGAACTATAGCAGTACGAACCAAAAAGTTTAATCATTCCATTTTATGTACTGTACGCGAACCATAGAAATATGAACTTTATTTTTTTTCCTGTTTGTTATGGCCTTGTATGTATTACTTTTAATAACTTGACACGAAGTATGTGGCCATATTCATACCATATCATGATCATGACGATGCTCTTTAGAAAATGAGCAGTATTCTTTGTTGGAAAAAAGTACCATCTACGTTACATCGGAAAAAGATCAGAAAACGGAGAGGAGGTGCGTGTTTCGTTTCCCAAGGTGAGTGAAGGTGCTGAGCGACACGTCGTTTCAAACGCCAAGCATCAAAGAAACCGATGCTCTTAGGTTAATGAAAAATGCATTTTGCCCATTGGACACTGACGTTAGTGGTGCGTGACCGGAGATGTCCCTTTGCTAATCATGCATTTTGTCCTAAATATTATTTGACATGATATTACATTTACGATTTTTTTTTTCGGAAGAGAAGGCTCGAAATCTACGTTGATTCATGATTCACAGAAGCAGTACGAAAATTGATTTTCCGTGATATATGTTTATGAATGAAACAGCTGGCTGAAAAAACCTCTGCAGTGAAAAATATCCAAAATGATTTCAGTGCTGGAAATCAGCATTATGTAGTGCGGTAAAAAAAACAACAACAAAACAAAACAACAAAAAAAAAACCTTCTGGAAGGAAGCTTCTATTTGTTCTAATTTTGCTTAAAAGGGTACGTTCTAAATGACTAAAAGGTAGTCGTGATTTTCATGAAGTGGGTTGTGGGCTTTATTGTTTTCACGATTCGTGAATTCTGAACCTGCTTGAGACTTGTTATTTACTTTGCAAAACACAGTCCAACAAAACTATAATTTTTATCACAAATAAGAAAGAGTTATTGTGTAGCTATACACAAGACCAGTAAACCTCGGGCTAAAGCCCTAATTGGAAAGGAGCTTCTTACCACCTTTCGGGCTGTCCTGTCAAGATTACCTTTTGTCACAATTGATCATACTTGACAAATAACATGGAATAGAATAAAATCAAAGTGGCCTGCATAAAGGCAGAATTGACTTAAATATCAAGATATGAAAAGTAGACACATCGTCATTTCCTGGAATTCATGTGTTACATATCATGCCATTTTCATAACTATATAAATTCATTTTATACGATCTTACAGTTTTTGACGACCGTTATACTATTAACAGATTAACAAAAGTAACTAAATATCGATGCCTTAAAAGAAGATAAATGGATTTTCAGAAGTACGCTTTTAAGAGGACTGGTATATCAATTTGCTCTAGATTGTGTAAAGGAATTACAGAAGGTGAAGAAAATAATGACCGCTACCTTCAACAGGTAATTACTTATCAATCAAATCAAAGGTAATGATGAAACAAGCTACTAAAAGCTCTAACGTCCCGGCTCATCATGTCACTAACCATCCGTATCACGCCCTCTAATGGAGAACACTTAACAAATTTTACAGGATGGTCAAGAAAAACAATTTTTTTAAAACTCCTTCATTATCATGATTAGTATAAATTCACAACTATCATCTTAGGACCTTACTGTGTCCGAGTAAATAGAGGTTCTCCTTTTCCAGTTGTCTTTCCAAATTTGTGTAATATCAGAGGTGCTTTACATTCAGACCTGTTCGTATCGTAGATACGCATGTGTGTGGTGTGTCTGTGGGAGGGGTGGTTTAGTGTTTTAGTAAGTACAATAAGATCTTGCAGATTTGCTGATATACTTTTTTTTCTAGGACTAGGGCCTTAAAATGTATGTATCGAATTTATGAGATCATGCTTTTTGATTGGTTTGCTTAGATTCTGTCTATGAATGATAATTAGTCTACTTTGGTAATGCGATTTATTCTACCCATATTCACATTCTTTTTTCATCTAAAACCTATATAACCTATATAAAAGGAACAACATTTCCAGATTTTTTTTTTCGTTTGGGGTACCCTGTACCGTGTAATATTAGTGCCTGTAGCCGTGAAGCAATCAAAGGCATGAATTGGTTGATAAATTGGGATAGTTTTCTTTCCATCAGTCACGCCTTTTTGTAAGCGGTTTTAAGGGTTCATGAGGAAATTCAACTGCATGGCTCACTAAGTACAAAACACAAGGTCACTTTCAACCAAGGCAAAGGTGAGCAGATTTAACTATATACGAATGTTATGAAAAGTAGAAGAAATTCATTTGTTCGTATTTAATAATTGAGATTTAGTTTATTTTCTGCAAAATCAATAAAAAAGGCTTTTTTGCAATTTTCACTACTTGGCGTGCTTATTTTCAGTTGGTTATGAGTGAAGTTCCCAATATACAATCACGCATTCTGGCTATAAACAGGCCCTGTCAATTGCCCGCAAGTTCTACCCAACCGGATACTGCTGTCATCAAAACTCCCTTTCGTCCATTTTTGTGTGTGTGTTTGTGTGTGTGTGTGGGGGGGGGGGGGCTACAATATACATTCAACTGATCCTTAAGAATAAAAAGAAAAATACCCCGAAATATTTTGTTGTGCTTCAATAGTTATGGGTCGTGTTCGTAAAGAGGTAACAATTCTTTTAAAGACAATTTCTTCGATTATTTCAGTAAATATAACCAAAAATATTCAGTAGTGAAATCTAGTCCAAAAGAATTATTGTAACCTTGTATTTCACAGAAATAGCTTTGAAATGTCTGGAAAAGCACCTTTTTTATTTTTATTTTATTTTATTTATTTAATTTCCAGGAACATATAATAACATGACAACAATTTTCAAACAAACATAACAACATACGTGTAACATTAACAACAAATAATGCCTGGGGATTACCTATAAGAAATGATAATTTCTTTTCCGCATATTTTGACCAAAGAATCGGTGATGGTCATGATGATAATGACTACGACGATGAATATGCTTGACATCGCTTTTTTAGAATCAAAGCGTGGGGAACCCTTGATAAATCTGATCACTTTTAATAACGGCAGTGATCATTGATATGACCATGTACATTACTCCATTTTTGTCGTATTTTGCTATTCTTAACATTTTTATATATTAAATTTTGTTCCTGTCTTTAATCCAACAGTCATCTAATAGCTGCGTATCTTTTTCATGAATTTTTCCTATTTTTTAAAAAATACCCTGAACTAATTAATTGTCTTAATGCTCAAGTACATCAACTTATCGTAAATATGCCCAGGTTATAATTACGATATTGGTCATGTAGTACAGTAGTACATATGTAGAGGATATCAATCATTCTTATTAAATCGCTGAAGTCAAGTATAATTTGCATCGCGGCCATCGCCAATCGTAAAATACAGAGGAATAATGAACAAGAAAGAGGGAGACTATAGAATGAGGGTAGGAGAGAGGGGGAAACAAGAAATCGCGAGGAAGAGAGAGAGAGTGAGAGCGTAAGAAATGGAAAAAGAGAATGCAGGCAGACAGGAGGAGAATGGTGATGGGGGCAGACATTCGAAGAGCGAAACGAAGTTTTAAGAAAGCAATTACACGCCGCAATTTTAGGGAAAACTTTAGGAAATATAAATTTAATCGGGCAGTGTCCTTCTGATGGATTCTGGTTCGTTCCGAAGTTATTGACCTTACCAAATTAGTGCGTCTGAACCACATTATCACAGTGCTCCAGGACTGAAGTATTAATTTACTAATAACCGTGAGCAATATCGTAGACAGAACACAACAGCAAAGATGTAGAGGTGTTCTTTTTTACAACAAATTTCGAAATCTAATCTGACAGATTTGGTGATGAACCGATTAAACTTACATCATCTATGCACTCCCACCGGAGGCGTTGAGAGCGCTATTCACCTTAATTAGTCCGGACTTGTTTTCGATGAGGCGTGATGTGTTCGTGAGGAGGTAATTTCTATAATAACCCGCCTTGCCTTCAGCCTCAATCTTTCAGTCACTCTGGTGCGATGGGCGTTACTTTTCCGACATCAGTGACCATGAATAACCAACACCGATGACCATGACTATACCGGCTTCGATGATCGTGACTATTCGAACCCGTGGATGCGGTATACCTTAATGAAGTCTGAAAAATTAATGAAGGGGTTTGAAGGGAATGGAGTATCATGTGGTTTTATGCTAATAAAGATGGAGACAAAGAGAATGGACAGATGAAGAGAAAGAGAGAGAGAGAGAGAGAGAGATAATAATGGATGAATAGATAGCTGGCGGCTAAATATGTACGGACACAGAAATAAAGAAAGACAGACAGATTTAATCTCTCCATCCCTCTCTTCCACTTTTTTTTTTCTTTTCATAATTTTTTAATTCCTTGATTCAGTTTTTCAAAACGAATAATTACAAATTGAGCATTAAATAATTCAACATGGCAATAAACACAATACAAATTATATATTTCCATAACGTTCCATCCATAAATAAACAACAATAGTACAATTTACCTGAACAAGGTATAAATCAAAACCTGATTTAAAGTATATAGGGCAATTGTAATAATGAATATAATTTCTTTGAAACTGTTTGTGATATTATCATGTATGTCCTCCCTTCCGTCCAACATTCAAAATAATTCCATTTCGTTAGATGTAGACTTAACTTATTTCGAGCTATTGCCTTTTTATGTTCATTATCCTTACTTTCTAAAAGTGCATTATAGGTTTCTTTCTTTGTTGGGGGCGTTCCTTTTGATCTCGCATTGTATATCATATATTTTATGAGTATAATTAAGTGGTTAATATACATGTGCTTTTCTGATTTTCCATCTAACCCAACCAAAATCTCCTCCCATTTTAAAGTATCTAAGTGCATCAATTTCATTTGTTCCCCTATTTCTTGCCACAATTTTTAAACAAATTGACAATTCATAAATATGTGGTTGTATACCTCAATTTCCTTTCCACAGAAAGAACATAAGTTAGATGATATATAGCCAAATTGATACAGTTTATCATTGCAATATAGGATACTGTGTAATAATCTTAACTGAAATTCACGTAATTTACCATCTAAAGTGCATAATCTCGGGGTCAATCTCGCACACACACTTTTTTTTTTTTTTTTTCAATGATCTTTATTTTGATTCCACTCAATTATACATAAATCATAAATCAACATTTCAATGAAAGTATATAACAAATAAAGCACATTATCATGTAACATCTTCTTTAAATAGATAAATGAAAGTCAAAACTATTAAGAAAGCATTGAATGAAATCTTTTCATTAAAAAAAAAAAAAAATAGCCCCCCCCCCCTATGAACATGGGAAACAATATTTATATCATATGACTGCATATACAATGTACTGGCCTCCCTACACCCAAACCCCTACCCCCCCCCCTTCACTCACACTCACACACACCCACACACACACACACACACAAACTTTCTCTCTCTCTCTCTCTCTCTCTCTCTCTCTCACTCTCTCACTCTTGGATACCGCCCTCAGTCCTGCTGTTTTCATACAACTTCTCCCACTTTAACAAATGCTTGTCTAACTTGTTCCTTTTCTTAGCTATCGCCTTTTCTTCCTCTCGATGTTCTACTATTCTCTGACAAATTTCCTCCTGAGTAGGAACTACACCCTTTGACCTTGACCTGAAAATAATGTATTTCATTAAAAAGATTACTGTATTACAAATTTTGATTTCAAAGTCTTTTCCAGTAATCCCCACATATATATATCTTTCCACTCTGCAATTTGAAGCTTAACTATACTAAATTGTTCAATCACCCTCTGCCATAAGGCTTTCACATCATCGCAATCCCAAAATATGTGTTCATAGGATTCTAAATTTTTCTTACAGAAGGAACAGTGATTATTTTCAACAAAACCAAATTTAAAGAGATGTTCTTTTGTATATATTGCTCCATGAAGTAATTTATACTGAAATTCTCGAACTTTTGGTAAAATTGTTGCAATTCTAGGTCTTATGAAAATTTCTGCTATTTCTTTTTTAGAGAATTCAAAGTCATTGTGGCCATCTTTTACTCGTAAAGTATATAAATGTTGTAAATCTGTTACAAAAATTTCGTAAACCTTTCTGGAAGGTACATCTTTCAATAGAATGATATTTTCAAAAATCTTCAATGAAATATTATAATTGCGTATATCAACGGAGTAGAAATCGGATAAGTTCCCTTCATATTTTCCGCTTTTCAAAACTGCATCACTTATCTTCCAAATTTCCATAATATTTTCACTACTCAAACCTAATTTACGGAAATAATAAATTGTTTTCACCTGTTCTTTCTCTAAAATATGATCCACTAGATAAATTTCTTTTTTAAATAAGTCTTCATCAAAAATCATTTTACCTTTGGAAAGGTAATCTTTATTATTAAAAATGATTGGATTAGCTTTTCCTACAAGAAAACTCCTGCTTTTCTCCATATCTTGCCAGGCCTTTAAAATTTCTAAATAAAACAAAGGTACTTTAAAAGTCAGTAATTTAACACACACACCCACACCCACACACACACACCCACACACCCACACACACACGCACACACACACACACACACACACACACACACACACACACACACACACACACACACACACATTTTCAATCTCTCTCTGTCTTTCACACACTCGCATAATATATGTCTGAAAATCTTATTTCCAGTCAGTGTTGAAATTGTTAATTTCTAATTCGATTTATCTAATCTATAAATGTACCTATCATCAAAAGTGGTTTTATTTCTAAATTTTTCTCTGATATGATGTAAAAAAAATGATTGAATGATCTAAATTTATATGTTTATCATTTTCATCCCTACTGTATTATTCTTTACAGGTTTAAAAGTTCAAATTATATCAAGCAGTGGTGGAATTATAGGAGCCCAAACGGCCCATGTCCCCTTTGAAAACCCAACTGGCATCCCTAAAGTACCCCAAAAGAAAATGTGCCCCATTGTGGGGTTTCCTCCTCCTTTCAACTTCCAAACAAATTTCTGACCCAAAACATTTTTGCAAAAGGCACCTGGATATTAATTTCCTGAGCAGGGCAAAAGGCGGTAACATTTTTATTTTGTTTTTGCTGTTGCAAATTATTTATTTTAAATTGAGCTCGCTTCTCTTTCCATAATTTTGGATCCACCCTGTATTCAATGTGGTTGTCGACAATGAACCTTTCAAAATATCCGATGCATTAAATAATCCTGTAACCAGGGGTAACCGGTGGAACATATTCATTTGCTATTTGAAGTAAAAAAATAATTAAAAAAGTCAAATAAATGCCACATTTTTACAACGTGGATGAGAAAAAAATCCGATTAATAACTTCGATTTTCTTTTATTGCTCTTCGATTTTTATTGAACGAGAACCATGCTCCGCAATTATTCCCCAGCATCCGTTAAAAAAAAAAAGTCGACCTATTTTTCGGAATGGCTGTCATGTTAGCAGAAACATGGCATAAAGAGTGCGGGTTGTGAAGGAATGGATTAGAAAAGGGAGGGTACCCTCATCATCAAGCAATCAAGGACCAGCTGATATTAGACAGGGACGGGATTTGATTGGGACATAAATCAAACTTGGAGTCGAACGATGCCCGGATATTGTCAATATACCTCTAATGAGCCAAGACGGATAAAAATATTGTCTCGGAAGGACAATACTCTAGCTGTCCCGGAGAATGGCCAGGGAGGGAGGGCCAAAGAGAAAGAGGAAGAGAGAAAGAGAGAATGAGAGATATTAAAACAGAGAGAGATAGAAAAATTGTGATGAAGTTGGATGCTGTTTAAATGTTTGAATCGAGTCGAAACTCATGAACGAGGTTATTAGGTTGGCACCACACAGAGAGCGAGAGAGAGAGAGTGAGAGAAAGAGGAAGAGAAAGAGAAAGAGAAAGAGAAAGAGAAAGAGAAAGAGAAAAGGAAGAGAAAGAGAAAGAGAAAGAAAAAGAGAAATATAAAGAGAAAGAGAAAGAAAGAGAAAGAAAAAGAAAAAGAAAAAGAAAAAGAGAAATAGAAAGAGAAATAGAAAAGGAAAGAGAAAGAGAAAGAGAAAGAGGAAAAGAGAGTTTAATAGGTTTACGTCTTTGTAGAATTCGGGAGAAAAGAAAGGTCTTCACGGACGATTTTTTTCCCTCCCCGCTTGAAATGAGCTCTAACAAAAGCATTTACAGCCCCTCCGCCTCCCCCCCCCCCCCCCGCGAAAAAGTAAACTGCCAATTAAAAGAGAAATTAGGAAATCAGTTTAATCAGCATCAAGACATTCGAATAATAATATTCTGGATTTACTTAGCGCTTTACAAATTCGTTACCTCGGATTCATCGGATTCATTCATGCGCATACAATCAATTACAATGTTTGCACCATCTCCACTTCACTGGGACCATTCTTATCATATTGTACCCGTAGGATATATTTCATATTAGATCACAATGGCTTTTATCAACTTCTCAAGTCTCTCCTGGGTATAAGAGTACAAATGCATATTGATAACTTGCCCAAAGATAAATAGCACTGAACCTATGACCTTCGCATCCCCAGTGAAGTGACCAAACCAGTGTTTTGCTTATTTGGTTTTCCCTTTTTATGCTTATCAAATAAAAATCCCACTAAATAAGCCCTAATAGCTTGAATACGGGACAATTTGTGAGGAAGACTCTTAATTTAATTTGTAGTCTTAATTTTACATTTGAAAATATGCTGGATGTGGAATTTTTTGAATGAGTATGTTGAACACGATGGCAAAGACTTTCAACAAAAACAAAACAAAAACAAAAAAATTAACAAGGATATTTCAATAACCTTGTCAATCACCAATTGAAATGTGCGAACATGACAATGACAATAATCCAAATATGATTTCTATAGGGCAATACAATCGGGTGTCGAAATTGCCCTTGGGTTTATTTCTCGGAAGTCCTTGCGATTGTGTGCCTGGTACATGTAGCAGATTTTTTTTATAAGAAGTCTTTTAAATATGAGGTCTGACATTCATTGGCATGATTTAATAGTTCAAAACAAATGGAAAGGTACGTTTCAAGCAATGAGAAAAGTAGGAAAAACCCGATATTTAGCTCATGTTGTAAATTGCTTCTAATAGAAGATCAGTGTCATTGGCATAATCAGAAAAACAATATTACTATTGCCAATTTGTTATGTTTGGCCATGTCGCTATTTCAACTGATGACATTCGTTACATGAAAACTGTCAATAAATCAAGTTTCCCAGTCGTTTTTCAATTTGTTAAAGTGATTTTGAACGATGTAAATGGCAGAACCGTATAAAAACATCAGATTTACTTTAGTGAGTGAGATTTTTCAATAAAACAAAATCGCCTGAAAATGCCACTGAACTTTTTGTATTTTGTATACATGTATAACAATAAAAGTGCAAATGATCGAAACGAAAAATGGGGTAGGAGTTCTTTTTAAAGAGAAGGTTGAGTTCTGGGAAAAGTGAAAAATAATTTGTGAGTTTTCTTGATCATTCCTTTTATGTCACTTTGGAAAAACATCATAAGAGCAATGTCTCCTGAAAAGGATTGCTCTTCAAATATTCTCATATTCGAAATATGACAAGAAATAGCTGAAGTGTTAAGGCCGAACATTCATGTCACATTGTGTGTGCACAACCATATACCTATTTCCGTGTGCAGTGCATATGCTTTTCAGCGAGATTTGGTAATAAAATTTAATCTTTAATCATTTTGATGATTTTAAGACTTCACATTATACAGCAATTCCAATGTAGACATGATCAACCTCTCCCAGTTGATCTGAGACAGTTTCTTTCACAATGAAATCGCATGACCAGAACTTAACTTTATCTTTAAATCTCGCTTGTCCCCCTTCTCTTACCTTACTTAGATTATACTCGGTAGGGCATCGTGTTTGATGGAAAGATATTCATCGTGGTTGACAAGTTGCTTTCCAGGAGAAAATCGGTTTTTATGAGTATGCAGAGCTACAATGGGATGGACACAAGTATAAATCTCAAAAAGTAAGAGAGAGAGGAAGAGAGAGAAGGGGAGGGGGAGCCGGAGAGGGAGAGAGAGAGGGAGGGAGAGAGAGAGAGAGAGAGAGAGAGAGAGAGAGAGAGAGAGACGGGGGTGAACGTAAGTAGAGAAAGACATGGGTGGAGGAGCATGAGAGATTGAGAGGGAGAGTGAGTGAGTGAGAGAGAGAGGGGAAAAACGTAAGAGAGAGAGGGGGAAGGCAGAGAAAGAGAAAGAGAAAGAGGGAGACAGAGAGAGAGAGAGAGAGAGAGAGAGAGAGAAAGAGAAAGAAAGAAAGGGGAAAGTAACAGAGCAAGATCAACAGGTATGTATAAAGGAGCAGAGAATTAGCAGGGTAGGGCGGAGAGATACATGTAGAATCGCATTGGCGATGGGAAAGTAATTCGGAAAATGGCAAGAGATTGAAGAAAGCGAAATAATGTATGCAAAAGTGTTGGTGGACATTTTGTCTCATTTCCTGATAAGTTTGCCGAAAAGAATGTCCTCAGATTTTTTTTATTTACTGACGAACTTAAGATAAAATGAATACCGAGCCAAAATGAAAGCAGAAAAAGTTTCTTAGATTTGTCGACAGTATTAATGGATTTGCCGACATCAAGCATGAGTTGACTGGTCACCCCCCCCCCCCCCATCAATATGGCAGGAAAAAAAATAACACGAAAAGAAGATGATAATCCTCCTCGTACAACCTCCCCGCTCCCTTGTATTATATTTTCACCCACCGATTAAAACCAGTGCCCCCTACTGGACATTCGCTTCACCACAGGCAACAAAGATGTCGGGGCGGGGGGGGGGGGGGGGGGGTAGTAGAGAAAAGACAAAGGGTAAAAAAGCGATAGAGAGGGGGATTGAGTGAGTGAGAGAGAGAGAGAGAGAGAGAGAGAGAGAGAGAGAGAGAAGAGAGAGAGAGAGAGAGAGAAGGGGAGGAAAGAGGAGAGACCAATTACAGTGCAACCATCTCTCATGATACATTAATGTCTTCTACCATGTGAGTGATGGCTTGTTTGTGCCTAAATTGACATTCTTGAGCTCATTGGATGTTGCAAGCTGTTTCACTGTCGTTAGATAGTCAGACCCACATTAAGGTCTCTGTCAGCCAAAATAATAGTATTTCTTAAATAGGAAGATCCAAACGGGGGGTTGCATCACCCCTCCGTAATGAAACAAGAATTTACTTCTGCACTAAGTGTTATACTACCTAAATATCGTGGATTTTCGTCGCGGTTTTCAAACATTTCATTCACCCTTTGAGATGATCCTGGATCTACCGTTGATTGTCTTGTATAGCGAGAAGAGCATCGCACTTTAGATGATGCCCCCACTATCCTTCAATGAAGGACCATATTCGAATTTTAGAGCAAGCGCCATGCATGAACGCCTAGCAAAAGTGGATACAAGCGTTATACAGGAAGCCATCATCACTTTATATATATATATATATACGCCTATTTGCTAGTTAAGGCGAATCCTAACAATGCGGTTTATTCCATCGACAGTAGAAATTCGACGTTAAAGCGAAGGCGAACGTGCGTTAGGTGTATTTGAACAATAGGCTGAGATAAAACGTTACATGTAGAGAAATATAAGTTATACATACACTGTATATATTTTTTTAATCTATTCATTTCTTTTTTGTTGCTTTCCAATGTTTCCAATGAAAAAAGTATCGTTTTCTTATCAAATATGAAGTAATATTTTAACACATGAGTGGCAGATCTAATTCACTTCAATTCAATTCAATTGTTCTTTATTCGCTTTAAAACATTTGTATAAAGCACATGAAAATACAGAAATATACAAATATATTTGCATGTACAAAGAAACACATACAACAACAACAACGATATACACAGTCTTCTACAAAAAGGAATAATGGCAATAGTAGCTTGATCATTGTATTTTATTGGTGCCACTCATTACCTGACTATGCTTACTGTTCGGATCATGTGAGCCTATTGCCATGGCGACTAATGAACGCTGAGTGTGATGGTGTCTGGATCTCTCTAGCTCTCAATTTCACCCCTATATTTTATTTCCATTTGATTAGAATAGGTAATCAACCCCATCCAAGAGTCAGGAAAGCAACCACGTCCCATCTTATAAGGACACGAAAGCTGACAAAGTGAATTGTTAGAGCCCGAGATTCATTCCCTTGATATTTTAATGCTGTTTATTTATCTGAGTGCCAAGAAAACAAGTATATATCCGTGTATCATCATATTCGAGACATCCTGCGGGATATATACAGTTTTACGTTCTATCAGAGGAACTTGCAAAATAGTTACAGCATACATTTCAACCCAACTAAGACTCGACTTTCGATGGAATGGCAATAGTATCAGATATGAATAATTATCTAAGAGTGCTACGGCAATATCCGTATTGTGGGATTTTTTGAGCCCCCTCCCCCTCCCCCTTCCCGGTTTAAAAAAGGTCTGCCGCCTCTGACGTGAACCGAACTAGTGCATGATGGCGAGGGGGTTAGCGTGAGACCATAGTGATAGTTATGAAAGACGATGGGACATTACGTCATGAATGGAGAAGTGAAACGTTAATCTATTTGCAATGTAGGTTTGTTGCTACTGTCTCAGCTGTATTTGCAAGACTTCTTGAATAATCACTGTGATTCTTCTTCCTCTGCGCTGGAAAATTTGCTCTGTCATTGTCCAGTATCAATTAGTATGTGTTAAAGGGTATCATCCTATGAGTTTTGATCTCGCGGGTCCAAGATAGGAGCACACTCTGGAATGTGGAATGTTGTCGATCAAGCTTGCAGTCATTTCATGTCTTAATAACTAAAATATTAAATAATAATGACAAATATGGTTAACTATTTGGGGAAATTAATATAAATGGGGAGGGAGGGGGAGAAGACTTCTTAATTGCGTTCACTTTATTTCACCTTCGAGTCTCGCATTTTAAGTCCAATCGGTATTTTTTATCATGATCATGAAGATACTCTTCTTGCACACCAACTTAGTGCTCACCCGAATAGCTGACAAATTCAAATGGTGTTCCGATATTTGCTGAGGTAACATGTACTTCGGGCAAAACAGTTTTAGATTAGGTTTAGTTTTAGGGTTATGATTAGGTATTCCTATATTTTTTGGTCCAGGGATGACGTAAGGAATTATGAAAATTTACCTCTGACCTCGTAGCAATTTGTCGCCCGAGCACACTATCGACACTATATATCGGTTAAGTGATCAAGTATATAATGCAAGTCATTCTCAGTATTATCCGAAAAATTTTTCAGCCCTAGGCCCAAACACCCTGTCTATAATGGACATGATGGAACAAATCCTTGATCTCTTTAATTGTATAACGGAAGGAGTCATCATTATGGGAGAAACCATGCCGTTCCAAGCTAGCTCTGACATCATCAGTCCTTGGTAAACAATTTCGAGAACCTCGCGATAGAGTCAACAATTTAGCGGTATAGAATGGGGCGTGAGCGATCGATTTCAATGAAAGGAACAAATCCGATGTCTTGTTTGTCACGCGTGTATCTCAAGTCTTAACAAAAGAAATGGGAAAAGTCATTTAAAGGGGAATACTCGCTGTCTTCTGCGACATTTTCAAGTGCATGTAGACCCACTGAGCAGATCGCTTCACTGTTTGCTTTAGTTGCGTAACAAGCACTTGTTGCCTGCACTGAGTACTTTTAAAATGTAAACGACAAATTGGCAAGTTATCATTCTCGGTATATACTAGTACTCACTTAGCATGCTAAGATGATAATGATTATTGAGCAATGGGGAAAATTTGAAAGAATTATTGTTCAGATAATTAGAAATAAGATAAGTTCAGAAAAATTTGCAAAATATTATTTTAGAAATGCATTCATATTCTATACATACCCTAACACAAACATTAGTATTGACGATCAAAAGAATCGCCTTACAAAGTGTGCCTGATATAGCAACATAACAATCATCGTGTCCAACTAGCATTATATGACTACAGCACAATATAGAAGTTTGTAGTGAGAAACATTGAATAGGAGCCTCCATAAAGTTAAATACGAATCATTGTGGATTTCTATCATTAATTGCTGAACGTATTTTAGAATTTTGGTTTAATGTAGTCATGTAAAATGACAATGATATTGAAGATGATTATTCATTATGACGATTCTGTGTCATTGCTGAATTACTACTGCAATTTATTGAAATTCTCGGCTTTAGTTATAAATCTATAAATAAATAAATAATTAATTAATGATTATTGTACACGAGTGTATGAATGGGATTTTTATTAGCTCAAATCAATTTTTTGTGAATAATTTTGTTGTATTTCTATTAATGCATTATCATAAAATTGTCAAAATTAACAATACTTGGTTCAAATTAGGAAAAACAGCTAAAGTCGGCGTGCACCTTTAAGCTTATACTTAGTTAAAGGAATTAGGCCATTTCAAGAGACCCAAATCAATTCATCGATAGTTCTTGGGGGTTCGTCACATTCCCCGCCTATTATTGCTCAGTCCGAGTTTGCGGTATTTTGACCAATTATTCCAGGGGTGGATTTCTTGTACAGTGCCAGTAGAATGTGCCAAGGTCTATATTTAATCGGAAATTACACATAACATAAGTAGCGTTTCATACATCTTAAGCGGTTGAAGAGATTGGTATTTTGTAGCGGTGAGCAGCTGAACAAAGCACAGCGAGGAGCAAAGGGCTATAACGCGAAAGGCAGAAATTAGGTAAGAATTTCGTTTTCTATCGCTCCTACCGATGGCAGAAAGAAGCATGATAATGCTGATTATATTTCTATTGCTCGAGGAGACAAAAATGTATTCAGATAGATGCTGTCATATCATTTATATTCATACAGAAAAGGAAACAAGAAACAAGTTGAATGAAGAAAAAAAATAATGGACTCTTTTCCTTCTAAAACATGTTTCGTGTTCATTACTATATAATTATATCGAAAGAGAAATAAAACATTTTGATTTACATAAATTAAGGAGATATAATAGAAAGACAGATAGATAGTTATCCTAATAGGCAGGTAGGTATATGTATAACGATAAATAGATGAATTAATAAATATATAAATAAACAAATATACGGACCAATAGATTAATATATACACTCTTAGAAGAGTTGGGCAAAAAAATGACCAATTTTTAACGAACACTGAGCAACATACTGACCTCTAAACTATTGGTTAAAATTTGCCCAACTGATGTTGGGTAATGAAAATGCTATGTGGTTGGGCAAATTAAATTGCCCAACAGCTGTTCACCAATCACATTTACTCAACCTTCAATTTGCTCAATTATTGGTTATACATTTAGTTGGTTAATTCATTGCCCAACAAATCTTACCCAATAATATATTACCCATTTGGTAGTTTACCGACTGTTGGGTAAGCCTACAGAAGAATCAACTTTTTTTCCGAAACAAGACATTTGCCAAATTTTCCTTCCTTTTTCCTCCAA
Organism: Heliocidaris tuberculata; assembly: GCA_025618425.1. Lineage (NCBI taxonomy): Eukaryota > Metazoa > Echinodermata > Echinoidea > Camarodonta > Echinometridae > Heliocidaris > Heliocidaris tuberculata. The sequence continues at coordinate 2,240,660 of CM046846.1, read as the reverse complement.
CCTAGGTTAAAAAAAAAAAAAAAAGAAATCTCCCTGCTCTGTCCTTCTGGGTCTTAACCTAATCAAACCTAATCTATCCTACTATCTATCCTATCCTATATCTTAGCCTATCTTATATCTTAATCTATCTTATCCTAGACCTATCCTATCCAGTTGGCACAGTTGTTGTTGTTGTTGTTTAATGTTGTCGGCGTTCATTCATATGATAAGAATATTTACGCCTTTTACTTTTATTATATTATTATTTTTATCAATTTAATGCATCTGTGGTTTATATGCTCTTTATAAATTATGTACATCAATTTCTATTTTTTCCTCTTAATTACTCGTATGGTCTATTTATTCATTTTTGGTAATAAGAAGGAGTATGATCTCTGATCCACTGATCCGGTCAATAGGCCATAAATACCTTCTTGCCAGACCGGCGCGTTATGTTGCGCAGTCTTCTCGGCCAGATGATGATTAGGCCTAGGCAACTCTGGTGTCTAATTTTCGGTGTACTGATGGGGTGGATCTTGATTGAGTCTCTCCACTACTACCGTCTTTGATTATGCTTATTTGCACCCATTAATCAAAAACAAAAAACAAACAAAAGACAAAAAAAAAAAAACCCACAAAATTGTAGGGCATATTATTAGTGGTTACAGTTTTTGTTCTTCATGGTTGATTCAGATTGTCCATATATTTTAGCAGGATCTGCATTTAATCCAATATTGCATAATCTTAATCTGCGAATAATAACTTCACTGTCTCTAGTCAGTGCACATTCAAAATTATGTCGGATTGTTGGTTTAAATGGTCTTTGGTTTATTTCGTCAGCATAATTTTTCCATCTCTGTTCCCATTTGTTGTATAATTCTGATTTTAATATAGCTTTTATTTCCGATATGCACAATTTATTATTTATTCTAATTTCTTCATGTAATGCTTGTTACGCCAGGTGATCGGCTACTTCATTGCCTTTGATTCCACAATGCGATGGGATCCATTCTAGAAACACTTGGATGCCCTTGTATGCCACACCACACTCACATTCTGGTGCAAGTTCTTATATACCCTTTATAATTTTTTATGCATTTGGTGACAGTTAGTAAATCTGGCCCACCTCAAACCGTATGCAACTAAAATTTATGAATATTCATATTTAACTTTACCAACTGTTGGTAAATATATGCCCATTTATTAGGTAAATACAATTGCCACAAATTGGTCAAGCTTGCTTTAGTTGAGTTGGTTAAAATAGCTCAGATATTGGTAAACTTTTAACCAATTCGTGTTTGCCCAACTTAATTCGCCCAACATTTTAAGAGTGCCCTACCCAACCATACTTACAAACTTTACTTAACAAACATTTCCCCCGAATCTTGTGCAAATTTTACCCAACTGTTAGGTAAACTTCTGTATGGCAAAATTTTCCCTCATAGATTTCGACCAACCTTTCTTTGTCCAACTAATTTTACCCAACATGAAAGAGGAACTGGCCAAAATTATCCAATTGCTAGGCAAAAATTCCCTACCTAGATTTAACCAGTACTGTTGGTAAATATGTGCCCAACAGTTGTGTAAATTTATTTGCCACAAATTGATGAATGCCCTAGGCGATGAAGTGGTTAAAAATTGCTCATGATTGGGCATTTTTTTACCAACCATCATTACCCAACATAATTTAACCAACATTTTAAGAGTATAGATAGATGGATGAAATTCTACATAGATAGGAACAGAAAATATAGTATATGGATATGGATAAAGTATATGAATTGATGTACTCATGTATATAGATATAATTTAGATAGATGACAAACTAATTAATATGCTCATATTAACAGATAGATATGTTTTATATTTTAGGACGAGGTGAATTTTAATATGTAATGAATCTGTTCCCCGCTAGTAAAAGATTAAAAAATGCTGAGTAACATTTTGCATTTTGATTAAAAAAAAAAAAAAAAAAATCATAGCGTCATGCTGGTCAACCGAGCCAGAGCTACATAGATCGTAAGATTGTATCATTGTTTCCGCTTGTAATTATCACCAAAAGCCTTTATTGTTTGCATTCTCAGAACGCCCTTGGCGGACTTTTTAATATGGGCGTTCAATTATGCAATTGAAATTGCTAGCTACATTAGCAGTGCTAATAAGAGCAGGCAATAATGCGCCTAAAAACGTTTGCATAATAGGCCTATTATCATGCCATGGCAACTGGTATTGTGGAAACTGGGTCATGATTGTGACGTTGGCGTTGATTGTTTTAGCTGAGGTTTAGTCCACTGACGACTTTTTGGTAGGAATATTTGCAAGCCGTCACATCACGGACTCACACAATAGTCTAACATCTCTTAAGACAAAGGGAGCAAAGAGAATATGGACAATCTATTACACTGCCATAGCTAAGAAATATCCACTCTTCGTCATTCTATATCGAGGAGCTATAACTTTGCCGCCCGAGTTGGAATGCTCTTTCGACGAAGAGAATAGGCCTACCAGGAAACATTTAAAAAATCGTTTTCATAAACCTGACTTTGATGAAATGTTTATTCATTTCACCATCTTTAAAACAGGTTTATCGAAGAGGACTAGAACAGACTTGGCACCATGCCAACGCAAAAAGTCACAGTGAAACCAAAAGCTGAATATGGAGCCCAAGGAAATCCACCATTGGCGACGCGAAAAAGCAACATATTCACAATTTCCTCCGAACCACGAAAAGAAGCTTTCATCGGCAACGACATCGAGAAAGGAAAGGATAAGGTGGTCCAATTGGTCAGTGGGAGGCTAAATAAGAATGCTAAAGTCAACGGCACGGTCAATGTGAAGGGCAATGAAGGCGACATCGCGGCGTCGTCTCCGAGGCCCTTTCATCCTTTTATGTACCGTGATCGTATGTCATGGATTGCCGTACTCTACACGTCGATCCCGGACGCGGTCGGGCTGTCCGGCATCAAATACGCTCTCAACGTCGGGGAGAACAAACCGAGGAGGTAAAGACTAATCCTGTACTTTGGGGTTCCTTTGTTTATTTTTTTGTATTTTTAATCTCCTGAACCCCCCCTAAGAAAAAGAAAGAAAGAAAAGAAGGAAAAGAAAAAAAAAAACAGAGAGAAAAAAGATTTTTTTCTTTTTTAAAAATCTACCGTATATATTAAATAAACACACTTTCAAAGTTACTAGACTTCCTTAATATTTTGACATATTCGTGGAAGTATTGATTAATACTTTGCCTTAGAATGTACGAAATACTCTGCATGAGAGTTTTAAGAAAACTATGGTCTACGTTTAATACTGGAAAAGGGGGAAATCATTGTTAATTTCAATAAGAACCCTATTCATTTTCTTTCTCTTTTTTTTTTTACCCACTGTTGTGAAGTTATTTATATTCTATTTTGAATTCATGTGACTGGTCATTGTTGTTATTATTATATGAAAAACACCCACACACATATTTAAAACCTACTGGTGAAAAACGGATGGGCAACCTGTAAAAACGTCAAAGCAAGTCATGGCCTATATCAATTCATCTACATTATCTAAACAAGATGTGAAAATGTGTTGGGTTTTTTTTTCTGTCATATTTCAGATTATTCTGGATCCTCTTAATCATGGCTGGGTTTGGTCTGACATGTTATCAGATCGTGGATAGGATCAGTTTTTATCTTCAATATCCAACAAATATCAACATCGCTATCAACTACGAGGATAAGCTTCCGTTACCAGCTATAGCAATATGTAATATCAACCCATACAGGTATGTACAAATTCTATTTCTCTTCTTTTCATCATCTATAGTTCTCATCTCTCTCTCTCTCTCTCTCTCTCTCTCTCTCTCTCTCTCCCTCTTTCTCTCTCTATCTCTTCTCTTCTGTCCTCTTCTGCCTTTCTTTCTATATCTTTTTTTTTTAAATTCTCTTTCATATCTCTCTTTCTGTCTCACTCTCTTGTTATTGATATGATTGATATTTACCGTCAGATCTCCTTCCTTTCTCCCACGTGTATTTTTCATAATAATTATTCAATGATTTAAAAAGTTACCATGATTCAGCCCACCGTCGCCTCATTATTTGGGCAGCGAGGAGATCTCTCTGTAATCGTTGCACCATTATCTAGTATATCTGAATTAATAAATGACAATTAAAATCCATAAAAGCATAGACAACATACAGGTGGTGGATGTCACTATCGTAAATTCTCGAAAATTTGAGCACTTCTCTGCTCATCCACAAATTGGAATAAAATGGAGAGTTATGGATCCCCTTCCCATCTTAATCCACTGGGTTTTTTTAGGGTGTTAGATCCTCACAGTCGTCGATGTATGTAATAACTCATGTGATTTTCATGAAATAAATCAATTGAAATTGAAATGGACCTTCGGGCTTGTCAAACTTTTGACATCTTTTCCTCTGTATCCAATTTTTAATTTCGTTCTCTCTCTCTCTGGGTATCATCTGGGGAGCGTTTCATGAAAGGAAGTTGTCGGATATTTTATCCGACAACTGTTATAAGCTACTGAAATCCTTGCATCTGATTGGCTGAGAGCAAATTTGTCGGATAAAATATCTGACAAGTCCTTTCATGAAACGCCCCCCAGGAAAGAGCTCATAGAAGGCACTCCGTTCGGTTATATGGTCGCTGAATATTCCTGGGATCCATTCACATTCGACATAACTCCTTATGAAGCTGCTTTGAATGGTACCAACATGACTCAACTGTTACTCGACCTTAGACATCCGTTAAATGAAACAGTTTTACAGTGAGTATATACTTGTCCTTTGGCAAGACACTATTTTACATTTGTCACTCTCGACCCAGGTGAGGAAGATGGGTATTGTAGGAGGAAATAGCCTTTAATACAGCCGCGCTTTATCGTTGTAGCGAGTCTATAGGTTATAGTGTTCAAAGTCCTTTGGAAGAGCATAGGGGCATTATATAATAATGTGATAATTATGTGCTATGAAAGGACGGAATATTGATATCATTGTGATATGGAAATGGATGTAGAATAGCTGGTTTTACAGAATGTATATTAAAGTTTTTAAGCCCAAAGAGCCCCTAAGGACCAACTATTCATTTCACCTGTTCCATCTTTTTAAATATAATTTCATCAAATTCATGCAGAGAGACTTGTATTAACGCGAATTTATTGCTACCACATTCATTTGTGTTTCTATGATTTGAAATCATCACAGTCACATTAAACAGTCACATTAAAAATGAGCAGGAGTATAATGTAGCAGTAGGAGTGATTTATGCAAGAAAATAACATTGTATATCTTTGCAAAAAATTATGAATAAAATTTAAATCAGGTAGAACAGTGATGGATAGAAGGGGAACGTGACCCCTAAGATTAATAGGTTTAATAATCAATGTGTCAACGTGCATGCATTTCATATCTCACATCATGCGCATCATGTGAAATATAACATGGAAGTTCGTTTATTATTATAATATTATAATATATTATATATTATTATATTACTCCTTTACAAGTAAATCGTGAAAGGCAAATTAAACTTCATTCTTTGTGATGGAAATCAACTTAACTCTTAACGTTAATTCATTTCATTTTAAGCTTAAAGTCAGCAACCTATTGATTACTCTTTCTTTTAAAAACTAAGGCCAGAACGTTTCTTAATTGACCCCATTTCATTCGAAACATGGACAGCAATTTACTTAATTATTAACTCCAGAAAACTCATTTAAAACATGACTGGCAACTTCGCTTATTAATCATGTTAGTAGCATTTTATTCGAAGCATGAAATGTATGTTCGCTTGTAATTAAGCCCTTTTCATAAATTGGAAAATAAGAGGAAAGTTCAATCTAGTGGATTGGCTCGATTGACGAGTTGGCTTTATGTGAAACATGAATGACGTGTTCGTGTAGTGATGAACTTGTTGTTTTCAGTTCAGTAAAGTAACTTTTTTCAGTTAAGAGAATGAATGAATAAATTATAATTTCGCTAATATGATTGACTTAATTTGTAAAATGACAGGCAGCTTTCATTATCTCATGGAACAGTAAACAAGAAGCATCTCCTATATGAATGAAAATCTTCCTCCCTCTTTCTTCTTCCGTATAGAGTAAAACTTGGGTCCAAGTATGTGTCTGTAGGAGTTTTTTCCATTTAAAAGAAAAAAAAAAAACAATTTCGCTGACATGACTGACTCTATTAGTAACATGAAAGGCATGCTTCATTATTCATTTTATCATACATTAACAAGAGACATCTCTTTTATGAATGAACATATTCTTCTTTTTCTTCTTCCCTTATAGAGTCAAACTTGGGACAGAGTATTTGCATCTAACCAACTTTTCACTAAGATTCACAGATTTTGGAATATGTTACACTTTTAATTCTGGCGAAGACGGACAGCCACCAATCTATATCAAAGCTTCAGGTATGGTGTCATAATACTTTATAGGGTGTTTTTCAAGGATTATCTATACATGCACACATCATAGTTAACATATTGCTTTTTCTTTTATTAGTAACGAATTACATTTTCATATATCTTGGACTATCGATAGCTTCAGATTGTTAGAGTCACCATAACGGGAATTGCTTTTTTTAAATTGTAATTCTAAATTCGATTTGATGAACATGATGAAGGAGAACAATAAAGCGTCAGCTTCATGTTTATCATCTAAAACAGTTGTTCATTTATCACTCTTACGCATGTGATGTGTTCTTCGGTGCACATTATTTCAGTCCAATTCACTTCGATTCTTTTATTTTACACAATTTTATCTTTAAAATAACAATACATGAATATAATTTTAAAGATAAGCAATAAAGCAAGAAAATTGTACAAAGAAAACATAAATAATACATCGGAAATTAATTCTGTCACCTGTTTGTAGTGAAGAAGTGGATGCAAGGGAGTTGCAAATGCCACTGACCTGTCAAATCTACTTGACATTAACTATTGTTCATCTCTTATGCACTCTTCTCAAACTGTGAGTTGAACATTGACTAGTCCCCAAACTTCCAAAGGCCACTGACCTGTCAAGTCTACTTGACATTAACTATTGTTATCTCCTTATGCACTCTTCTCAAATTGTGAGTTTAACATTGAATAGTCTCCAAACTGTTCTAGGTCCTACGTTTGGTCTATCAATCATCTTGCATACAAAGCAGGAATGGTATTATTTTGAAGAGCGGAATCGCTATTCGGCTGGCTTCCACGTTATTCTCTACGACCGCGGTACCGAACCGGTGGAGGACCTCGGCTTTTCAATCAAACCGGGAACTGGGACACAGGTGGCACTTAATATAAAAGAGGTAAGCCAGAGTCCTGATGATGATGATGGTGATGGTGATGGTGATGATGATGATGATGATGATGAATATGGTGGTGACGGTGGTGGTGGTGGTGGTGGTTGGGATGGTGGTAGTGTGGTGGTGGTGTTGGTATTGGTGGTAGTGGTTTTAGTAGTAATGGTAGTGATGGCGGCAGTGATGATGATGGTGGTGGTGTTGGAGGTGGAAGTAATGTTGATAGAGTGTGTATTTGTGGTGATGGTGATGGTAGTAATGATGATGATGACGGTGGTGGCATTGATGACGATAGTAATGATGGTGGTGGAGGTGGTGGTAGTGATGGTGATGATGGTGGTGATGATGATGATGATGGCATTGATGATGATGATGGTATATAGTAATGATGTTTGTGGTGGATGTGGTAGTGATGGTGGTGATGTTTTTGGTGTGGTGGTGATGATCATGATGGTGGTGGTGGTGGTGGTAAAGTTGTTGTTGGTGTTAAAGGTGATGGTGGCTGTTGTGACAGTTGTGGTGGTAGTGTTTATGGTGATGGTGATCGTGAAAGTGATGTTGGTAGTGATGATGATGGTGGTGGTGGTTTTGATGTTAATAGAGGCGGTGTTGGTGGTTGTGTCAGTGATGGTGGTCATGATGAATGATAATGAAAATGTCTCTCTGATTCCTTTCTCTTTTTCAGGGCCAGAACCTACCCCCACCTCATGGAGAGTGTGAGGATAAGGAGCTCATCAATTATCCTTACTACGCACTGCCCGAGTGTTACAACGAATGTATGTCAAATTACATCGTCAACAGGTGTGGTTGTAAAGCTACAGCCTTACCAGGTACGATCAGGGGCGGATCCAGGATTTTGTAAAAAGGGTGGGGGCTGGGCGTAATTCCCCCAAATTCTGACAAGCAAACTAAAAAATATAGTTTTTAGATTTTCAGGTCCCTTGTGACTTTTTAAAAACAAAATCCGATTTGGGTCGAAAAGTTTAAAAGGGGGGAGCTAGCAACATTTTTTTCTTCTGTATTGAAGGTATATGCAGAATTCTTATAACCTATATTCGCGCGGAGGTGTCGCTTTGAATGAGATGGGTATAGTTGTATATATATATTCGGTGCCCCATATTCCACCAGCTGTCATCTCATAGTCGGGATAGGAGGCGGTCTATTTGTAATCTTTATTTCATGATTATTTAGTATATTTTTTAATGACGAAATTTCATTTTTACTCTCCTTTTAAGTCGCTTGCTTCGCTCATGGAATCGGGAAAGTTGATATTCGGGCAAGAGACGCCATCCTTCCTGGCAATATTGTGGCCGTATGACTATAAAAATGACAACAGTGAATTATGAGAACGATAAAACTGAAAACTAAACTAAATATGAAATTAAAAATCTTCCGAACTCCGACCCTTCCCTAACAGGTGCCTATTATTCATATTCTCATCAGAAATTCCAATTTATTATCCATTACTGCTGCTAAGAATCATGTAATCGTTCATTTTTTTTTTTTACAGGAGATGCACCCAACTGTGATCCGATTCAATATTTTGGATGCGGTGCTACCGCTTACGGTATGTTACTGCAATATCCAGGGTAATAATTCATAATGATTAATGTGTAATATTGAAGTGTCATTGCCAGGTTGAAAGGGTGATAATTATGAGACTTATTTCAGAGTCATTTTTGTATATCATATATACATTCTTTACCAAAAATAAATGGTGAAAATATTTTCTTGAAAACATAGTGAATTTTAAAAAAATGATTTCTTTGTCAAATGCTATTGTCATTTTATATGCCTTTGTGTACTTTCATTTATTTATTTTCTTTGGGGCGATGTTTTTATAGATACACAATCAACCAAAGTGGACAATTTACTTTTTCGATATTGTGGACTTGCGGACTATCCCTCCCCCAACACAAGAAAAACGAAACAAACAAAGCAAAACAAAATCAAAGGGCCCTCCCTTGTAACGAAAAATAGGTGCCCCTTGGATCAACCATTATTCATCGTTTTGCGGTAGAAATAAAAAAAGGGAACCTTCAGCAGCATTTACGATAGAAGTTTAACTTAATTAATATTTTCTTATATCCCACGAAACAGGTCAATTTTTGGAGCAGCGCAGTAGTGCCTGCGATTGTCCAACACCATGTTCTCAGCGCAACTATGGCCGTGAGATGTCCTACAGTAGTTTCCCGTCGAACTACTGGGCCGATCTTCTTTCCACCACTTATTTCAAGGACCAGAACGTTACAGGCGAATACTTCAGGTGAGTTTTTTTTTTTCAATATCATTTTATTTTCACCTCTGTTTTGTAGACAAACATGGCCCATTTACGGTTTGAAGGGCAATCCAATCTTGGTAATAAGATGATTTGTGTAAAAGAAGAAATATAAGAAAAACAGGATGGTGAAAGTTTGTAAGAAATCGGACAAGGAATAAGAAAGTTATGGATGTATGAAAAATGAGATCACTACATCTATGCGAATCTCAAATTGGCAATTTGGTGAGTCGATTGTGACATACTGGCGGACAAACTCTCCCGTTTGTCTTACACTATCATTAAATGGCAGGTTTTTTCCTAAGCACCTTTACCCGCGGGGCAGTACTCAAAATATATACAATATACATATTGTTATATAGACCATCATGAAAGAAAAGATCCTACCGAGTAATACATTCTGAAAAAAAAAAAAACATTTTAGTCATAATGTTCATTGAAGCACATGGGGGGGGGGGGGGGGGGGGGGGGTTGTCCGCCACTACATCACAGTGACATATACCTATTCGGCCAATCGGAAATTCCCATATATATAGTGATTACAAGTTTTAAAAATTCATGACTTTCTTATAGCTTGTCCGATTTCGTTCAAACTTTCACCAACATGCTCCTTTCTCCTTTCTTTCAGAGCAACTTGCCATTAAGGTTGAATTTCCCTTTATTATGTTGATATTTGGGCCGGACAAGGCCACTACATACAATCGGATTACACCCTAATTGAGAAGAATTTGATAATTTATGGTTAAATTGCGAAACATTACAAAAACATTAGATTGAAATCTTCCAGATTGGAGTTAGAGATCGTGACTTTCATGAAACACGAAATCGAAATTATGTGGTACTCTTACCCCTCCCTGTCCACTCCATCTCCGCCAGCATCACGCCTTAGAGACCACACCCAGAAACTCATAGTACCATATGCCCGATGAAATCTTTCATCTTTCTTGGCTTGCAGTACGATTCAGAAGCAATTATCTGAGCATCATTCCATCCAATGTTATATGTCCATTGTTGAGGATGCCTTTAGCAACTGCTGAACGACTTAGGGGATTATTCAGCCTATAAAGCTCTTTTGTGCTCTTTCAGTCTATGTGATCTCCCCGTTTCTCCAAAATCGGAACTGTCACAAGTTACGTTCACACGATGGGAGCTAAACTTTAAGTTTCGCTTGTAGTTTCAAAACTTTAAGTTAACTTGTAGTTATCTTGTAGTTTCAGCTCGTATGAACGGACTCATGGTTTAGAAACTTTAAGTTAACTTGTCCTCCATCGTAGTTTCGCACCATGTGAACGGAATAAACTTTAAGTTTCGCTGGCTTGTGGTTTAGGATGACCTTGCTGTTCATGTTAAATTTCCGGGTCATACCCTTCGCACATATTATGAACACATGATCTGTATGTGCACTGTACACACAATCGGTAGTATCTACTTCCTGGGTCAACCACGACGATCGCTCGGCTTGTAGTTACAGCTCGTTGTTTCAGGCTCGTATGAACCCTCGTTGCGGTTAGGGAGTCGTGGTTTCGTTAACTTAAAGTTTCGCTAACTTAAAGTTTCGAAACCACGAGTCCCGTATGAGCGTAGCTACAGTCAGTCCAAGTAATCTAATGATTCCAGTTCTTTCTTCTTAAGGTGTTTGGACTTGTTTCTGCAAGAGAGAAAAAAAAATAGCTCTAGACATAATAACTGTGTTTTAAAACTAAACGCTTATCAAAACGCTGATTATGGCCTTAGCTGGGTTTATAAAGCGTCATTATCTGATGTCAATTGTGTGATGCTTTGTCCGATGTTCGATGTTTCAAGGACCCCATGAAAGAACAGCCGTATTTTGTTAATACGGCCTAAATGGGCTATCCGCCGTATGTAAATCGTGATTTATATTATGTATATTATTTATGTCATTGATTACGGAAATAAAAACAAACAAAATAAAAACAAACAGCACCAAGTAAATATTGTTTGTCCCTTTCTCTTCTAACCTGCAGACAAAACATCGCGTATATCAACGTGTTCTTCAAAGATATGTCCATTGAACACATTGATCAGATCAAAGCTTACGAATTCTTCAGTCTTTTGTGTGAGTATGACTTTTGATGAATGAAAAATAACAAGATCGCAAAGACTTTCAAATAAGGGTAATTTGTAGGTCCCATAGACATAATAGAAATGGAGTTCCGATAATGTGATAATGTTTGCAAATTTCAATAAATGATCTTTTATCATGTTTTATACAAATCAATATCATGTAATTAACGCGTACACTGTAAAAAAATAACTGTAAAACTACAGGTTTTTTAGCCCTTGAAATTACAAGTTATTGCCGTTATTTCAATTTTACAGTCTTTTCCTGTAAAACAACAGCAAGTTTGTTGGTTTACCGGAAATCAGCATATATTTGCAAAATTTTATTGTAAATTCATAATTTTATTGTAAATATATGCTGATTTCCGGTAAAAAAAAAAAAAAAAAAAAAATGGAAATCGGGCATTCCCGGCATCCTGACTGCCAGGGAATTCCCGTAAAAAAAAAACGGCATTTTTTTTTAAAACAGTGTAATTACACCAAAACCATGACAACTGAACAGTATACATTTCATAGCCTAAAGCAATTTTCATATCTATTGCCAGAGTTGTTACGGTAACAATTTTCCCTGTTGCGCAACGGTTGACTCTGAAAGAAAATTGTAAAAAAAATGTGCAGTATATCAATACTACCCATGCTTCAGTATTATATGCAGAAAAAGTAGCAAACTCGGTAATCTGAAATCTGCAATATATATATATATATTTTTTTTTTTCACCAACGAAATCATTTGATTCAGACATAAGCGTATACATAAAGAGATTGTATGATTATACTCCTGCGATATCATTTCGGCTTCTCTGGAAAATAGACATAAATTGCTAAAGAATCACCAATAATTTGTTAGAATTTAATACACTAGGGATATTTTTTCCGGCGTCATTTTACACTGGGAAACAAATATCGATCTTCCATCACCATCATAATTATAATTGTGTGTCAACTCCGGTTTAATCATCTTCTCCAAATATTTGCTTTTCTTTGCAAACAACTTTCTGATTTTCTGTGAAGTTTTAAAGAGATAAACGCTACCACATACCTGAAAACCCGATGACTCCATAATTAACTTAATTCTTTAAACAAATTATTTCATTTCAATGATCATTTTATCTTCCAGAAATGTTTTTGTCACATAGTGTATTTTACACGACGAAACATATAAATATCGTTTAGGCCAATCAAGCCCTATAAAGCCTAGCTTAGATTATTTTGATAGAAATGATTATGAAGTCTTGCATGCAGTCATCAAATTTCTTAGAATATCTTCTTCCAGCGCAATTCATGATCATAAGACTTTAATCATTAATTGCCATGATACTGACAATAATGAAAGATCATTGACAAAGAGCATACATAAGTTTCTCTTGGGGATTAAAGTCTTTAAAAATGACGCTGCGATCCAGCTATATTCGGACCATAACGATTCATGGATGAAATACATCTGATTTCCCAGGAGTGGTGTTAGACTATAGACAAGTCTTTGGAATTTGCCCAATTCTTGCCTGAAAGCACGTTTGGGGAGTCAGAAAACACACTCGAAAATCACAGATTAATCATGGAAAACTGAACACTTTGCTTCCGGGCATGAATTGATATTCATAAAAAATGATATCAAAAATGAAATAGCATTTTCATATAGTGGAAATATTTCAAAAAATAAAATTATCATTGTCATTTGTTGATATTTTGTACTCTACATTTCGATATTGAATATGCAGGTTTTTAATTCACCTCAGTTCATTGTTTCGAATGAGAATTTTCTTGATCTCCTCCCTCTCTCTCCCTCTTTCTCTCGTTCTCTCTCTCTTTCTCTCTCCCTCCCCTCTCTCCCCCTCTCTCGCTTTTCACTCTTTTTGTGTCCCTTCTCCTTCGTTATTTGTTCTCGTACCTTTCTTTCTCACCTTTTCTCCCCCTTTCCTTATCAGTCTTATCTCCTCTTCTCCCTCCCAATCTTTCTGTTTAAAAAAAAATATATTATGTTTTTCACTTTCAAGCTATGCTCCAATTTTATTATAACAAAATACTTTCTCTCTCTCTCTCTCTCTCTCTCTCTCTCTCATTCCCATCATAATTATTCCCCCCTTACCCGTCTTACATGTCATGTATCTCATATATATATATATATATATATATATATCACTGCTCTCTTCCAATATTCACTCATTGCAGGTGATATTGGAGGATCTTTGGGTCTGTGGCTCGGTGGAAGTATCTTGACCATCTTCGAGTTCTTCGATCTATTCGGTCACTCCATCTACGTCTACTCAAGAAAGGTACGCTAATAAAAGCTGGATCACTTGCACACAATGCGTCATGCAGTGCTGACGTATAGGACTGCCTCAGCGACTGGCGCCCTCTGATGCGCCATGAGAGAGTGCTATCCTACTGAAAAAAAAAATGAATGCAAATTGGAAAGTGCAAACTTTGCTTTGAATGACTGGTAACTGTGCTAATTCAATTTACAGGTTTGATCAGCGTAGTTAGTGATGCAAACGTATCCTGTGCATCGGGCATTAGAAGACAACTTTTAACATGTTTAAGTCTTTGAGAAGTTATAGCGAAATAATTTTGTTGAAAGTTATGGTTCATTTCAACTGTATGTGTGTGCCATGATGTGCTCCTAAACCTAGTCGCCACAGAACGATTTTGGAAGTGGGAATGCTCTAAGTGGGCAAACTATTCGGGGTCCATTATGTGGGCGTTTTTTCCCCCTGCAGTTTAGCCACCTTCTTCCGTAAACTAGCTCAGGTATTATGTAATTTCTATCCGAATTTGATGTTTTTATGTTGTAATTTACCACGGACTTGCAACAAGTTACTGTCATGATATTCCATCTGGTATACTACTGCAAAAATCGCCTGGATATAGTGGGGCATCGGTGAAGACAAAGTAAATTGAATTTATAAGGTATCAGACATTTTTCCCGACTCATGCCCAACTAAGCAGTCTTTCAGATTCAGAGTTCTGCAGTCAGGATCGACTCTTAAAAGAAAAATTTCGAGTTTTCCTGAAAGGCCGATTGGTACATGGCTGGAGTGCCGGGTCGAAGGGCGGGTTGATCAAAGTTAATGGTAAAGTGGGCGACTGTGACGGAAATTTTGTGCCAATCTGCCCTTGTTTAGAACATTGCTCTTTGACTTGATGACTACACTTCAAAAATCAAGCTTGATGTTTTATTTATTATCCCCTGGCTATATTTTTGCGAAAAAGTTCGTGGTATCATGACTTATCTTCATTATTACTGTGCACTCATTACTGGCCTTCACCTTGTAATAACTGAAATGTGTGTGATAATGTCTTTCAATATTATCCTGTCTTGCCGTTTAATGTAAATATTGTGGATACCATGGCTAGGATAGTATCGGAATCCAGTATAACTTATGATATTTGAGAGGTTGATTTACTTTTTAGAAATCGTTCTTGTCCATATTAGAAAATCCAATATAAAAACATTCAATTTATAGTTGAACATTTGATTGCTAGGACTATCTGTACAGAGATTTGTTTTAATTTGTTTATTTGTTTGTTTTTTTAATTTGAAACATGGGGATTTTTCTTGTCCACAATTCGGAAAGATTATCTTAGAAGCAAATTAGAAAGGGAAAAATGTGTCTATTGAAAGAATTGTCTTTGCCTATAATTATCTAAGTCAGTGCGATGTTCTATTACATAAGACATATCACCACAGTGAAAGAAGGATAACGACCATTTACAATCGTAAATAAGTGCTTAATTTGGTTATACCGGATAAATAATTTTTAACAATTATAAATAAATAACTGAAGAGTTTGTTCGCAAAAAGCGGATAAGTCCATTTTTGAAAATTTTAAAGTAAGGTCACTGTCATATAGTACAAAATAATATCTTTCAAATGATATATAGCTCACTACATATAAAGGTATATTTTTGAAGTTATGGTCAAAAGTAGCAAAAAAATTCTTATTATTCTCTTTATTTTTCTTGATCTTTAATTGCAAATAACTCAATTTGACAAAAATGGACTTATCGGTTTTTGCGAACAAACTCTTCTATTGTTCATTCATTCTCATTAACGTTGGTTAATTGTTATTGTATAACATTCGACGTTTAATTTTAATTTTATCTATGATTAATCTTTGTAAATTTAAGAATGTTTCAATGTAGTCACTGGATACATCATTTTTTTCATGTTTATATGTTTTATTGAATCAATAGAAAACAATCACACAATAATAAAAGATTAAAATGATTGGAAATAAAAAGAAAAATATGATAGATGCAATATTTTGTGTGTGTGTGTGTGTGCGTGTGTGTGTGTGTGTGTGTGTGTGTGATAAACCACCCTGCAGAAAAGAACACAGTGTCCCACAGAGTGTTCACAGTGTGAAATCATAATGTTGAATTCGAGCGTTTTAACATTGTGAATCACATCTTCACATTGTGAGCGAGTAAACCAACATCACTATGTGAACACTCTGTGGTAAAACACACTGTGGAGGTGTCCACAGTGTGAAATCATCTTCACACTGTTAAATTCGAGCGTTTTAACATTGTGAATCACATCTTCACAGAGTCGACTGTGAACACACTGTGGGGACACTGTGTTCTTTCCGGCAGGGTTCCCCATTTTCCACGGAAGCGAAGCGTGATTTTTTTAAAAGTTCTCACCTTTCGTGTTCTTGTCGGTAAACATTAGTGATGTCAAACACCAATTACATTGAAAAGCACTACGTAATCCGACTAATTAACCCAACAAAACATGCGAATAACCTGCTATATACCGCGCCTTGACGGTCACTGTCCGTATAATGTCAAAACCAAGGGCTTTTTGATTGCTTTCACCACCCTATTTGACGATAATCCAAATACCGGTTACTCCTAAATTGGAATGATAAACATCGAAAAGGTTAATGTGAAAATCAGAGAGAGAGAGTAAATACTTAGATCTCACACTGACCGTCAATTAACAATTTACAGATTTCGCACAGCCCCTCCCCCGGATTTCTCTCTCTCTCTCTCTCTCTTTATTCTTTTCTCTCCCCCCTCCCCCCCCCCCCCTCACTGTATTCCCCCATCTCTCTTCATAGTCTGTTTCTCTCTCTTTTATTCATGTGGATTACTTTTTAAAATCAAAGTAAGATAGTGATGTATTTTAAAATACTACTATATCATTGTTGTCCGATGTACGGTATATGCATGTAAAACAAATGAATGTTGCGGAACAAAAATGCGATAGGAAATCATCAATAATGATAATGATGATGATGATAATAATAATAATAATAATAATAATAATAATAATAATAATAATAATAATAATAATAATAATAATAATAATAATAATGATAATAATAATAATAATAATAATAATAATAATAATAATAATGATAATAATAATAATAATAATAATAATAATAATAATAATAATAATGATAATAATAATAATAATAATAAATGCAAATTTTGTACTGTATAAACATCATTTTATGATGTTAATGCTTTAGTGTTTCATACAATGCTAGATTTCATTTCTGATTTCTGATTTTCTTCAATACCTTTCAAGGGTGACATGAGAAAAAAAAAAAAACATTGTCATTGTCAAAACATTGTCAAACATTGTCAAACATTGTCATTGTCATTGTCATCACGCAGAAAAGCAAAATTACAGAAAAGCAAAATTGCTCAAACCAAAATGACCCCCATAAAGCTCCAATAAGTTTCAAAAAGGATTTTAAAAAAAATACATTTCCACATAGAGCCTAGACAAATTTGCTATATTTCGATATTTTGATAAGATATTTTGCTTTGGGCACCTTTTCCAAATTTAAAATTTTGGTGGGGGCAAATGGGAGTACAAGAACTTTGTGGGACACGTGCTGCCCTAGGCCCATCTTGTCTACGTTGCTGTTTGTTAAAAAGGTTGCACTCTTCCTCTTCGTTGCCTTCTTTATTCTGAAGATGAAAAAAAAAATCCATTCAAGTGTACTCGCAAAGATTATTAGATTGTAATATATTAAGGCCAGAAAACCAGTTCCCTAAATGTTTTACGAAGATTCCAGACGATTGGATTTTTAATTTTTTTTTAAATTTATTTGTTTGTCTTTGTTTTACCCCGGGTAGCCTATCCATGAAGCAAAACGTCGTCCATCAAGTTCAACAATTTGTTATAGTTAAACAACAAAAAAAAATACCACTAGCACATCTTGTTAGGCACCATATAGTCATAAGATATACACATTTGTTTACCAAGAAAATTCAATGGAATATGGCATGTTCAAATATCACACGGTTGTATAATTATTTGATGACATATATTCTTAAGACGCAATAAAAAACAGCAGATATACATAACATAAGAACTCATTCTTCAAACTATGATCATTGTCACAAAACACTTTCCTACTGCAGGGCTGTATTAATTTAAGTTTTAGGCACGGACAATTGCATGAAATTGCATTTTTAAAAATCCACGATTTTTAAATTTCTTTGTACACGAGTAATATAATGGGCTTGGAACATGTACATTTAAAAAGAGTAAAATTAGGAACATGTCTTTTACTTTTTGCAAGATGTTGTACTTTGTTTCAAAATAAAACTAAAACCCCTTGTAGAACATCGCAGCTAAATTCATTAACTTCTATATGGAAATAAGGTGATAAGTTTTTCTCTTTTATTTTATTTAGACACTAGTAACCATCGCTAACAACAATGACCTATTAATGTAAACTGTCACCTGACTGGGATTTCTAAAGCTTATATAGTTATTCAGAAATTAGGTCCACGAGACTCACGGCTCACAAGACTGAAGAGTTCGGTCTAATCAACCTTTGGCTGCTTGAAGTGGCGTAGCTACGGGGGCATGGGGACCCCCCCCCCCCTCCCACACTTTCCACAATAAAATGATGAAGAAAAAAATGCGAAAGGAGAGAAGAAAGGAAGGAGAAGAAAGGAAGGGGAGAAATGAACGTGAAAAGAAGAGACTACAACCTCCTCCAACAACTTTCGCCTATAATTAATGGCCTTGTTAATTGGCTCTACATCCACCAAGTAAGACAGGTGCCCCCACGGTGCCGGTTCGTCCGTAATGTCTCGACCCGCGCTACGATACTGACCTATATACATGTGCATAGAAAACGACATCAATAAACATTTACAGAGAATGATTTCCCTGGTACAACACACACATACCCCACACCCTCACACACTAATAGCGAGGCACGACTAAGGCATCCACGAGTGAACAACGTGATAATACCTCTTGATATTTTAAATATTAGCTACAAAAGTAAGGAATATATACAACATATTCCTTTAGCACACTTCTGTCGTTTCCTTTGGCTTTGACAGTGATATATCTACCCAGTGATTGCAATGCGAAGTAACGGTGAGGCTACAGCCCACGAGACCGACAGCATACGAAACCGACAATGTCAGTTCCGTGGGCATTCTGACAACTTTTCTGAGGGTCTACTAAGACCGACAGCCCACGAGACCGACCTTGTGTAACTTTCGGTCCACAACCGTGAAAAAATATATTCTAATTTGTTATGATGATATTTGAATCTGCTCACATCAATACATGTTGATAATAATGATTAAAATAATAATAATAATAAATAACAATGATTAATAATAATTGTGATCTAAAAGTCAAAGGCACATGCTAATGTGGTCTTTTCCAAGACGAAATGACGGTTTAGCTTTTAATTGATGAACACACATCCTATATCAATTAGAAAACCTTGCTGTTGCTATTAAGTTTATTTCTTTATTTCGTCAAGCATTTTTTTTTAAAACTCACTTATATAATCAAAGTATATTTAAGATAACCATAATCAGTGCACAGGCCTACCTGTAAAGAAAATAGATATAAGATATTGTTCTAACTTCAAAATCGAAATCCTGTCTGTGATACCAAATTATTAGACTTCAATAAATATGATTCCTTTGTTCATTTGAATTACATGATTTGTCCATGAAATGTGCGTGTTCACATCTACACATTTCATAACGACATTTATTTTTAAAACACAAGAATGAAAAAAAAAAAAAAACAGATTAATGTCAAGGCATTACAATTTTTTTGCAAGACAGGTAGACTTGAGTTTTTCTCACAAAAGTAGTTAAGGACCACGATTCATGACATGCGAGGGAATTAGGCGACCGAGCCGGGGAGTCAACATAACTCAGCAATGATTTACAATTCCTAATACCAAATTTACACTTATATCAAAATCAAGGCATATTCTCAGGTACTAACGTACGACATATTTTGACATTCTCCCGGATGTACTTGGACCTGGGATATCATAATCTTCTTCCGTGGTCATCAGTGGATTATCAATACCCATCATGGACGTTCCAACGTCAGAACTTCCCTTGGTCAGCGTATTGGTATCGCCCGATGAATCCGTCATCTCGGAGCTCGCGTCGCAGCTCTGTCGAGACCGGAGCGTTCCACTTTGAATGATAGGGGTGGGCAGTGGTGGTGGAGGAGGGGGTGGGGGAGCTGGTGGGGAGAAGACGGGTGGGTTGTTGAGGGTCGATGAAGCGGTGGATGGAGGTCGGAAAGTATCAGATGATGTCGATGGTTGGCTGGAATGATGGGAGTCGATGGTG
The DNA here is from genome assembly GCA_025618425.1 of Heliocidaris tuberculata. Taxonomy (NCBI): domain Eukaryota; kingdom Metazoa; phylum Echinodermata; class Echinoidea; order Camarodonta; family Echinometridae; genus Heliocidaris; species Heliocidaris tuberculata. Next base: position 2,220,428 of record CM046846.1, on the reverse strand, counting down.
GTTAAGAGATCTTGGGATACGGGAGGGGCACCTATACGAAAAAACAAACCATTTCCATATTTGATATGTATTGCCTCAATCCTTTGAAGAAAAAAAATGTTGTTTTTAATAGCATAAAACACAAAAGGCCTAACATACCCCTCGCTGTTCTAAAAAAATAATGAATATAATACTAAAATTGACCATATTATTAATATCAAGCAGAGTGCTCTAATCCCCATCCATAGGGTGTCATCTAAATTGGCGATTATTATTATAGCTTCAAATGTCCATTAAATTTTTCTTTCAAATACTGATGAAACATAATCATTTGTCATCAGTCACAAATTCTTCTCCAACGAACTTGAGAACAAAATAATCTAGAAGAAAAATTAGTCAACCATTAACAAGCGCTCTTTAATAAAATTTATTTTCATGTTATATGATGTACTACTAACTTAAGTTATGAGCATAATTCGGTAAATAACTTTATCTTCTTACCATCTATGAGTGGGAGGTTCCATTCAGGGAGCCCACTTCGTCCAAAGTCCCGTTGATTCTCCATACTAGAGGTCAAAGAGTCATGAGCGTCGGGGTCAATGACCTCATGATAGTGCTCCTTGATGTCATGTGAGTCAGCGTACATGAATGATGTCGGACTGGCCGGAGGGTTACCAGTGTCCTAGTATGTAACGAAAATGTACAAACCGATGAATAAGTCAATTTGAATAAAAAAACAAACCCATTATGTCTTGTTTTTGACTTGTATTCATTTATCAATCATCATTGCTCTCTATTTGTCTTTTTTTTTTTGGGGGGGGGGGAGAGGGGTGTTATGTTTTAGTTTCTTTCTTTTTTCATCTACTTTCAATACCAAAATAATATTAGAGTTTGTACCTGCTTAACATGGTATGGATTTATGCTATTACTGGCTTTTGTAATATTGTATTTTTCTTATTCTGTATGAGCAGTAAAAATGACAAAAAATACTGTATCACTGAAGGATATTAAGAGGTTTTAGTTCTATCAGGGAGATGGGAGTTTTACTCCCTGGTTATATTTATCATTATACGTTTGTTGAAATGTTCTGTAAATCTTGGACACATAATAATACACTGTAAAGCGCTTTGATCAGTTAGTAACTGGAAAGGCGCCATATAAATGCAGGTATTATTATTATTATTATAATTGCCTCGTCGAAAAGCATACATAAACTTTGCATTTCATGCTTTACCAAGATTATAGTTGGTTAAGTTTGGTTAAATAATTATCGGCAATTATCAGCAATATTCGGCCTACCCAACTTGGAATACAGTAATTTCTTCGGATACAATTCAACCTCGTGATGAAGTTTAATTTTCACCCAGTAAGTCTCTCTTTAGAAATTGATTTTTAACCATTTACCTCTTGGTTATCGTAGCGGAAGAACCTTCCATCAGCACCGATAGAGCTATAAATGCTTCGAGGTCTTGGAATACAAGTATGTGCCATGTTAAAGTCAGTGAGCTTGATGCAAGGTTCGTCCTGAAGATCGAACGACTGTGTACTCTTACTACAGGTCTTCCTCATGACATGGTGAACGACGAGGACGATGGCTAGCAGGACTACGAAACCGACGACGACGCCGATGAGAATGTAAATCAGTTTCTGCTGCTGTTCGAAGGTTAGCCCGCCCCCATCGCCGTCTGATACTGGTGGGCTATCTGAAGGTCCGACTCCTCCTGATGATGTCCAGGTGGTGCCCGCGAACGGACCGTTGCGAATTATGATGTTCTCTGCTATCATGTTTTGATCGTCGAAAGGCACACTGATTTTACCTGTATCAACAAAACTAGAGAGATCTTCTGCAAAGTCGCCTTCATTGGTATCCTCAATCGTGAAGTCTACGACCACAGATCCACATTTGACATCGTTGACTGAGATCCGCCACGGATCCAGAGATATAAGTGATGATATTGATTTGGTGAAATTCTTCTTAAAAGCGTCCACTTTGGCAAGGACTGGCTGACAGTGTCCTCCAAGAACCATGGTACAGTTTACCGTGACGTATAAATTAGGCAATGTGGTGTCTTCATCCAAAGTGGCATTTGTCGGTGTAATTTCTGGTAACGGGCTCTGCGACACTTTAGCGGCAGTACTGGTAGAGAACATCGGTGTGGATGGCATTACTGATGAGACTTTACTCATGGATGCGTTCAGAGGAACGCTTGAAGATGCAAGCGGTATAGTTGTAGGGAGAGGGGTTGGATAAATCGATGTCGCAGTCATATTGACGTCATCAGAGAAAAACATTTGATTCGATTGCACGCTTGGTGCAATAGACGTAGCTGACATGTTGCCATCAACGGATGCAGTCATTAAAACTGTGTGTGTTTCGATGATGGATGTCACATTGGGATAAATGATAGTAGAAGTGATTTCGGGTGCGTGAAACGTTGCCTGGGGAGGTGACATCGGCGTCGAGCCGTTGAAGGCGTGACTCGTTGAAATGGTTGAAGTATTGGCAAATATACTTGTGCTATTGTCGGCCACTGTGGTCAATACCTGGTCGGATATATACAAAGGCGATGAAGAGGAGGGGTGTGGATACCGGGGTGTGGTTCTTTCATCAGCCCCTGACATAGCAGCAGAAGATGAAGATGGGGACGGTGAGGGACTCACGGGTGGTGGTGGAGGTGTGGGGAATGGAAGGAGACTCGCGTTGCTAGGATAACTGGTAGATGATGGTAGAGCAGAGGTAGGGATGAATGGATCTAACGTTGATTGCCATTCTGTCGTCATGATGTAAATGTTACTCATCTCAAAGCTATCAGAGGAGTTCTGGTTTTCTGAAATAGTAAAGAAATGAAAAGGAAAGTGACATTTTTTTGGGGGGGGGGGGAGGGGATGAAATCACTAGTCACAATGTATTGTCATGGACGTACAAGATGGCAGCTTGATTGCTAGACAGAGTATCCTTGGAAATGATATGTTAAGGATATATATATATATAGATATATAGATATATCTTTTCATTATACTCATTTTGATGTGCCTTCCAAACCCTATGCACATGTAATCACAACTTACCTTTCTGGAGAACGCATAATGTGAGGACCGTATTGTACTGACGATTGGCGTAGATGGCGTCATACATCCAGCACCCGTCTCACTAGATTGATTCATGAATTTTGCAAATTTGTGTGCGTTTATTTCTTTAAATCTTTATTTCTAACTAAATAATCGAGGAGTTACAGCAGCAGTTGCCGCAATTGACTTTAAGTCATTGATTTTCACAATAATATAATAACATTTTCATATATCTACCTCTGTATAACGATATCGAAGAGGGTAGTGAATCCGTTGAATATGATGCAATTATTGCCAACGATGTCGGATTTGATGACGGACGTATTGAAGTCGACAAATTTGTCGGTGACTGTGTTGATGATATAATCGATGACTGAGAATGATTTGAGAATGTTGATGCCGACATCATGGGGGGTATCATCGATCTCGATACGCCTGGTGTAGAATTTACCCTGGTCGCCAGAGGTGACGATGATGAAGACAATGAGGGCATCGTTGATGACGATGGTGATATGGAAGGTGATAAATATGATGTCGTATTCGGTTGAGGTGTTGAAGCTACGACAAGGTAAAAAAAAAAAAGGAGAAATACGATCGTGGTATTTTATGGATCCTTAATGTATATCAATTCTAGGTGAAAATATTTACTCCATACTAATGTATCTTTTTAATGAGATTAAACATGGTATTCTTATAAATTATATAGAATTCTATTCTTCAAAATGTATTGGTTGTTTTG